>CM045746.1:31941965-31961965 GCA_024760905.1 Plotosus lineatus | reverse complement strand
TTTCCCTTTTACTCGGGAGTCGCCACAGCGAATCATCTGATTCACATGTTTGATTTGGCAGAGATTTTTACGTCGGATGCCCTTCCTGTCACAACCCTTTTAGCAAGGGACAGAAAAACGCTGACGACTTTGCAGCTACTCTTTACGAAAGTCAGCAATGGTTCTTTTACATGCCTCTCACCATAGACAGTGAGAGACATGGCCCGCCTTTAATAACCCAGTTAGCCGCATCGGGGGGGATGGGGGGGGGGCAGTGACAACCCTGTGGAGAGTGGGACTCAAACCCCTAACCTTTGGATCAGTGATCCGGTGCCCTATACCACTAGACCACCACTGCCCCAAACAGTATAAAATAATATATAATAATAAAATATATATCTGTCTGGTGGGCATTTTACACCTGAGGTAAGTGGCTCATCAGCTTATTCCTGCTTTCTGTAGTGTGAAGCTACCAGGAGTTCAACTTCTCTTGGATGGGACGCTAGTCCATCGCAGGTTACCTTCCCAGTATATTTTTACTAGTTCCCATTTATACTGCTGGGTGAACAGAGGCACACTTGTGACTGAGTCCTTACCCAGGAGCCTTTGCACAGTGAGGGTCTAACTGGGATTCGAACACACAACCTCACGATCATGAGCGCAGCACCCTAACCACTACGCCACCAGCCCCTCAATAAAATCCATATAAACATCAATAATAAACGCTTTGTGTGAAGTGGTCTTGCCTGAAGTCAACTAGGATTGGCTTCAGCTTCCCTCGTAGCCCTAATGAATAAACGACAAACGCAAAGATGATAGTTGGATTTATTCTTGCTCCTAGTGCTCAACAACTTGAATTGCAACCATCAAAAAAAAAAAAAAAAATTCCAGTGGGGCAGGAATCATGTTCTTGGTTCATTAGTTCATGAATGGGGAAAGGGCAACAGAGGGATAACTTTTATATGTTGGTTTTTGACAATGGTGATGGAAAACGTGTGTATCCAACACAATTTGAATTCTATGGCTCACAACAAGATTATAGCCAAAACTAGTCGTGCCTATTACTTTATTAAAAAACAAACAAACACTGGTTAGTAGCTAATGGAATAAGTCACGTGTGTTAATGTCTTGATTTTATTTACAGTGGTACCTCACCTTTCGAAATTAATCCGTTCCAGGGCCTTTTTCTTAACCTGGATTTTTTGTAAATTGAACCGCATTTTACATGTAAAACATGATTCGTTCCAAGGCCCCCAGTACTTCCCCCTTAAACCCTTTAAAAATTATAAAAGTATACCTTTTAAGGCCTTCTGCTTCAATATCGTACCGATGGTAGACGAGTTTGGCCATATTCCTTTGCGATATCACTCAACCGCATGCCACGAGCCCGCTTCTTCTTTTCACTTGCACCGGGAATCACACACACACACACACACACGTGTGTGTGTGTGTGTGTGTGTGTGTGTGTGTGTGTGCATGTGTGTTGACCATGTCTTCTTAGCAGAGTTATAATCTTACAAATGTTTATGGAAGGTTAAAAGCCTGAGTCAAAAAATAAAGCAATGAGCACACTGAAAAACTCATGAAACAACAGTAACTCTGTCCTTTACATGAAAAGCATTATGGGAGATGCAGCTCCATAATAGCCAATGGGAGGCCAGCGGGGCGGGATGTTGGGAGATAGCCAATGGGAGGGAGTTGCATCATCCCTCCTAGCCAATGGGAGGCCAACGGAGCGGGATGTTGGAAGATAGCCAATGGAAGAGCAGCTCATGCATTCTTTGAATGTTTGAATGGTGCGTTTTAATGTTTGAATGGCACGTTTGAATGTTTGAATGATGTGTTTGGCGTGTTTCGTAAGGAGAGCTTGTTTCGTATACAGAGACAAAAAATTTTGGAAAATGTTTTTCGTAACCTGGATTTTTTGTTTGCTGGGACTATCGTAAGGTGAGGTACCACTGTAATGATAATTATCATTACGCTCGACCCTAAGCTTCCGTACTGCAGTTAATGAAAACACAGCTGTTGTTATGCAGTGTTCATAGAATGCAAAAACAAGTACCTGGTGAAGAACACGCTCGGGCAGCAGATCTACTTCGTGGGTGAGGAGTCAGAGTTATGTCAGCGATTATTCTGTGGATCAAGTCGCTCCTTTGTTCTACACATCCTGGACAACATGGGCCAAGAAGTGATCACACTGACGCGCCCACTCCGCTGTGACAGCTGTCTGTTCCCTTGCTGTCTACAAGAGGTACTACAGTGCTGCAGATAAAGATGCACTTCATAGTCAACATGACCAAATTTCGATTTTGGGGGCTGAACCTTTTTTTTTTTTTGGTCACTTTTAGCTCGAGGTGCAGTCTCCACCAGGTACGCCTATTGGGTACGTAATTCAGAAGTGGCATCCTTGGCTGCCAAAGTTCGTCATTCAGAACGAGAAGAAGGAGGACGTTCTGAAGATTGTAGGGCCTTTCTGCCCCTGGAAATGTTGTTCCGATGTGAATTTCAAGGTAAAGTTCGAACTGTTCTGGTCTTTTTTTTTTTTTACACACTAGCATTGTTTGTTGAGCTGTTCTGCTGATGACACTGCTGACACTGTGGATGTCCTACAATGTAAAATAAAATGGCTAGCTACAAGTAATAGTTGTAATCAGGTTGTTTGGCCTTGTGCTCTGGGTCCTGGGTGTGAGGATGTTTGTGTGGTGTTTGCATACTCAACTGTACTTGTGTGGGTTTCCACTGGGTACTCTGGTTTCCTCCCACAGTCAGAAAACATGCACAATTAGATAATTGGCTGTTCCGAATAACCTCTCTGTGTGGGTTGTTTGTTGGCTCAGAAATGGTCTGACAAGGTGTTCAGGGTTTGCCCAGTGTTGGCTGAGATAGGCTCCAACAAGTGCACGACTTTCTTTTTGCCATCATACTACTGATCTTTCCAAGTTTCCTTTTTGTCCCCCACTCAGGTTTTGTCGGTGGATGAAGCCCAGTCCGTGGGCCAGATCAGCAAGCAGTGGACAGGCTTCGTAAAAGAGGCTTTCACTGATGCCGACAATTTCGGGGTCACATTCCCTATGGACCTGGATGTAAAGATTAAGGCCGTGCTTCTCGGAGCCTGTTTCCTCATCGTGAGCATTTAATCTGTTAACAATTATGAAGGAATTAATTAATTATGTTTAAAGAATAAGTCACCTGACCTTTCCTCCATCTGACTCTTGGCTCTGTTTCACTGGTTAGGACTTCATGTTCTATGAAAATGACTCATAAGGACAATCTAAACTGGGAGTTCAATGACTGTGTAAGTTTGCACATTTAAAACATTTTTGATATGACATCTAGAATAACTGGTTCACCTCTCCACTCTGCTCGTGTTTCTCTTTCAGCTTCACCAGCATGAGGCGTCCATGCTTCTGCTCTTTCGGAATAAAGTACAACTTTTTATATGGACATCTTCATCATACATACATCACACGTCTTCTGCCGAATGTAAATCTGTGTATGTTTTATAACTTTATATTGACCTGGAACAAATAATGTACAGCATTGTGTCTATTTGTGTTTTGTGGGGTTTATTTTTGTGTTTTATGTGTGAATATGTGGATAGATATACAAGATGTGTATTTCGGATATGTGTATATATCCTGTACATATCCACGTACAGAAGAAAGAAGAAGATATGTGAGTGTGTGTGTGTGTGTGTGTGTGTGTGTGTGTGTGTGTGTGCACATGTATAGCTTAGTGTAGTTGTTTAGTATTTTTTGTGCACTTTCGTTATATAATTGCTTCTGAATTGATTTTCATTGTTCATGCAACAGTAAACAAAAAAGATCTTTATCTTTATAATATGACCTCTAGATGGCAGCACAGTGTAATTCTTCAAAACTGCCATTTTCTTATACACTGTTTACACTACAACAACTCACAAGTACTGTATCATGTAAAGATAAGCTCTTACTTTTTGAAGTAAACATTCACTTTCATAATCAGGCCACTTTGGCAGTGTCATGGTTGATCAAAGAAAATAGCCTAATAGACATTATATGTATATGTATAATAGATTTCGAAGGGTGTATACAAGCGGCTTAAATGAGCTTCCTTCGCAGGGTGGCGGGGCTCTCTCTTAGAGACGGGGTGAGAAGCTCAGCCATTCGAGAGGAGCTCAGAAAAGAACCACTGCTCCTCCGCATTGAGAGGAGCCGGTTGAGCAGGCTCGAGCATCTGGTTAGAATGCCTCCTGATGCTTTCCTGGCGTCGTGTTTCTGGTATGTCCTACCAGGAAGAGACCCCAGGGACAACCTAGAACATGCTGGTGGGACTGTCTCTCGGCTGGTCAGGGAATGTCTTGGTGTCCTGTCCTTCCCTCAAAGAGCTGGAGGAAGTGGTGGTGGAGAGGGACGTCTGGACCTCGCTGCTTAGGTTGCAGCCCACACGACTCAACTTTGGATTAAGCAGAAGAAGAAGAAGATGATGATGATTTCTTGCCCCGGCATGAATTTCCACGTGGTTTGTGTTCCACATGGAGGGGTTTGTGTGTCCTAATGATCCTTGGAGCTATGTTGTTGAGAGCATTATAACCCATGGTAGGGTCACCTAAACAGGTCCTAGGTGAAGGTCCACACTAACTGTGGGTCAGAAGACCTCTATGGGAATAAAAACAGCAAGGTATCTGTTTCCCTTGCCGGGATGCAGGTTACTAGATTCCCCTGGAGCCAGCACTAGGGAAGGAGGTGGTGGAAAACCTGGTGGTCGGGTTTCTGCCTATGGAGCTGGCCAGGCCCAGTCCAAAGAGGAATCTCCCTTCCCTTGAACTCATCACCTGTGGGAGGAACTATAGGGGTTGGGTACATTGTGAGCTGGGTGGCAGTCGGAAACCATGAGGTCTGTCGGACCGAATCTCGGCTACTGACTTCGGATCCAGGGATGATGGATTTCTTGTTCAGTCAAGCAAGATTTCAAAAAGTCCTTGTTGCAATCCATTTCCATTGGGTCCATGTGAGGTTTGAAGATATTAAAGTCTTTTTGATTGGGGAGTTGAACCCTAGTATTTTGGATATTCACTGCATATTTACACAAGTTTTGGTCAAGTGGGTTTGGATAAACACCAGTAAACACCATGACACAGCACATTTAACTTCTTAAGTCTGCACTGTCCTCAAATGGGGAAATCATATTTTCCTCCAAGTTATACTGTGTGCATGTCCATGCAAGATCTTCATATGAGGAGCACTGGGTATTACTGTTGCTCAAGTTCTTCCTGTGTGAAGACGCTGATCCAGTGACCTCACTGGGGTTTGGCTTTTACGTGGTTAATTTGTAATCCACTCAGTCGCTTTACAAGCATTCAGGGTGTTTTCTTTTTTTCTGGAAAGAAAGGACAGAAAGCACACAAACAAAAAAGGAAAGAGAAAAGAGAAGAAAAGAAAGAGAGCAAGCACACAAGCTTGATGTGTGTTAAAAGCCCCATCCTGTCGTTGTTCTGGCTGGGAAAAACCACAGTAGTATGATTGTCAGGTGCTTGGTTTGATCAATAATGGAGGATTTGTCTAACACACGCATCACGAGAGGCAGACATCCTCCAAATGAAAGGAATGATTGATGTTCATCACAGGTTTATCACCTGGCCCAGATCAGACCATCCGTAAGCTCCATTTTAAAGTCTTGTGACCATGCAGCCCAACCCTCTGGTTACAATGCTAGTCTGCTAACACGGATTTCTTTCGTCAAAACAAACTCCAAGAAAAACAATGAGATATGGAAGTAAAGTATTTGATAGTAGGAATGTAGTTATATTTTATTTCAATCCCCAACCCCCCCCAACAAAAAACACTATTTTTTTGGCTTGCTGTGATGTACAGGCCTCAAGTTTTGGGCCAGCCGTAGCCTAACGGTTAGAAAAGTTGCTTTGGGACCGAAAGGTTGCTGGTTCAATTCCTGAACCTGCAGGAAAAATATGTGGCGGTGGGTCAGCGAGCGGCACCTTCCCGTCCTTCTCATAAATAGCTGAAGTGCCTTTGGGCAAGGCAGCAAACCCCTAACCCCCACCTACTCTCTGGTGCCCTCAATGTGTGGGGCCAGCCCACTGCTCCGAGTGCTAATATTCAAACTCCACACAGAAACGTCCGAGCCCGAGACTCATACCCAGGACCTTCTTGCTGTGAGGCGCACATTCTCAGCGTTACTCTGCTGCACCGTTTTTAATTTACAAGAATTTGACTTAAATAATAATATAATAACAACAACAATAATAATAATGCGCTCCAGGGAATCGCATTAAACAGTTATGCGCCCGAATGGCTAAAACCCTGCAGACTATGAGATCATATAATTTGAACAACAGCAAAATGCCCAGGCTGAGACCATTTTAAAAGAATTAAAAGCTGAATATGAAACGATCAGACTATCCACAGCTTTGTTGTTTGCTGCTCCTTGCTGTCGGAGGATGAGAACAGGCCACCTTACCCCTTATAGAGATTTTTCTGTCGAGTCTTTGCTTAATAATGAATTAAGACCACACATAAATTTTTGATCCTGGTTATTGTTGAGCGTCAGCATCGCACCATTGCCAGAGGTTCTTAAATATGAGAACAAAGAAAGAAAGAAAGATAAAAATGAAGGTAGAATTCTCTCCTTGAAATTTTTCATTTGCCAGATTTATGGTAGAAGAAGATATTTCCCTTCCTGGTGCTGACTGTATTATAATAAGAAGAGAATTTTTAGAGCCATGGGTGTCACAACACATCCTACTCTCTAATAAATACCCATATCAGGATATGAGCTGACAGCACACACACACACACACACACACACACACACACACACACACACACACACACACACACACACACACACACACACAAGCTGGAGATATACGACTTGTCGGGCGTGTGTATACGGAGTTATATAAACACTGGAATATTGACTTTATCCTTTATGAGGGTCATGGGGAGGCTTGGAGCCCATCCCAGCTGAGTCTGAGCAAAGGTGGGGTGCACTCTGAACACCTTGCCAGAACAACACAGGGCCAACACACACATTCATCCATTCAAGCACACAGCAATTGAGAATATTCAAATTCGACCAATACCTTTGGATTATGGAAAGAAACCTGCCTACCCAGAGGAAACCCACACAAGCACAGGAAGAACATGCACCCTCACCAAGCCCAGGACTCCACCCCAGGACCTTTTAACGATGAGGCGGACATGCTGACCACTACGCCTCCATGCTACGCTAACTTGAATTCGCTTGACTATTGTTTTTTTTGCTGTTTGGAAAATAAAAGTCTAGTTTTGGTGCTGCGTTGTAGATGACAGTCTGGTGAAATACATTATTTGATACCGGAATTGTAAAAGTATGAAACGTAACAGTATATTATGAGGATTCAGGTAGCTCCCAATTAGCGTAGGCCTCCGTCAGTCCCGAAGGACTATGGCTGCGCTCTGGCCAGTATCCCGACTGGTGATACTCCCCAGTGCACAGAGCCTGGGTAGGGAGTAATGAGGGACAGGCTGTTACCCAAGCAGCAAGTCCCCCCCCTGTCTCGGCGCCACTGGAAGGATCCAATGGAAGGGCAAGTGCTGATACGACTGGGTTCCAGTGCCGCTGCAGGAGAGAAACTACGGTCAATTTAGAACGGCCAATTAACCTACAGTGCACATCTTTGGATTGCGGGGGAAACCGGAGCACCCGGAGGAAACCCGCACAAGCACGGGGAGAACATGCAAACTCCACACAGAAACGCCCAGGCCGGGAATCGAACCCAGGCCTTCTTGCTGTGAGGCGGACGTGCTAACCACTACGCCACCGTGCCACCGTGGCTCCCAATAATAATCATCATCATCATCATCATCATCATCATCATCATCATCATCATCATCATCATCATCATCATCATCATCATCATCATCATCATCATCATCATAAGGCAGTGATGGCCCAGTGATAAGGTGCTGGATTACTGATCCTAAGGTGGTTAGGGGTTCAAGCCCCACTATCACTGGGTTTCACTGCTGTCCCCCCAAGTGCAGCTAGCTGGGTTATCAAAGGCTGGACATGTCTCTCACTGTCTGTGGTGAGAGGTTCATGTAAAAACCATTACTAACTTTCGTCAAGAGTAGCTGCATAGCCGTCAGCGTGTTTCTGCCATGCGATGGCCTGGCGAGCTGTCCACGGTGTACTCTGCTCTCGCCCCGCATCAGCTGAGATGGGCACCAGCTTCCCCGCGATCCTAATTAGGATTAAGAGGTTCAAAAAATGAATGCATGAATCTTCTTCTTTTCCTTTTGGCTTTTTTGCCTTTTTCAGGGGTCGCCACAGTGAATGGCGTAGGTTTTTACGTCGGATGCCCTTCCTGACACAACCCTTTAGCAAGGGACGGGAAACACGCTGACGGCTATGCAGCTCCTCTTTACGAAAGTCAGCAATGGTTCTTTTACATGAACCTCTCACCATAGACAGTGAGAGACATGGCCCATCTTTGATAACCCAGTGAGCTGCACTGGGGAAAAATGAATGAATGAATGAATAATAATAATAATAATAATAATAATAATAATAATAATAATAATAATAATAATAATGCTGATTTAAGGGAAAAGGGGAAAAAAGATTATTACTATTCTAGAATTTCACAATATACACCCCAGACGGCCTCATTTACTCCATTTTTTAGATCGCTACAATCCTCTCCCAGGCCGCCGAGACAGAGAATGCACTCTACAGAGGGAAAGCTGCCTGCTTTTTATTTATTAATCGTATTCTGTTAATCCAGAGCGCCCGGCCCTGTTGTGCTCGAGCCTACAGCAGGGATCCAAGCCATATCAAATATGCATCAATGTTCAATGTTCAAAGCCAGACCTGCTCTACTAAGCCCTTTGACAGATTCCAGGCCCTCGTTTCGCCCCACATGTTGCTGTCAATCAAATCAGCCAGGCTCATCAGAAGCCTCAAAAATCGATATCTGGAATAAGATGAGATGAAGATGCAAGTGCTTCTATCCCACAGCACCGTCACATGCACACCATATAGATTACCCACACAGTACAATTAAACAAAAGCTGCTGCCTCGTTTACTCACGCGCCATCAATTTTCAAAACATATCCAAAAACAAAATAAAACTTGATTCAGTTTCCAAACCTCATCATCAAACTAGAGTTATGGGGAGGTTGGAGCCTATCTCAGCCACAGTGAGCGAAAGCATTTTTTTACACCATGAGTGGCTCGCTAATCCATCGTATTCACAGTTACATCTCGGGGCAATTTGGAGCAGTGGGAGGAAACTGGAGTACCTGAGGAAACCCACATGACACAAACTTCGAGTGTGCGAACCAGTATGTCGACCAAGCGTGAAAACTTGTACGATTAAGCTGTACTCGTATATCGAAAGTGAGCACCTGTTGACTTCTGAAGTTTTTTTTTTTTTTTTTTTTTTTTTTGTGTGTGTCCCAGCAAGCCGAACGTGATCGGGATGTCTCAGCTACTTTTCACAAGCTGTCAACACTTTCTGCCTTCCACTTGGCTAATGGCAAAGAAATGAACATATCGCTATGCCTGTAATTGACAAGTGACTTTGAGAGCGAGGAAGCGTGTGCTTGATTTCCATGAAAATGAGCGTATCAGTCTAGAGCACATCCATCTGTGTTTTAAGACGCATCTTTAAGCGTCAATCACTTTAAAACACAGTACCTGTGAATGGGCGGCGTGCTGAGCGGTGCTTCGGTTAGCATTAAGAACTCAAACAACTTTTTTTAAAAAGGTAAACTGGATGAAATACAATAACTACTACAAAGCAGAAGAAAAGAAAGGCAGAAATATCTGTTTGATTTAACAAATAAAACACTTACTTGTCTTTGTTGTTATTAAAAAAAAAAAACATAGTGTCTTGTGCTGGTGTAAGCTAACATGCTAGCATACGAAGCTGAAACGCCACCCTACAAAAAAATCCCCCAAAATAAACCCCATCACCCCAACATTTCTTTATTCATTTTCTGATCTGCCTAATCCTACTAAGATCACGGGACGGCTGAAGCCTATCTCAGCCAACACTAGGCGAAGGCCACACCCAATTTGCACAGTCAATCATCCTAATGCGCATATCTTTACTGTACAAGAAACCCAAAGTACACAGAGCAAACCCACACAACTACAGGGAGGCTTCACACAGAGACACCCTCACCAAGCCCCGGAATTTCTCGTTGTTAGACGGATATACTAAGCACAGTGCATGAATTAACACCATTAAATAACTCATAAAACACATTTACGAATACATAGCAGCATCAATTTACAGAAACTGGAGCTAACATTATTAGAAAATAATTAAATCCCCACGCCAGATAATTCTTAAAACTGAATGCTAACTGAGTTTGAGTTCTATCTTGTGACACATGCTATTCATAAAGAAAAACTTTATTTTTTTGCTTCCTTCGAAGACTTTCCTTCAGCTTTAATGATACCCCTGATACATCATTTGCTTATTTTTGTAGCGCAAGCCAACAAGGTAGTTAGCAAAGTCTCTTTACAGGCGTCAGAAGTAGAATATTCTAGCACACTGGTGGGGAAAGCCCAACTTAGCAGGATCCTCATTGGCCTCTTGAATAAAGTCACCAGATGCCAGTCTTCTGGATGAATGCAGTGGGTTTTTTTTTTTTATTCCCAGAGAGCGAAGCCGACGAACACAGAAGGCATCAGAGGCAGTGTTGGTGTTTGAACTGACTAATTACACACCACTAACCGAGGAAGGCTGCATTAAAACAAGATGAAAAGATGTGTACATGCTTGATGCTAGAAAATTCCATGCAATCTGCTTCATTCAGCACAGATAACGATACTTCATAGTCAGGAACCACGTTATTTAGAACGGGACCTTCTCCATCATTTCAAATCACTTCGGTAAATAACTACGTCGTTGAGTTTCACTCACTCTAACACTGCTGTCAATTATTTCCCTTCAAATATAAAAAACAACAACAACAACAACAACAAAGAAACAAACAAATTAAACACAACATACATTAAAAACTCAGTCTTAAATTCATTATAAAACAATAAACAAAGGAAAATCTCTTAATAAGTAAAATTATATGTGTTTAATTTGTTTTAACCTTCAAGTGGCCCAGTGGGGTCATATACGACCCCGGGCATATATATCCCGGCGCCATTTTTCTAATTTTAATCGGAAAAAAGTTTCCTACAAAGAATTTGTCAATCCATTTGTTGATAGAATTTTGTAAGGATCGGCCAAAATCCGTGTGCCGAGTATAATCCAAACTCGTGCGGGTCACTTATGACCCCGGGAAGATCGATGAGATTTTTGAGTTTATATCTTCAGATGGTATTGATGGTTCTTCATTCTTACAGTTACATGTTTCAGATAGTTCAGCCATATAATTATTATTTCTATTACCATATCGAAATTATCCTACCCCATTGTAATACACTTTTTACAATTTTATGCAAAGTAACTTTACTTTTTGTGATTTGTTTTCATTTTTGATTCAAAGAAAAATACAAAGAAATAAAAGGTAACATGCGTATTACGAGATGTAACAGACAAAGGTGGTGTAAATAAATGTGATATTGTTCTATCATTGTGTGGTTTTGCTTTTTTGTAAAAATATATCAAATTCCAGACCTTATTACACAAGATGATAGACAAATATATTACAGAGTGAAATAAATATGAAAAATATGAAGAACCCTAAAACGATCATTTACGTATATAGAAATATTCCTATATAAAGTCAATGGGGTCATATTAGTCGCCAAAATATCCTGAGCGCTTGAGGGTTAAAGTTAACCATTTCATCATGGCAGTGATGTATGGCACTAGGATGCCACCCAAATGAGGATGTGTTTCCACTTTGAGTATGGTTCCTCTCCAGGTTTCATCCTCAGGTCGCTGAGGGAGTTTTTTTTTTCTTGTGATGGTCGCTGCAGACTTGCTTATTGGGGATCTGTAGGGTTTATAGATAAATGGTTAAAATTTTTTACTACGTAAAGTTGCTTTCCGACCGTATCAGCTGGAAAAAATGCTTTACAAATAAAACTGAATTGAACTGAACTCGTAAACCGAACTTCAGCCAAGTTTAAATCCACTTTGCAGGGATTGGTGTACATCAGCCATTCCATTGGGCCAATATTAATTATTCCAGTAGGCCTCATCTCAGATGTTCCACTGGACCAACTTTGGGTGACTAGAATTTTTAGACACTTAAATTTACCTTGCCAGCTTTTGGCCAACATCATCCAATAAATGTGATCTAATGCCACACTCAGTAGAATACTGGGACAATGTTGACTCGTTCAGGTAAATAGAACTTAGGCCATGCTTAAATCCACTTTGGAAAAGTTGGTGAATTCCAGCCATTCCTTTGGGCAAACATTTCATTAGTCCTTATGCCAAACACTCTACTGCAACAACTTTGGGTCACTAGGATCAGTAAAAGTTTTAGGCATTTTGCCAACTTTTGACCAACATCCTCCATTAAATGTGATTTAATGCCACACCTCATGGAATACTGGGCCAAAGTTGAACCACTAATATCAACAGCATTTCAGAAACATTTAAAACCACCTTGCCATCAACACAATTAGCCATTTTTCTTGACCAACACAAGATATTCCTTTGGGCCAATTTGGCCATTCCTCTGGTGCAACATTGACCATTGTATTGGGGGTTAAGCTATATCATCTCTTGGACCATAATATATTTATCCGTTTGGCTATCATCAGCTATTCCATTAGGTCACTATGAGCCAATGAACACGGCCAGTATCAGATACTCTGTTTTTTCCCCAATGCTGGCTCAGTGTACAGTAATTTTATTAATTGGGGAAACAAATCATTTTAAGCCTACAGTCTTAAAACTGTCTTCATGCCACCTCTTACAATACTCTAAAACACCATACAGATAAAATTATAGCTAACAATAACACCAATAACAACCCCTCATTAATATATGACATGAAATTCTATTTCTCCTCAAATGGCACAAAAGGTTTAAACCAATTACATGCTGATTAGTTTTAATTCCCAGAGCATTTCAGCTGAAAACCATATTGAGGTGATAATGTGCGATAAAATAGCACTTCTATAAATCTGCTTTAGCAAGAAAGAATAAACCATAGAAAACGGCGTTCAGCTGTTTTCTTTAATTATTTTCTTCTGAATCATTAATTTCACCAACTGCTGTTTTACTAAGAATTAAGTCCTTTGTGACTTTAATAACCAGAACATGCTTTTAGAGAAGGCTTTTGTGAGGACTTGTGTTTACGTCCTGAGGTCTGTATGCTTTCAATGGCAAATTATTTTGGCTGGTCTGATGCACAGCAGTAATTTCCGAAGCGCAGACCTGAAACCGTACACTGGAGTATATCGTTTCCTGTATAATGGTGAGAGTCTGACAGTATACGAATAGGAAAATGCTCATTCAGAAAATCAGTCGTGAGCTACAACGGACAGAGACATGTCTCCAGATATGTCAATATCCATTAGACTGATGTTTTCATGCAAATAGGCAGTGAACCTAGGAAGAGAGTCATGTAACAAAGAGGAAGAGAAGATAACAGTGAACAAAATGAAAACACATACCGTAAATCCATGCAGTCATGCTGCTAATCAAGGGTTTTGTGGGATGAGCAAAAGAGTGAGGTCCAT
Organism: Plotosus lineatus; assembly: GCA_024760905.1. Lineage (NCBI taxonomy): Eukaryota > Metazoa > Chordata > Actinopteri > Siluriformes > Plotosidae > Plotosus > Plotosus lineatus. The sequence continues at coordinate 31,948,332 of CM045746.1, read as the reverse complement.
GAAGATATGCCTATCAAAGTCAATGATTTTGGATGAAGGGACTTCGAGAACAACAACTGAGCAAAAATGATGAAGTCTACAGAAGGACCAGTACCACACCCTGCAGCATGATAATGTAGAAAGTACAGTAGGCCTTTGACTATGCGCGGTTTTTGCACTCGCACCTTTGCATGTTCGCAGATTGCCGAGCAACTGTCACATGATTCAAATTCAGCTAATGGCTGTCCTCCTTCCTGCTGATTGGTTGAGATGATGTTTTCTTCTTCTTCTTCTTTTCCTTTCGGCTGTTCACTTCAAGGGTCGCCACAGCAAATCATCTCACCCTGTCCTCTGCATCTTCTTCTCTTACACCAACTACCTTCATGTTCTCCTTCACCACATCCATAAATCTTCTCTTTGGTCTTCCTCTGGACCTTCTGCCTAGTAGTTCCAACCTCAGCATCCTACTACCAATATACTCACTATCCCTCCTCTGTACATGTCCAAACCATCTCAATCTAGCCTCTCTGACTTTGTCTCCAAAACATCTTACATGTGCTGTCCCTCTGATGGACTCATTCCTGATCTTATCCATCCTCGTTACTCCCAAAGAGAACCTCAACATTTTCATCTCTGCTACCTCCAGCTCTGCCTCCTGTCTTTTCCCCAGTGCCACTGTTTCTAAACCATACAACATCGCTGGCCTCAACACCGTCTTGTACACTTTTCCTTTCATTCTTGTCGATACCTTCCTATCACACATCACACCGGACACTTTTCTCCAACCATTCCAACCTGCCTGCACATGCGTCTTCACCTCTTTTCCACACCCTCCATTGCTCTGGATTGTTGAGCCTAAGTACTTAAAATCCTCCACCTTCATTATCTCTGCTCCCTGTAACCTCACCGTTCCTCCTGGGTCCTTGTCGTTCACACACATGTTTGTCTGTCTTACTGAGGCTAACCTTCATTCCTCTCCTTTCCAGGGCATACCTCCACCTCTCTAGAGTTTCCTGCACTGTATAATGTTTATATTTTATTATTTAATATAACGGTAAAAAATTAAGTTTTTCTTAATCGTTACTACATTTGCTACATTAATACTGTATTAATGAGTAAGACTATAGAATGTGTTTAAGAAGCATATTTTAGCGCATGTAATAGATGCATCGTATTTTACTTCCGGCTGATCATTCGCGCATGATACATGGGGTTTTACTTCCGGGTACAGAACTCGCGGATTATCTTCATTCGCGGGAGGGGCCGGAACCAAACTCCCACGAATAACGAGGGCCTACTGTAAGCCCTATATGGGAGCTAGTTTTAATTACCCATGAGCTCGTCTTCTTTGAAGAAATTAGTAAAGACTGGTTCTTCTTGAAAGGTTACTTAAGGTCAAAGATAATATGAACGTTCATGTGTGTTTTTTTGAGTGTCAATCAACACCGAATATACAATATTTTAATTCCAAAAATGTATGACCTTGCTCTGACCTTGCTCTTTGACCTAGAAATGTCAATATTAAATCATCTCCAGGACTCTAGTAGGGAAGTATTCCTACCAAGTTTGGTTCAAATCCTTGCATGGGTGTGGTCAGGATTTTGTTCACAAACTGACAAACACGAATGATTACAATATCTCGATAGGTTGAAAAAAGAGCATCCTGAAGGGTTTTATTCTTGTTTTTTTTCACAACAACTTTCAAACCATTCATGTTTTACTGATAAAGAGACACTATACTTTTTAAGTGGTTAATAATTCCATTTAATGTCCTATTAGCAAGAAACCATCAAAACCATCAAAGCTCTGAAGACGTCTTTATTATGAAGCGCTGACATTTGAGACTCCTGTTAAATATTTAAAGGTTTTCAGAAAGCTTTGTGTCTTCAAGAGTCATTCAGTTTAAAAAAGAAATAAGAAAAAAAAAAGAAAAGCAATACAACCAGTGTCACATGGATAGGGTCAAGTGCAAAGTTTGTGTCCCCAAAGCAAGATAGCAGAGAAAAACTTTATAATTCAGTGTATTTAGTTACTGATATGCTACATTATGGACATCAGAGTCTCTTTCTTTTTGACTTTAACCTCAGTTATATCCTTTCAAACAACATTTTGGTTTGATACAACTGCTGCAAGGTGGCACGATGGCATAGTGGTTAGCCTGTCTGCCTGACAGCAACAAGGTCCTGGGTTCGATTCCCAGCCTGAGTGTTTCAGTGTGAAGTTTGCATGTTCTCCCTGTGCTTGTGTGGGTTTCCTCCCACTGTCCATGTCCAAAGACATGCACCGTAGGTTAATTGGCTCTTCCAAATCTCCCCTGCAATGACCTGTCAAGCTGTCCAGGGTGTACCCTGCCTTCACCTGGACTCGGCTGAAATGGACACCAGACTTCCTGTGACCCTAATTAGGATTAAGTGGTTCAGAAAATGAATGAATTACAACTGCTGAGTTACTTCCATGCCTCATTGTTAATATTTTTCTAAAGGTATTTCAATATCACATACCCTTACCCTGACTCATGCCCTGTTGCACGTGTGTGTGTACACACATACACACACACACACACACACACACACACATCTCCATGCCTTGCTCTTGCTCCATCCTGTCTTCCCAGGGGGTTGCTGAGCTCCACATGATCATCTGTTCACAATATTTTTCCAGATATATTACAAAAAGGGAGTCCCTGTTCATTCAGTCATTCCATTACCGTCTACAGGGGAGCCAAATGTAACAGCTAAAGTCCTCTCTGCTGTTGATTTGTGAATCATATCAGCACTCGGATGAATACAGTGTGCAGTCAGAAATGGTTGATATGCAGTACATGTCAGTACTATTTAACTCTGTAGGAATTAATTTAGCGCTGCTGATTTCACACATTGTGTTAAAATGTCAGAAAGTCCGAGTGTGCACTCACATGCTGCTGTGCGATTCAGCCGAAGGTTATTTTCCCATTCACACCATTTTAACCTGCACCATTATTTTAGTATGGATGGAACAATCCAGAAACAATTCACAGCAGCACAAAGGCTCAAGCCAGAGGCTGCCACAGTTTTCCGGTTAAAAGAAAACGCTCTTTGCTGTAGATTGTTTATTAAAATAATGCAGAAATAATACCCCTAATAGCTTTGAAACAAAATGGAGTTTTGCCTGAAACAGAACCCCGACCATACCTGTGCACCAATTTTCACCAGATTTAGTGGGAACATTACCCTACCAGAGTGCGAGACATGATTTGATTTTTGTAATGCCTGGGTCAAAGGCAAAGGTCAGGGCAAGGTCAGGCACTTTTGCTGAGAGATTTTCCCATTTCAAACTGAAATTACTCCGAAACGCAAGAAGCAATAAGAGCCAGACAGGAAACCATAAAACACGGTTTCAAACATCACGATTCCCTTTGACCTCGAATAACCCGAAAAGATTCAAATCAAGGACGAAGGATTTTAAGTGCAACTAGTGCAGACAGAGCAGCCATTACTATGGAACATATCGGAACATTTTGAGGAACCTTTGACTTTAGGTGACCTTGAAAGGAGGATCATCGAGATTGGTGGTGGTTTAGTGGTTAAAACTCAGGGTTACAGATCAGAACATTCATGGCTCCAGTGAAAGTACCACCAAACTGCCAAAACAAACCAACCTAGAGACGCACTATAGGCTGCAGGTTTTAATTATTCATATGCTCATCGTACGATAAATATTCTATAGTATGTAATAGTGAACAAATTAACAAAACAAATCTCTTTTTGAAAAGATTTACAAGATGGCTGGGGTTTGACCTTTCAATGTCATTCAAAGTCAAGGGTAATCGTCCCAATATAAGGTTGCCAGATATATTTTGTTTCACTCCTGTGAGAGTGTGGGCTATGGTGGCCTGGTAGTAAAGGTGCTGGATCGCTGATCCTAAGGTTGGGGGTTCGAGTCCCAATCTCCACAAGGTTGTCACTGACCCCCCCCCCCCCCCCCACACACACACACACACACAGTTTCGCTATCTGGGTTATCAGAGGCCGACCATCTCTCCCACTGTCTATGATGTGAGGTTCATGTAAAAGAACCATTGCTGATTTTAGTAAAGAGTAGTCTGCAAAGCCGTCAGTGTGTTTCTGTCCCTTACTAAAGGGTTGTGTCAGGAAGGGCATCCGACCTAAAAACCTACGCCAAATCAAACGTGTGAATCATTCGCTGTGGCGACTCCTGATAAAGGGAAGAAGCTGAAAGGAAATCTCATCTCATCTCATATGGGTTCTGTTTAGTGTGCTGTAGTAAAGGCCTGTCTATCTGCACTCGTTTCAAAGTTATAAATGCTTTTAATCCCGTGTCCTTGATTTTGACACTTCAAGGTCATTCAAGGTCATAAGAGAATTATGCTGTTTGAATGCGTGTTTATGGTTTCCTGTCTCGAATTTATTTTCTCTATAAATCTTTGGTTCTTTACTGCTGAGATATTCAGTTGTGACATGTGAAATGTCTGACAGCAAAACTGCTTGACCTTTACAAACCAAATCATGTGTGGGATGCTGGTACGTAGTTCGGTGGAAATATATACATGGTAGGGTCATGATAATTCTGTTTTTTTTTGAGGAAAAAACAAAAACATGTAGCATGACTCTGACCAAGATAAAGAGGAAAAACTTGGAAGTTTGTACATCTGTCTAATGGCCCGTTAGGACACTTAATTGCTTTGTTGAAGTTCAACGCGGTGATTAGAAAAGAATTGATTACCAATAAGCTAATGAGTTAATGAGACGGATTAAAGGATAAAGTTTAGGGATAAAGATTTGTAGTGGAGAGCACTGACACATTAATGCTGTAGTTCCTTTTCGGGTATGACAGCAAAACACTGACCCCCATATTGACTTCTGTTCTGAGTTAAGATCAAAGCCGTGATGAAACGTGCAGTGAAGAGCAGGATGTACAGTAAGAGCGTCTGAGTGTACAGGGCAAGTGGACGCCAAAAGTCGTTGCATATTTATACCCAGCTGTTGCTACACTGATTTCTAGCCATCCATTCGCCAAACCACATAATCCTACTAGGGTGACCGAGAGGATGGAGCCTACCCCCGCCAACACTGTGTGGAATGCATGGTACAGCCTGCAACGTTTTAGACTATCACAGGGCAAATGCACAGTCACTGACACACACAACCATTTACACCTCACTCTCGCCGAAGTACAGTTTGGAACAGCCAGCTAGCCTGAAGTCCAGTCTTTGGATTATAAGAGGAAACTGGATCACCCAGAAGAATCCCACACAAGCACTGGGGGTACATGCAAACTTTACGCAGAAACGTCCCTACCAGGCCTGGGACGCAAACCAGGAGCTTCTACCGTGAGGCTCACATTGTAACCACTATGCCACGCCTACTGATTTCTCATAGGTGTAGTAGTGGAGACTGATGGGGTAGTGGTGGCTTAGTGGATAAGGCAATGGATTACTGAGTCAGTGGCTCAATCCCCACTATCACCACCGTTGTGTGTGTGTGTGTGTGTGTGTGTGTGTGTGTGTGTGTGTGCGAGAAAGAGAGAGAGAGAGAGAGAGAGAGAGAGCACAACTGTGAAATGAGATCATGAGTAAAGTAGATTTGTTCTGTGATTTCATTTGAGTGTGTGTGCTGTGTGTGTGTGTGTGTGTGTGTGTGTGTGTGTGTGTGTGTGTGTCTATGTGTGTGTGTGTGTCTGTGTGTGTGTGTGTGTGTGTGTGTGTGTGTGTGTGTGTATGTGTGTGTGTGTGTGTGTATGTGTGTAAGTGTGTGTGTATGTGTGTCTATGTGTGTGTGTGTGTGTGTGTGTGTGTGTGTGTGTGTGTGAGTGTGTGTTTAGTGATATTAAAATGAACTATCATGAGATTCTTCTCATCCCACCCCATTTCTGGAGGCCAATTGCATTCCACTGAATGGGCGCTAAATCCTTTTCCGCGCTAACTCCATTTCACGCCTCAACATGCAAAACGGCATTAAACGCAGCACTGTATCACGATTAGGGCAATTGTATTATTCTATTCTCAACACATAATAGTTTAACCCCTGAGTGACTTTCATCATCTGCCCTGGACCCCTTACTTTAAGTCTTCTTTTACCCGTATGATTGATAACCAAGGGGGTAACATTTTTGTTTGGGGTCTGATGCCTGTAACATTAAATCACTCAGCGATGCTGAATTCTTAAATCTGATCAAAAGATGTTCCACAACGGCAGTGGTGGTCTTGTGGTATCGGGCGCTGGATCGCTGATAAAAAGATTGGGGGTTCGAGTCCCACTCTCCACAAGGTTGTCAGTGTCCCCCCCCCCCCCCCCCCCCCAGTGCAGCTAACTGGGTTATCACAGGCTGGCCGTGTCTCTCACTGTCTATATTGTGAAGTTCATGTAAAAGAACCATTGCTGACTTTCAA
>CM045746.1:31879465-31936965 GCA_024760905.1 Plotosus lineatus | reverse complement strand
TACCGAGAGATCCTGTGATAATAATAATAATAATAATAATAATAATAATAATAATCAAATGGTTGATGTCACGTAAGCATAGTGCTGCGGTGGGCAACACGTCCCTCCCCCAACAAACTAATCCTGCTTTTGATTCATTGTTTCTAAGTGGAGTTTCTTCTTCTTGAGCTTGTGTGGTTTTCCTCTCACAGTCCAAAAGTGTGCATACATTCATTCATTTTCTGAACCGTTTAAGGTCACGGGGAAGCTGGTGCCCATCTCAGTCGACTCTGAACAAGGGCTGAGTACACCCCGGACTGGTCGCCAGCATCTCAGCTACTGATGCAGCTCCTTTTTACGAAAGTCAGCAACAGATCTTTTACATGAACCTCTCTCCAGAGACAGTGAGAAACTTGGCTGGCCTTTGATAACACAGTTAGCTGCAATGTGGGCTGGACAGCAGTGACAACCTGTTGAAAGTATGGCTTGAACCCCCCAACCTTGGCATCACTAATCCAGCACCTTACCGCCTGGCCACCGGTGCGCCCCAAAAACATGCACAGTCGGCTAACTGGCTGTTCCAAATCAACCTTAGGTGACAGAGTGAGTGGCTGTGTATACATGTTAACCCTGTACTTGGCAAGCTGTCCAAGGTGTATCAAGTCCTCACCCAGAGTCGGCCGAGATGGATGCCATCCTCCCAGAAACCCTAATTAGGATTAAGCGGCTTAGAAAAATTAATGAATCAATGTTGTCGCGTAAAAAAATAGTGAAAAGCAAACAAACAAGATTTTTTTATATACAGGATTTTAATCACAACAAAAGCAGGTCATGTGAGCACTGTACAACTAACCATGCCTCTTTAGCCTGCTCATTAAATGTATAGAAAATACCACATTCCATGCACAGTAAAATTATGCCAATGGTTTAATTCTCATTTTTAATTAATTTTTGACGAACAAACCAAGAGTGTCTGCAATTCTGATTTAAGCAGTATCCACTCCGAATAATTATTCTTAATCCCAAGATAGTGGACCAATCAGATCTCGCCATTCCTGCCATGTAGTAAATACACAAATTAGTTTTATATGTAGAAACATTTTGGTAGAAGCTCTAAGACATATGAATAACAAAACGGTAAACATTACACTTGATTACCGCTTTTACCAAAGGCTGCGATGTAAACTGTGCATATTCATATCTTCACTGGGGAGGAGATTTTTCCCTGTAGCCAGTTACCTCCATGATACATGATGCTGCCACCAACAACTATTTGTACATGCATATTAGGGACGATCTCACACTTGGAGTAAAAGTGCTACCACCCTTTTGCATGCATGAGTTCAGTCACCAGTGATTGGCTGACAATCACTTTGAGTGACAAGGCAGTGAAGGTATACCATCCGATAAATGGCTGCATGGTTAAACCAGGATTTGAGCTCGCAATCTCCAGGTTGATAATCGCGCACATTTTTGATGCGCTATTCTGCTTCTACTTTCGCCTCCGATTCATCCGTCTGGTTCTGCTGAATTAGCTTCTCTACCTCAAAATGTATGTACTGAGATGCCTTTCTGCTCATCATGGATGAAAAGAGTGTTTTTTGTTTTGAATGTCCATGGTAAACCAGACCATGTCCAATGGTAAACCAGACCAGACTGGCCATTGACTGGATGGTCTTGTCTCTATGTCCACATTGCCTCACAGCAAAAAGACCTGGCTTCGATTCTCAGGTGTTTCTGTGTGGAGGCTGCATGTCCGTCTGTCCCAGCCCCCTGTGCTTGTGTTGGTTTCCTCCAGGTACTCTGGTTTCCTCCCACAGGAACAAAGGAGTAAACTTTCAAATCAGGAGTGCCGACCCGCAGGTGGTTCAGTGCTACAAGTAACACTGGTCTGGCATCTCCTGCAGCCAAACTGACGCCAAACATCATACTTCGAATTCCGGACCCCATCAGCTCGGCCAAGAAGGGGGGGGGGGGGGGGGGGGGGGTTCCTGACGATTGGACCACCTAGGATCTCCATATTCTTGCCCAGGCTTTGCGCCCTGGAGAGGATACTTCAGCCCGGTGCGAATTCCTTTATCTCTCAAGACATAAGGATGCCAATATCTCCGGTTTCCTCCCACAGTCCAACAACATGAATATGAGGCTACCTGGCTTTTCGAAATTGCTCTTAGGTGCAAATGTGAATGGTTGTGTGAATGTTGACGCTGCCATGCCCTGGCAAGCTGTCCAGGGTGTATTTTGCCCTCGTTCCGAGTCGGCTGAGATAGGCCCCAGCCACCCCTCCCCCACACATCCCGAAGTAGGATAAAGTGGCTTAGAAACTTTTCTCGCTCTTACAGGTATATCAACTATACAGTATAATATTGAAGTACGTTTTTAGGTATTAATGAAAACCCTGATAGATGGTAGAACCATGTGACTTATTTTTCATTATGAAATATTTTTTTCTCGAAAAAAGTCAGATTCTTTTATTCCTGCCAGTTCTTGGAGAACTTCTGGACCCTACAGTATAGACTGCATTCACATAAAATCTCAGTCCTAACCCGCTGTCCTCATGTACAAATTAGAGTTCTGTCCGATCCAGCGCCACCGGTGTCTCTTGCTCTTGTGTAATTACCCCGGTGGCACCCGGGGCCTTGGCAGAGTGGCGTGTAATTGGCACTCCTGTCTCCCCCTCAGGTGAAGCCATGCATTATAAATGTCATGATACGTGGGCGACATAGCAGTCAGTGATCAATCTGCAATGCACTTGTCATTTATTCCTGTCGGAGGTAGACACACTGAGAGCGTGGGACGCCTCATGTAATATTTCGCATCATCGCATCTTATTACGCCGAATGAAATGATCACTTGTGATAAGTAACTCAGCACAGATACGCACGTCTCTGTAATTATCTATCTGCATGAGACGCCCACACATGCCGACACACACGTACACATCTGCCATGCTTACAATACCACAGAGCAATTTAGCCCAGGCATCAGCCTAATGCAATTTGTCACGTCAGATTTCCTCAGGGATGCTCAGAAAATCGGCTGCTTCTCTCGAGGGAATGTTGGCGCTCGAGTCATTTCCATGAGGTCGTTAATGAACATACGATCAGAAATGTTGTTCAAGACAACAGGACCTCAAGGTCACAAGTATATATAAAAAAGCTAATGACATATTAATACAGATGACGATTTAGCATCCAGCTATGCTAATGCTAATACTAACAGGAGATTATAGCAATGGACAAAGATGAAGGTCTGAAGTGTCAAGATAGACACTGCATTACTGAACGCAAAAGGGGGTTTCTTTTTAAAAAATGTTCCAAGATGAAAACATTAGCTAGCAATTACCTCGCTAGTTAACATGTAATTTTCTAACGGACCACTTATTGTCATGTAAAAAAAGTAACGGTAACTTGCACCAACTTTTGTCTTTCTTTTTAAAGCAGTGGTAGCTAACAGCTAATGAATGCTAATCAAAGCTACATTTACCAAATACAAGTTATAGTTATAGTTGTGAGAGTTTCCCTTCACTCTCTGAACTCTTTAATCCTAATTAAGGTCACGAGGAGGCAGGCACCCATCTCGGATGACTCTGTGCAAGGGCAGAGTGCACCCTGGAGAACTCACCAGGCCTTCGCAGGGCAAAAACATGCTGACGGCTATGCAGCTACTCTTGTCAAAAGTCAGCAATGGTTGTTTTACATGAACCTCACACCATAGACAGTGAGAGACATGGCCGGCCTTTGGTAGCCCAGTTAGCTGCACTGGGGGGACAGTGACAACCTGTTGAGAATGGGGCTTGAACCTCCAACCTTAGGATCAGTGATCCAGCACCTTTACCACCAGGCCTTTATCAACATTTAGATACTATTACCTTGTGTAACTGATAAAGAAAAACACTACATCATCACAAGAGAAGCAAGTTGTTAGCAAGTTGTGGATTGTTCAAATTGTCTAGTCAACAGCGCAAAGGATCATAAAATGAACCTATTTTCTGAAGTAGAAGTTCGTTTTTAAAGGAGAAAAAAAAAAAAGTAGTTTATGAAGACTGGAATCTTTAAGTTATTTGATTTAAAACATAAGAATTTCATATAGCCACCTTTTTCAATCTGTAAACAAAAACAGGTATTATAATTAATATTATGCTATATCGTTAGCAGGCTAATTTACAAAGTTTGAAAGGAATTCCCCTACTTGTTGCCACGATTGAGTGTACTTCAACAAATCCTCTTTTTCATGAAGTCATCAAGCCTAACAGCAGGACTGCATCACAAACTCAGATACAAGCCTTGAAGCCATTTGCTAATTACAAAGCTTTAATAAACCGCCAGTTCCTTCCAAGATCAATAAGAATGCTAATGCTGAAATTTTGTTAGCATTTCAGTAAAGCTAACATTAGGTAGCAAACACACACACACACACACACACACACACACACACACATATATATATATATATATATATATATATATATATATATATATATATATATATATATATATATATATATATATATATATATATATATATATATATATGCATGCATGCAGTGATTGTCACTCGAATGCTAACCACCTGGCACATGTACAGTATTAGCTTTAAATTAGCCAGATGGATAATCTGTAGAGAATACACTCATTGACGTAAATCCCACTTCATCCCTTGGAGTTCAGATTCATATTAAAAAGGCGCAGGTCTAATTTTAGGAGTCGCATTTCTACCATCAAAGATACAGCAGAACATAATCACCAGAGCAATTTATTGCAAATGGGAGGTGAATTAGTCATTGCTAGCAGCGTGTATTCATCAGGGAGGAAGAAAAGAAGACGTTATTTAAGCTACTGGGTTCAGAGAAAAGGTTAGCAAACATGGTTAGCTTTCTTATTTCCGTAATCTTTTTAATTAGCTTTTCAACCGAGCCGTCAACATAAAAAACAAACAAGTAAAACAACACACAACAAAAGTTTGTCACGGCTTAATTAGGATTAAAGAATTTTTGTTTTGTATAAACCTGGTAGAGTTATTGCTAATTATTTGGATTGTTTTTGTATTTGCTTTACAGCAGACTGACAGTTTGTTGTAGCAGAACGGCTGCTAAATAACATTCCCAGGTCTGATGGGAAATTTAGATTGATTTTACTGTAATTGTTGACTTTGAGAGCTGCAGTCTGACCTCTTTGTCTACTGAGGGAAGAAAGTAATTAGCAGAGAAAAAAAAAAGTTTTCAAATGACCCTCAATGGCTTGTTTGGAACACTTGCAAAATACAGTATATTTAATTTTTGTACAATGAGTGGAGCGTTAGAATAAACACAGATGTAGCCTATATACAGTCATTTTGAGTGTTGTATATGCAAAGCTATACACGTTAACTTGTATACTATATACAGTGTATAAGGAAAGGAGAAAGTAGAAGAAAAAATTATATAGCTGATAAACTGGCTTCATATGACTGATATTAAGAAATCAAAGCCAGGATAGCCGCACGCAATGTTTTCATCCATTCGGGTTGTTTTGGGGTTCCCCCTTCAAATCAAGGTCATCCTAGACACACAGTTATATGACAGCTGAATTAAACCAATTATCTCGCCATTGTGTTCGTCCTGAAAGGGAAGGCAAGCTGCATCAGCTTTGCCTCATGTCCTCCATGGATTTTTCTTTCAAGGAGAATAGGAAGTGCCATGTTGGTGCGAGAACTTAATTCTGTACATTCAAAGCACAGATATCATGCATATTGAAGCCACCATCTATCCCAGATGATGATAAGCTTCTGTTAAATGTGAAGCTGTCATTCCTAAACCTGCCACTAGGGATGGGCCTAAACTATGGGTTGCACCATGCCATTCGTTTTCTAAGCCCCTTGATACTAATTCGGGTCGGGGGGAGGCTGGCGCCCATCTCAGCTGAATTTGGGTGAGGGAGTGATACACCCCGGAAAGCTCGCCAGGCCATTGCAGGGCCAACACTCATACCTCATTCACATCTAAGGGTGACTTGGAACAGGCTAGTTAGCCTACTGTGCATATTCTTGGACTGTAGGAAGAGACCAGAGTACCAGGAGGAAACCCATGCAAGCACAAGGAGAACATGTAAACTCCACACAGAAATGCCTGAGCTGGGAATCGAACCCAGGACATTCTATTCTGTGATGCGGACGTGCTAAGCACGACATCACTATGCCAGCCAGGGTTTAACCAGAGATAATTAAAATTTCCTACAACTGTAATTACTTTGTCTAGTTTTCCTACATTATGTTTTTGTGGAAAAACAAATTCAGCACTTAGGATTTCACTTTGAGTCCCAACTGAATGCTAGCATAACATCATGGAGGTCAGTTCATAGTGTCTTTAGCAATTTTCTTTAAATGTTGCAAAAATTCCCACCTTGACTCAAGGACAAACTGATTGGTCAAAAAGGTCGAGGACACTGCCGCCTCATACATCTCATTTCGTAAACTTAATATCTCAAAAGAGCTTTTTGAATTTTTTTTAAAACAATGCAAAAAAGTGTAATTTTTTTGTCTTTGATGCTAGTACTAAAATCAGATTAAAAGCTGGAGACAAACCCATTGTTTTATTTATTTTTGTTTCCATAATCCAACTTTTATTTGTTTACTTAAAAAAATGCTGTTGTGGCGAAATGTGCGGAGTTCACAACACAAAACATCCAATCTTATTTTTCAGGTGTTTATTTAGCCATTAGGAAAAGAAGACCATACAAATCATTCACACAAAAGAAATTGTTACGAGAGAAGTCTCGGACCCGGACTTCCAGCTCACGTTGGCGTATCTATCTGCGCGTTACACTGATTGGTTTATCATGACATCATATCTCAACTTAACCTTGTTCTGATTGTTCTCTCCTGACATCATACGTCACACCATCAAGTTGTCCTTGAGGTGTCCCAAGTCGACAACCAATGCTTAGGATGGCCTTTTTTTTTTTTTTTTTTTTTTTTTTTTGATCAAGGTCCAACATCTTGTTCCATTGCTCAGGGTGTAGTGGCAGAAATAAAATAATCTTGCACTCATTTCGGAGAATAAACTCCTCATACAATAGTTACATAAATCGTCCAATAAGTACATGGTGCAGTAAATCATACACTTGCTCTTATATAGATATAATCATGTACAATTTCAATAATTAATTAGAGATGAATTCATTGGACTGTTGTTAATGATCAATAATTAATTCGAGTACGTGATAGCGGAGTCCAGCAATTGGCATTAGATTTATGGATGACGAAATATATGACATTTCAGACCAACATTTCATAGGCCGTCCCAAGTTCATTGGTCTAAAGCACACAGCGCACCAAGTGGCGCCTGATACACTGATCGTCCTCCACTTCAATGCCCCACCCTGTGAGAAGCACAGTAGCTAGCTAAGAATTCAGTTTGCTAGCGAGCTAATGAAAGACACTGAGACCAAGTGAGGCAAGTTAAATATTGCACATTTGTTGTTCAGATAAAACATTCAATAAAATACAAAAGTCACACTATACATACATACACACACACACACACACACACACACATATATATATATATATATATATATATATATATACATATACATATACATATATATATATATTATATATATATATACACGTATATATATATATATATATATATATATATATATATATATATATATATATATATATATATATATATATATATATATATATAAATACAGCGCTTGACTGAGAAAAATATATACTTTTTCTTTCCCTAAAGTTTGACCACACATGTGCACAGATTTTCACCAAATTTGGTGGGGACAATACCCTACCCGATGATCTGATGTTGGAATGTCCAGGTGAAAGGTCAAGGTTAGAGTGACGTCACAAATTTTAGAGCTGGAGCTGAAGCTGTAGGCTAATTGGCTGTTCTAGATAGCCGCTAGATGTAAGTGTGAATGATTGTGCAATGGCCTTGCAATTGCCTGGCGAGCTGTTCAGAATGTGCCCCGCCTTTACCCCGAGGTGGATGAGATAGGCACCAGCCTCTCCACAACCCTAGTACAAAAATGATCATAGCTGTGTACTATAGAACAGAAGCTCAGATGAGAATGGGGTCTTTTAAACCAGAACACATATAGGCGCCATTTGCTACATAATCCACGCTGTGTGCCGGCGGCACCTTACACTGAGTGCACCTTTAATACTCACTGCTTTCTTTCTAGAGTTTTAGTTAGTCCTTGATTTTATCTTTCAGGCTTGCTTTCAGTATTTAAGGCCGACTTTCATTCTGGTTCTTTTCATGCTTTTATGTTCTTCTCAGAAAAGGTTTTGCTTTTGACTTTTATTTGTGCCTAATTTTCTTTTACTTTGTGCTTAATTATATGAGTGTAATCAATCAATCTATGGATTTATTGATAGATTGATTACACTCACCAGTACAGAAAAAAATCTTACTTGAAAAGTAACTTTTGTCTTAATAATTCACACACACACACACACACACACACACACACACACACACACACACACACACACACACACACACACATGAACATTATATAAATAAATGAATAAATGATGATAGAGAGAGAGACAGAGAGAGAGAGAGAGAGCGATATTTCCCTTTGGCTTTTTCCCTTTGTCAGGGGTCACCGCAGGAAGTGATCTGCACGTTTGATTTGGTTCATAGGTTTTTAGGTCGGATGCCCTTCCTAACACAACCCTTTAGCAAGGGACAGAAACACGCTGACGGCTTTGCAGCTCCTCTTTACGAAAGTCAGCAATGGTTCTTTTACATCAACCTCACTACATAGACAGTGAGAGACATAGCCGGCCTTTGATAACCCAGTTAGTGCACTGGGGGGACAGTGACAACCTTGTGGAGAGTGGGACTCGAACCCCCAACCTTAGGATCAGTGATCCAGCACCCTATACCACCAGGCCACTACTGGCCCAAAATAAATAAATAAATAAATAAATAAATTGATGGTTAGTGATTGTGTTGTACAAAAAAATAAATAAATAAAACTGATTTAGAAAAAAAAAAAGTAGAAAAAAATGGTTTGCCCATTTTTGAGATCAGAACCCGCAACCTCTCAATCTTCCTGCTTTACACTGATGATTTATGAATTTTGCGAGCATAGCCACGAATGCATTAGTCGGGGCTGTTTCACCATTTTAGCTTGTACAAGACTATTGAATTTTTAACATCCAAACAAAACACTTCATCTATTTCAGCCGAGAGCCCGAGTGCTTTTAAAACCATCGGTTTAGATGGAACACTTTGGTCACAAAACACGGACGCCAACTCACTAATTAATTAGTTCGACAGAGATTTATTTTTCCAGTGAACAGGATTTCTCGACTGATTTAAAACGAGTCCTTTGAAAGAAGAAGCGAAGAGGATTTGAAAGGGGTGAAAAAAAAATGGTCTGTCTTATCAAGTCGCAGATTATTGGTGTTGCTGCATACTGCAGTTTCCTTCAACAGTTTAATCAATCAATACAGGAACCAATAAAGCTTTCAAATGATGGACTTTATAATAAATTACTACAGTGGTGCAGAGTACACAACGCATAACGACTATAAATCAATCGAAGTGCTAAAGAAATTCAGGATCTGTACGGCTTGTTTTTTTCTTTCAGAACTCTCAAGGTTAACAGTTATTCACACTCGTTCTGAGACTAGTACAAAGTCCATGTTATGATTTTATATAGAAATAATTTCTTTCATCATCACGAATGGGAAAATTGCCTTGACTGATGTAGTAATTAAAATTTTTCACATTGGGTGAATCAAGGCTCCAGTGCCTGGCTGAGCAGGTGAACTTATGTCATGTTGCACAGTATAAACTTTCATAATTCTGTCGGGCATGTAGATTTATGAGCAGAACCTTCATAAAATTGATAGAATAATGTAAAATGTAAATAAAGACCTTAAATATTATTTAACATTGTTCAGCTGTACCTTTTTTTTTCCCTTTCCATATGTGACCCATCATAGAAAAGTGGATGTTAAATTTGCCGGTTGAAGTTCCTGGTACCGTTTTAGAGCCGATATCCTAAACTTCAAAATGATACCAAATTTTCTGAACTTGCCAGGAATTTTCAGCCTTTTAAGCCACAACATGTTACACCCACCCGAGTCTGGTGGCTCATCTGAGCTCACCAACATTATTTCCGTAACATGAAACGACTAGATGTTATGGTGTGTGTTTTGGGGGACTTTGAATTTGACGGCTCTGTTTCTAACTCTGTTTTCTCCCCAGCGGTGCAGGGTCCGACTGAGGGGCGTGGCGGACCTGCTCGGGCTGATTGCAGCAGCGCACACCTAATTCCACTCCCTAGTCTACTCTACTATCCAATTCCGACCCGTCAGGTATCACCTTCCCCATCGCCCGACCACAATCAAGCAGGGAGGGGCGAAAACATGGACATGCCCCCTCCGTGACATGCGATGCTAGCCACCCACCACTTTCCAAACTTCGTCGTCATGCGTTCACCTCTGTGCTAGAAAATTGTCCTGCGTCACCCAGTCGATACCCTGTGTTTCTCTCTGGCCCCTGGTTGCAGCTGTGCTAAGCCAGTGTTCCGCACCACAGTCACCACTGTTTATTGTTTGTTATTTTCTCTCCATCATCCCAAGTGTTTGTGTTGTCTCCTGTCTTCAGTGTTGCTCTTGAGTAAATAATTTGTTCCTGTTACCCTATGCATCGTCTCCTCCTTGATTGGTCTCTAGTCCATCGCAGGTTACCTTCCCACTATTTCTTTTACTGGTGTCCATTTATACTGCTGGGTGAACAGAGCCACACTTGTGGTTAAGACTTTGCCCAGGTTTCTTAGCACCGTAGGAGTCTATCATGGATTCAAACCCACGACCTCCTGATCATGAGCCCAGCACCCTGACCACTACGCCACCAGCACTGAAATAAGCTGAAAGTATTTATTAATTTCTGAGATAATATTTACTTTGCTGTGATGAGCCAGGTTCTTTAATAATGTTCAGCTATTACTTTATTTTGTTATATTTACTAATTTTTAGAAATAACTTTTGTTTACTTTTGTTTATTCTTTAACATTGTTAACCCTTTAAAAGGCCACACCAAGAAAACACAATTTATTTATTTTTGGATTTTCTCCCTAATTTACTCCTGTACAATTCTGACCCATCAGGTATCACCTTCCCCATCACCTGACCACAACCGAGCAGGGAGGGGCGAAAGCATGGACATGCCCCCTCCATGACATGCGATGCTAGCCACCCACCATTTTCCGAACTACAGCGCCATGCGTATTTAGGGGCGGTCTAACACACTCAGAGGGAAAGCCCTACCTTCCACCTTGTACAAATAAGCTCACAGAAGCCCATGATTGGCTGGAGATTGCTGTGAGTGACAGGAAACTGAGCGTGTGCTCTAATTAGCTCCCATGGACTCCCAGGAACGGACATCTGTGGCATTAAATCGCAGTTGAACTTACGATGTCCACGTTGGGAGACCACAATTTTTTTATTCAGTTTTGACAACACTAACAATAATGTTCATGTTCTTATTAAAAATAAATAAATTAATTAATTAATGAAAAAATCTTTGAAGTGTTCTACCAAACATTTCCCCAGAACATTTAAGGGTTAAGTTATAAGTTTTATTTCAGCACCGTAGTTTTCGGACCATAAGACACACCTAAAAGCCCTCAACCTTCAAAAAACCCCAACAGTGCGCCTTATAGCCCGGTGCGCCTTATGTGTGGATGAGGCTGCGTGACTCCATCTCACTGATACCGTCCAAACCCAAGTAAAGAAAACTAATTCAGAGCTCACCATCATTCCAGTGGCTTAACCAAAGAACTCCAACTGCTAAATATTGGTGTCAACAGCTTGTAAGTTCGAGAGATCGGGCTTTATGTCCAAATAGTCAGGTGACTCGCTGAGTAATACGTGAGTGGTTTTTCCACCTAATCTCAGTCTTTATGGACCATCTGTCTTGTTACGAGGATGCTTTTGCGTCTCAGGATGCCCAGCTGGCTTAATGAGAGTCTCACATTCATCACCAGGATAAACCACTGCTACAGGTGTCCTCCTGAGCCCTCAGACTAACCTTCTTGAATTTAAAGTTACACTAATACAGCTTTCTAAGAGTAATGACCTAATTAATGACCTAATACTAACGTTGCGAATAAGCGCCACCATGTTTGTTACTGTAAATGCACCGTCACTTTAAGGGGGAGTGGCTGAGAGAAGTTAAGGTCATGACCCGGAAAACTTCTAATCTCCATGCGAGAGTAGATAATAGATAATAAAATAATAGATAATAAAATATAATAATATAATATCATAATAAAAAATAATAGAGGGATCCGGGCTTTATGTCCAACTCATGCAATTGTTAAACTCTGACACTGAAGATAAAGAATTTGATGGATTTGTGGAAGAGGAATGAACTGAAAAAGTGAGTTTATTGGTTTATATTGTTACAACTGAACAATGTTGAGTTATTGTGAATGAGTTGAATCAAGTTTGACTTATCTGGCTTTTGTTTTGCTTCACGCGCCTTATAATCCAGTGCGCCTTGTCATCTGGAAAATTTTGGGTGGGGGGTACTTTGACAATGTTAAGCTATATGCTTGATTTTGGTACTGGTCTTTAATATTGTTTAGCTATAAGTTTTGTTTAGGGAACCTTTTAATCATAATTTGGCTACAAACTTCATTCAGGTAATATAACATGCTTGTGCACATTCATTGCTACTATTCAGCTATAACTTTCTATATATTGTTTATTAAACATTTCCTTAATATCACTGCATCGAGAGCTTTTGGAATATAATTTAATGTCAGCTCTCACCTGAATTATTTACATTTGTTTGCAATGGTTCCTGATCTAGCTTCAGGAATATTCTGAAGAATTAACTACATTCATCTTGGTAATTTTGTGCATCATTTGCATGTAAGTTTTATTTTGAGAGCAACAGTGAAATTTTTCATCCAAGTCTTTGAGGTGTATTTTACAACCAGCTTATGAACACAGAGTATTTTCAATTGCACTTTGCACAAACCTCACAACCTGATAGAGTGTTTCAGTTAAATACTGCTATCACATGGTTTGGGGTTTGTTTGTTTTTTGAGTGAATATTGATGTTTCCTGAATCATTAGCGTGTACCTGTGGGTGAATAAATCAGGTCTGACCAGATTCTCTATGAGGTGAATACGGTCTTTCCGGCAGTGTCCTTGTCCTTTCCCTGAATGACCGTCCAGCCAATCAGATCTCTAGAGTTGAGTGGCCTGCACCAAGTGATAGTCCTTACATGCAGGAGTCTGTGTGTGTGTGAGCATTGGCCAGTACTGCTCAGGCAGGTGGGCATTTTCAGTTCAGCTCATTTTCTGTAACCGCTTCATCCTAATTAGGGTTGCGGGGAGGCTGGTGCCCATCCCAGCCAACTCAGGGCGAGGGCAGAGTACACCCTGGACAGCTCGCCAGGCCATCGCAGGGCAGAAACACGCTGATGGCTTTGCAGCCTACTCTTGTGTCGAAAGTCAGCAATGGTTCTTTTACATGCCTGACACCATAGACAGTGAGAGACATGGCCGGCCTTTGATAACCCAGTTGGCTGCACTGGGAGGACAGTGACAACCTTGTGGAGAGTGGAACTCGAACCCCCAACCTTTGGATCAGCGATCCGGCGGCTTATACCACTAGACCACCACTGTGGGCATTTTCAAAGGAACAATTTCTTGACATCATCATAGACATAAGACATCATTTCCTTGACATATTCTGTATGCAAAGCTTCTACCAATTAAAAATGCGGTTCTTCAGAACAATGGTGTGGCACATAATGCAGGAGCATGGGGTAGGCTCCCCTACAGAATGGCCTGTATTATTAAAGTCTGGGAGCTTACCCAGGGCAAGCATCAGCACTCCTTTTACCTCCCAAGCTAGGGATACGGTGAAGTTACACCATACACCACAAATGTGACCCATAGGCCAGAAAAGACAGTTCCCATCCTGGTGAGCCTCTTTCATACACATTTGAGTGTTTTTATAGTCCATCACACACACTTCAAGCCATAAAAAGCTTTTAATTATCTAACAAGAGCACTTGCAGAACACAAACCTCCACCATGCTGAAAAATTAGGTGCAGAGAACCTCCTGCCACACTTTTCAAAATATTCTGACGCATTAACCAGCCATTGCTTATCATTCAACAACCACCGCTATTGGGGAAAGTGCTACCTACTCTCTTCCATTTTCAAGGCATCACGGAAAACCAAATTATTGCTGTTATTGATGCAAAAGAGTGACCCGCCCACTCAGAGCATGAACAAGACACCCTCTTAAAGTAAAGTTGTCGACTTATGACCGCTTTTGGTTCTGGCAGACCGGTCGTAAAGTGATCTTGTCGTATGTCGAATTTCCATCCAAATACACTCATGCTAAACAAAAACAGATGAATAAATCTCGCGAATTTAAATCTACACATCTATTTTCAATTCCACGTCACTGAGGGGCGCAGCGGAGAGACAATCCTTTCTGTACTCCAGTGTGGGTGGGTCTCATACCTTGAAACTCTAATTTTATTGAATTATAACAACAGCCACAGACTGCGCGTGTTGTTTTTGAATAAAGAGATAAATTTCCCTCGTTTTGATCGTCTCATTTCCACGAAGCCAAGCACAGCTGGCAAGCAAACACAAATGGACAGACATGGAAAAACTTCAACCCGCAGACCAGCTGATTGCCAAAACTTGGGACGCACTTCCTGTCACATAAACACTGCAGCGTGTGAGTCCGATAAAATTAGAGTTTCAAGGTATCGGACGCGCCCACACACAGAAAGGATTGGCGCTCCACTTCACGCCACAGTGACGTGGCATTGAAAGTAGATGAATAGATTTGCTTTGAGCTCTGAGCAGTTAGAAAGTGAAGCTGCATCATCTCCTGCTTGGCCTTTTAAGATGCTGGCGCTGCCGACAGCGCAAACAACTGTCGTACGCAACAACTGCACTGCCATCAATCATGCTTCACCACTTCTGCGGTCGTAAAGTCGATCAGACGTAACTCGCAGAGGTCGTAAGTCGACGACTCACTGCAGTTATACTTGAGACCTTGTTTAACAATGACAACATTGAAGGATTGTTAATTATATATAAACCCAGAAAAATAAAACAACCGATGTATAATTTATGGGAATGATTATTTTAATGGAACATGACATCAAATTAAAGTTCAGGTAAACCAGAAACATGGTGGAAAACCAACAAACGAAGAGGGCTACCAAACACAGATTAGTGCTTATATAACATCCTTAACTGGGAAGTGATGGGAGTCAGGTGAGGGAGGTAATTTGTAATTTGTGGTGGCCTCTAGTGGTGTGGAGTGAGATTATCAGATTAGCCTTAAATTCTAAATTTAAAATAAATTTTTTGTTAAAAAAAAAATCTTCATTCCTCCCCCCAAGCCACCACCCCACCCCAGACCTACTTGTTCTTTGGGGGTTTTAAGCCACCTTTTGCCACCACGTACAATCGTTTAGGAACTCAAGTACATCTTGTCCTTTCTTGTGTGTGTTTTGTAAGCTTCTTTATAAAAAAAAAAAATTCTCTGAGCTCCGTTAATGCCTTTGAATTTCTAATCAAGCACTTTATACATCTCGGATAATCCTTCGAACATGATTTAAGCTCTTTTTTTCTTGGTCTTTGTCCCAGCCCATCATGAAGTCTAATTTGGCCGACCTCAGAAAGGCTTCGAATTGAAAGGAACATAATTCATGCATGAATACACAGCAGGGAACGAGTGCAGATGAGAGGGCGGCAGTAATAAGGAGCACAAAGCTGCAAACACGCAAATCTCACCATCGCCACAGTGTCCTGAATATGAAATTAATGTGCTGAGGGTTCTTCCCATGACACCACCTTCTTCATGGAGTGGCATAAACAAAAAATCTCAGTTCATCTATTTTACTTAACTGCAATTTAGGCCAATTTATACCCTGCATCAACATTACATTTGGTTCTAATAAAGATAAGAAATGGTAAGGCTTTATTTAACGATTTCACGTTGCTGGTGTTACAACCCCATGCTCAGAGAGATCATCACAATGTGGTACCACTGCTATTCTCATTTCTGTGACAGAGCTACACTGTCCAAAAACCAAAACAAACAATCTACAGACCTGAAATTAAATCAGTGTGTTTTTTATTCAGTCTGCAAATCTTATTGCCGTGAATTCAGTCTTCACTCAGAAACAGAGCAACAGCACACCGAACCATCCTCTAATTAATTTGGGATGAGATACGCGGGTACATTTTGTGAGATTATATATTTTATATTTCAAAATGCAGACCTGGTAGTAGGTGGAAGGGTGATGGATTACTGCTCTGAAGGTCAGGGGTTCAAAGCCACACCATCAACGGGTTGTCACTTCTGTCCCCCCAGTGCACTAACTGGGTTATCAAAAGCTAGCCGTTAGACCTCTACAAATTTGACCTATTTCACCGAACCGATATTATTCCCATTCTCCAAGGTCTAAATTAACTAAATATCCCAGTTATTTTAATCTTAGTCCTTGGCTATGCCTGCCTCAAGAGCCATGTAGTTTTATTGTTGACGTTTTTCAAAAACGCTGCAAAATCCTTGTTTTCATTGTAGATTCACAAAGGTTGATGCTATAGCATTGAAAGTGGAGGTAAGAGAGGTGGCAGAGCTGTGTCTGATCATGCTTGGTGAGGAACCTCCTCGAGGTATCCACTGGCCCAAGCCAGGTGCTATTCACCAGGCCCGCTGGATGGCCAGGAACATTTACTGTATGATGTTCATGTTTTCAAAGGAACTAAAATACAGCAAAGATACTCTCTTCAAGCTAGAGAGGATGAACAAGTTCCTGGCCTTATTCTACACCAGCCACTGGGTGACCACCACATCTGCTACTGATGCACCCGTCCATGACCTCCAGCTTGTGAAGAACATGCTGCAATACATGAACTGGCAACCTCTGTTCTCAAGAAAATGAACAACCACCGCTGGTATCTGACCCAGGAACTAGTGCCATTCACCTTGTTCAGTTCACATGACAGCACGACCAAGTCTACAAAGGAGAGGCTCGCAGTCAAGCTGTCAGAAACAGAGGAACCTGAGAGTTACAGAAAATGCAAGCCAGTGTGTCCTGTCATCAGCGCAGCTACAGTTCTCATAGACCTGGCAGGGCCAGAGTCTTACTATCTGTTTGATGCTCTTGAAGTGAAATGTGACTGGCTCACCACTCCTGCTGACACCTGGGAAGACAATGACAGCTACAGGAATGCACAGAAGTTTGTGAGGTCAGTGAAAGTGATGATGATGTGGCTGAGAGAGGTGTAAAACTGATGAGTGACTTCACGACTCGGATCACAACTGACCCAGAGCAGAGAAGCTGCTTACTACAGGTTGTGGAGAACCACAGGAAGAAATTTGACAGTTTCAAGAAAGCCGCATTGAACAAGTGACAATACATGTATTAGTGACATCCTATCTTATAGTTTCTTACACAATATATGTATCAGAACAGTGCTATCATACTACCAAGTTGATTTTTTGCAACTAGCTTTCATTTGGTACCACTTTCAATGCCCAGGGGTCGTGAACATATTTAAAATCTAATCCTCTGGGAGCCATATATATATATATATATATCTTTCTATCTTCTTCTTTCTTTCGGCTGTTCCCTTCAGGGGTTGCCACAGTAAACGATCTGCCTCCATCTCTCCCTATCCTCTGCATCTTCTTCTCTTACTCCAACAACCTTCATGTCCGTCTTCACCACATCCATAAATCTTCTCTTTGGTCTTCCTCTGGGCCTTTTGCCTGGTAATTCCAACCTCAGCATCCTACTACCAATATACTCACTATCCCTCCTCTGTACATGTCCAAACCATCTCAATCTAGCCTCTCTGACTTTGTCTCCAAAACATCTAACATGTGCTGTCCCTCTGATGTACTCATTTCTGATCCTATCCATCCTCGTTACTCCCAGAGAGAACCTCAACATTTTCATCTCTGCTACCTCCAACTTGGACTCCTGTCCCCCCAGTGCCACTGTCTCTAAACCATACAACATCGCTGGCCTCATCACCGTCTTGTACACTTTTCCCTTCATTCTTGCCGATACCTTCCAATCACACATCACACCGGACACTTTTCTCCAACCATTCCGACCTGCCTGCACACGCTTCTTCACCTCTTTTCCACACTCTCCATTGCTCTGGATTGTTGAGCCTAAGTACTTAAAATCCTCCACCTTCTTTGAGAGTACTGTATAATAAGACGCTGAATTTATTTTAAACGACATTCTCATAACAAAGTTATTTATTAAGAAAAGTAATTCTTACTATTAATGCGACTTCTGGTGTGCATGGTGTTGCTGATGGCTTTGTAGTCTGGCTGATACGTGGTGAGGTTCAGCTTCATGCAGCTATTTAGGCTTCCATCTGTTAAAGGTGACTACAGGTTGGTCTTGATGCTTTTCAGGTGAGAAGGACTGCTTGACTGCACATGTAAAGCCAAACATGATCAATATGGCAAGACTCACACACTGCGGTGTTTATGTGACAGGAAGCACGTCCCAAGTTTTGTCAATCAGCTGGTCTGCGGGTTGAAGTTTTTCCATGTCTGTCCATTTGTGTTTGCTTGCCAATGAGCAGATCAAAAAGAAGGGAAATTTACCTCTTTACGCAAAACCAACTCGCGCAGTTTGTGGCTGTTATAATGCAATAAAATTAGAGTTTCAAGGTATCTGACCCGCCCGCATACTGGCGTACAGAAAGGATTGGCTCTCTGCTGCGCGCCACAGTGACATGTGACATTGAAAATAGATGTATAGATTTAAATGCGTGAGATTTATTCGTCTGTTTTTGTTTTATTTGATCAGTTTTTTGTGTTTTTATTTAAATGACAGTGAAATTATGTATTTGTTATTGTTTTAAGAAAGGCCATCTGATTTATCTGAGAGCCAGATACAGTCATCAGAAGAGCCACATCTGGCTCGCGAGCCATAGGTTCCCAACCCCTGCTATAGCATCAACCTCTGTGAAGCTACAATGAAAACAATGAAAACAAGGACATAATAACCTGAATTTAGCAGCGTTTTTGAAAAACGTCAACGATAAAGCTACATGGCTCTTGAGGCTGGCATAGCCAACGTCGAAGATCAAAATAACTGGTATATTTAGTTAACTTAGACCTTGGAGAATGGGAATAATATCAGCTTGAATATGATTGGTCAAAAAGGTCAAATTTAAAGCGGTCTAGCCAGCCGTGTCTTTCACTGTCTATGGTGTGAGGTTCATGTAAAAGAACCATTGATGATGTTTATAAAGAACAGCTGCATAGCCGTCAGCATTTTTCTGCCCTGCGATGGCCTGGCGAGCTGTCAAGCACTCTGCCCTCACCCAGAGTCGGTTGAGATGGGTGCAAGCCTTCCTGTGACTTTAATTGAGATTAATTGTATCAGAAAACGAATGAATGAATATTAAATGCACACTACAACGTATTAAAATGATATTATATTGTTTCATCTTCATATTTCATCTTTCTTTTATATTCCAGATTTCACATTTACAAAAAACCTCATTGAAGCTCCATCACCTTAACCTTAATAACAAACACACATGACAATAAAAACAAATATGTTATTGTACATGTATTTTTACATTTGAAATATATTTCATTTTAGGATAATGAAGTCACTGAATAAAACTATTTTATTCCAATAAATCACTAAAAGGACCAAAAGGTAATAATCAAGCGGTCCGGATAAAGTTTTTATTATTTATTATTGAAGTCAAAATGTAATTATTGTTTTTAAAAAAAGTAATCCTCATTTATTGAGTTTCTGAACAACTTAATCCTAATTAGGGTCGCCGGAAGGCTGGTGCCCATCTCAGCCGACTCTGGGTGAGGGCAGAGTATACCATGGACAGCTCGCCAGGTCATTGCAACAACCAGGGGGGAGGGGACCGGATCACCAGCCCACCAGTGCCCGTCTAAAATTAAATTAAAATGAAATTCATCTTAAAAGATTTTAAACTTAAAAAGATTTAGATTTAAAGAAAATGTGAAATTAATGCCTGAAGGAATCCTCGACTTTATAATAAATTTAACGGTAAAATAAACTTAAAATGAACAGAAATATGGACTTAAAATCAACTTGAATGTAATTCGAATTTGTTCGACTCAAAATGAAATAATTTAAAAGGAATTTACACTTAAAACGACTTTCAATGAATATCAAGAATAAAATCAAACCTTAGACCATTTCAGTTAAAAATTTAAACATAAAAGAAACCGAACTTTAACAGAAATTGTGACTTAAAGTCAACTCACACTTCAAGGGAACTTAAAAAGAAAACGGACTTGAAAATAATTTTAACTTAAAATTAACTTAAATTTAAAAAATCAATTTAGATAGAAAAGTAAGATAAACTTCAAAGGAATGCAGAATTCAAAGAAACCAAAAAGAAACTGAAAAAAAAGGAAGGAATATCATTCTGAACGAATCGCACACTCTGCGCAAAATATCAACAAGCAGCCAACTAGCGGACTCGAGTTCCTGTGGCGTTTATTGTGCATGCACAGCACTTTCTGTCAGGTTGAATGGAGCGAGCCTGGCGAGGGACACATTCACAGAACAAGAAACGGAAAAGGGCACATGTGGATGGAGACGGACTTATTGGAGATGTTTGATACCATAACGGCTGTTATAAGGAAATTGGGCAGTGGTGGCCTTGAGGTAAAAGGCAGTGGATCAAAGATCCTGGGGTTGGGGGTTCAAGTCCCACTCTCCACGGGTTGTCCCTGTCCCCCCAGTGCAGCTAACTGGATTATCAAAGGCCGGCCGTGTCTCTCACTGACTATGTTCATGAAAAAGAACCATTGCTGACTTTCAACAAGAGTAGCTGCGTAGCTATCAGCGTGTTTCTGCCCTGGGACGGTCCGGCCAGCTGTCCAGGAGGGACTCTGTCCTCGCTAATCTGCCCTGAGTAGACACATGCAAGAGCCAGTGATGCCAGAAGCATGTCAACACACCAGTAAGCAGGTATAGGGAAATTTAAACAAGGAGATGTTTAGTTAATGTTTCTGGTTGAAGGCATCTCCAGAACAAAGTGATTTTCAGTGTTTCTGTAAGTTTCCTCTCATAGAATTTCACGATGCCTTTTCTTTGCTTCACGAGAATCGAGAACCCATTCTTGCCTCACCATTCCATATTTGATGATGCTGTCCTCGCTGAGCACCTCTCCAAACTAATCTCTCGTTTCTTCAAACGAGGACGCGATAACTGTAGCGAGCAATGATGCCCTCAGATTAAAAGCCCTGAAAGAAGACGTGCTTATCATTTCGTCGCTGCGCTCTCGGGCCTCCCCGGCATGTACCTCCCGCGTCTCGCAGCTTCTCATCAGCTCCGAGTCGCTGAGCGATCACCACATGCAGATCATCTGGGCACGTCTGAAACATCTCCGACAGCTCGACATTTGCATTCAGCACATCTGGTGCGCGAGACACTTGCGCTCCACTCCATCAACTCCTGTTTGCTCGTGTTCTCTGCTACTCACTGTACGTAGAACTTTTTCCAAACATGAAGCCCAGGCTTTAATCGCTTCCATCCATCTTGATTAAGAGTAGAGGACACCTGCCAAAAGCTCAGCGCTGCGAGAAAATGAAGTGTCACCCGTGCCTTTGTGCGGTTTCATGGCTTTCTCGGCCAGGTCGTCCTCAGTAACTCCGAGCACGTCGCCGGCATCATTGATGACAGATTTTTTTTTTTTTTTTTTTTTTTCCCTTTTTAGACACGGATCCTTTCCTAATCTTATACTCACACGTTTGGCCCTAAAGGGATTTGAACTACTGATGCAAAGTTATTAAAACGGTCCCAGGTTTTGTCAGAGGAGGCCGCCGGATTAATTAGCTTAAGATAGCATCAGTTGCTTCACTGCTGCACCTTTTATTCAGCCACGCCACAATTTGCTGGGTCTCGCGCCAGTGCATCGCATAGCTGATAGCGTCGGATAGTGGCCCTTTCACCGGAGAGCTTTCATTAGGGCGCCGTCCCTTCCCAAACAGCCTCAATTTAATTGCCTCGGTATTGACCATGCTCCCTCATGTTTATTCAGCTGGAGATGTAGCGCATTGTTATTGTCCTGAACAATAATGGAGATCGAGAGCTGATGACAAACACTCTCAGTTTCCACTCTTCTGCGCTAACTCTCTCTGTCTGAAGCGACTTTTTTCCATAATCGGATATATATTGGTAGCCAAAAAACTTTCATGAGAAGCAGAACTTTGTCCATTATAATACTTTCTAGACTATAATTTGCTAAATAAGGGGAAAAAAAACCCTGAAAAAGTGCAGTTATGGGAAAATAATCACCAACAGGTGTTGGGATGCATCAGCTCAAAGGGTTGAAATTTTCACATCCACCACGATAATTTCACAAGTGCAATAGTGAGAAAATTACTCTCTGTCCATCATGCAGAACAAGTTTCTGATAGCGTGAATGTGAGTTCGTCTGTTTGTCAGTTTGATTGTGAACAAAATCCTGACCTCACCCATGCATGGATTTTCAGCAGGCGTGACAGAAACAGTGGTCTCCCTGAGTTCCAGAGATGATTTGATTTGAGAATGTCCAGGTTAATGTTGAAGGTCAGAGCAAGGTTTGGCCATAAAGCATTTTTAACTTTGAAATGGGTGCTGATAGACATGGATTTGTAGCAAACAGGTCCTATCAGGGTACTGGTTTTGATTACCCATGGGCTCATCTTACAATATTTTCTATAGTAAAAGGTAAACGTAAAGGCAGCGGTAGTCTGGTGGTAAAGATGCTGGATCACTGATCCCAGAGTTGGGGGTTCAAGCCCCACTCTCAACAAGTTGCCACTGTCCTCCCAGTGCAGCTAACTGGGTTATCAAAGGCCGGCCATGTCTCTCACTGCCTGTGGTGTGAGGTTCCTGTAAAAGAACCATTGCTGACTTTCGACAAGACTACCTGCATCGCCATCAGCGTGTTTCTAATCGGGAGTCGGAGTCCCCTGAGGCAGTTCGTTCACAGTAACGTTCTGGCAACTCCTGCAGCGGCACCGGAACCCAGTCATATCGGCTTCTGTCCTTCCATCGGATCCTTCTGGTGGCGCCGAGAGGAGGGACTTGCTGCTTGGGTAACAGCCCGTCCTCCATACTGCACACTGGAGACTATCACCAGCATATCGGCTTCTGCCCTGCCACTGGATCCTTCTGGTGGCGTCGACAGGGGGGACTTGCTGCTTGGGTAACAGCCTGTCCTCCATACTTCCTACCCCGGCTCTGCAAACTGGAGACTATCACCAGCCAGAGCGCAGCTCCATAGTCCTTCCAGACTGACGGAGGCCTACTACTACTTAAAGGTAAACGAAGACCCGATCATCCTGGTTTCTGTAGCGTTAAGCAACTGGTAGTTCAATTTCTGCTGGATGGGAGATTCCCAGTATTTTTACACTTGCACTTAAGCCCCTGCCCAGGGTTCTTAGCAAGGCGAAGGAATGATGGAATTTAAACTCATGACCTCTAGATCATGAGCCCAGCACCTCATCCATGATCTCACTGGCCCCTAGTCTTACAAGATGGCTGGAGTTTGACCTTTCAAGGTCACTTTTCACAGGTTATCACTGTCCCCCCACTGCTCTAACTGGGTTGTCAAAGGCCGGCCATGTCTCTCACTGTCTATGGTGTGAGGTTCCTGTGAAGGAACCATTGCTGACTTTCGACAAGACTAGCTGCAAAACCGTCAGCGTGTTTCCGCCCTGCGACGGCCTGGCGAGCTGTCCAGGGTGTACTCTTCCCTCGCTCGTAGTCGGCTGGGATGGGCACCAGCCTTCCAGCGACCCGAATTAGGATTAAGCGGTTACAGAAAATGAACTGATCTGAACAATAATATCTCATTTTACATCAAGTTATTGAATTATAAGCCGTGATGATAATGTCGATATGGTGAATGGTGAATGTTTCAGCCACTGGACTGACTTGTTATGCCTTCCTTAAACATACAGAACTCACTTCTACATACAGTATACCTCATTGATCTGTTTCTGCTCGGTGCTTCCACATTCTTTCATGCAAATATACACCTCACTCTGCTACGAATGTATTTCAGATTGAGGTTAAATCAAGCTGTGCAGAGCTGAAGCCTTTCAGAGAGCAGAGAGACCTCGCTTTATAACAGCTGCTCTCATTCTGTCTGTGTTCCCGTAAACTCTGAAGGTCAAATTTCTGTGGATTTCATGAACTGTGTCTCCAAAAAGGAAGAACTTTATGAAGCTGTGTTGTGAAGAAATGTACGAGTTGTTAGGGTTAGGAGACGATCACACTTCCGGCGAGATAGAAAAACAACTGACGCGAATGGCAAGTCGCAGCTATCGCTTGATTCATTTGCATCTCATTGCATCTGGATTGCATTTTGTTCACACTAATCACTCACAAAATAAACAGTGGACGATTTTAAAACAAAATGTGACATATTTACGACATTAGTGTCAGTTCTGTTTTCAAAAGCATTCGCAAACCAATCAAATTCTTCTCAAATCAGTCGCAAAGTCGTTGCGTGATTAGGGTGTTTAAAAAAAATTCTGATCCAACATCACAGAACGTCTCATTTTGTGAGGCGACCAAAGAAAATCCTGTAAAAAGAAATTCAGGTCAGTCGTACAATTTTAACTGACAGCTCAATGGCATCAAAGATTTAAGGAAAATCGCCGATTTCAGGATATTTTCACAATTGATGGTATCACTCATTTTTTTCATGCAATGTATTCTGTTTTGTGCCCAATATTCCATTTATGATGATATTTAAGATGCATGAAGTACAACAAAGCTATTTTAAGATTCAAAGCTAATCGAACAAGCTTGTAAAATGAAATAATTGCCCACTCATTCACTATACAGTCTACATGCAACCATTCGCGTAAATTAATGATTTCATCAGTTGAGGTTCTCTCTGGGAGTAACGAGGATGGATAGGATCAGAAATGAGTATATCAGAGGGACAGCCCACGTAAGATGTTTTGGAGACAAAGTCAGAGAGGCTAGATTGAGATGGTTTGGACATGTACAGGGGAGGGATAGTGAGTATATTGGCAGTAGGATGCTGAGGTTGGAACTACCAGGCAGAAGGCCTCGAGGAAGACCAAAGAAGAGATTTATGGATGTGGTGAAGGAAGACATGAAGGTCGTTGGAGTCAGAAAAGAAGATGCGGAGGACAGGGTGAGATGGAGGCGGATGATTTGCTGTGGCGACCCCTGAAGGGAGCAGCTGAAAGTAAAAGAAGAAGATCAGATTTGGATTTTTATAAATCGATTAGGTTAAAGTCATTTGACATCAATACTTCAGCTGTATTTGACAAATTTCTTGTTGCATCTGGACCTAAAATTGGC
This sequence comes from Plotosus lineatus, assembly GCA_024760905.1. Taxonomy (NCBI): domain Eukaryota; kingdom Metazoa; phylum Chordata; class Actinopteri; order Siluriformes; family Plotosidae; genus Plotosus; species Plotosus lineatus. The sequence goes on along the minus strand of CM045746.1, from coordinate 31,911,594 downwards.
ATTTTCAGCCGCTCTAAGAACCACCGGACTTCCATTGACACCAACAAGTTCACATCACTTGAGACTAGTCTTGATGGCAGATAGAAGATTTGGCTGGAAAACAGTTCGGGCTCAGCAATAACGTTTCTGCACAAACAGCCAAGAGATGACTATTTGGAATTCATTCGAATGGCCTTATCACAATTGGAGATAATGTTGAAGGACATGTGAAGTTCAGTCCACGAGGAGCATACCATTGTGTACAGTAGATGGCAAAGGGCATTTCCTGCCTCGAGATATTCTGCTTTAGGGAACAGTTTCAGTTAAAGGCACATGAATCCCACTCACTGAGGCAATATTTATCTCTTCACAGTCACCTTGTATGTACAAACACGGCTCACTGCAGACAATACCCCCAATGCACCCGCCAACGACCTACATCTTCTCCTAGCCATGGAAGACTACCCTGAAGTTGACAAAAAAAGTTGCCAAGGTTGCACTGAAAAAAATTGAGAGGTCATCTAAGTGAAGAGTTGGTCGGCTTAGTTCTCTTCTCTGACGAGGTTGCAGTGGAGGTGAAAAGGGAGGAGGTAGTCTCCTTAGAAAACCTGAGATGAAAGAAGACGTGAGAAGGTTTCATCTCCCTGCGGATTACACATCCAGAGGGCGGCAACTAGCTGAGTTTGTGACAAGAAAATCTCTCAGTCTCTTATCTACTCTGAAGTTGTGAATGAAGGTCCTCAAAAACAATCGTCAGTCACGGTGCACGAACCAAGTCTACATTCTTTCCCAAGGAAACCTTTCTGCACTACGTGTTGTCAATGATTGTGCTGAACGGGCTGTGAAGTTAGCGACACAGTTCAACCTTGCCCTCATTCATGATGAAGAACAGCATCGGGCCATCTTTCAAATAGTAGAACACACAGAACAGTGATCACAAACCCACTGAAGGAAGATTATTTGTAGTCAAATAGACTGCGATATCGGCTAACAATGATAAGCATAATAACAATGATAAGCACAATAATAATGATAAGCACAATAATAATGATAAGCATAATAATAATGATAAGCATAATAACAATGATAAGCACAATAATAATGATAAGCATAATAACAATGATAAGCACAATAATAATGATAAGCATAATAATGATGATAAGCACAATAATAATGATAAGCATAATAATAATGATAAGCACAATAACAATGATAAGCATAATAACAATGATAAGCACAATAATAATGATAAGCATAATAACAATGATAAGCATAATAATAATGATAAGCATAATAATAATGATAAGCATAATAACAAAGATAAGCATAATAATAATGATAAGCACAATAACAATGATAAGCACAATAATAATGATAAGCACAATAATAATGATAAGCATAATAATGATAAGCACAATAACAATGATAAGCATAATAATAATGATAAGCACAATAACAATGATAAGCATAATAATAATGATAAGCACAATAATAATGATAAGCATAATAACAATGATAAGCACAATAATAATGATAAGCGCAATAATAATGATAAGCACAATAATAATGATAAGCATAATAACAATGATAAGCACAATAATAATGATAAGCGCAATAATAATGATAAGCACAATAATAATGATAAGCATAATAACAATGATAAGCATAATAATAATGATAAGCACAATAACAATGATAAGCATAATAATAATGATAAGCATAATAATAATGATAAGCACAATAACAATGATAAGCATAATAATAATGATAAGCACAATAATAATGATAAGCGCAATAATAATGATAAGCACAATAATAATGATAAGCATAATAACAATGATAAGCATAATAATAATGATAAGCACAATAATAATGATAAGTGCAATAATAATGATAAGCATAATAATAATGATAAGCACAATAATAATGATAAGCATAATAATAATGATAAGCATAATAATAATGATAAGCACAATAATAATGATAAGCATAATAATAATGATAAGCATAATAACAATGATAAGCACAATAATAATGATAAGCACAATAATAATGATAAGCATAATAATAATGATAAGCACAATAATAATGATAAGCATAATAATAATGATAAGCAGTGCTTTCTATCAGATGAAATGATTTGATTTGACATTCATAACTTTTTAAATGATGTTTATTAATTGTTTATTTACACTTATGTGACATGTTTAAATCAATTTGATGACAGAATGTCATAAAAATGAACAAAATTGTTTTGTCCGTAATTAACGATTGAAATGTTTTATTAAATTACTGTTTTTTTCTTTCAAAATTGTTATTTTCTCATTAATGAATAATGAAATCTGATGAAATCATTAATTTAGGTGATTAATTTAGGTATAGAATGTATACTGTAGTGATATATACAGAGAGAGAGAGAGAGAGAAAGAGAGCTCATTGGTTCATTTTCTGAACCAACTAATCCTAATTAGGATTGCGGGGAGGCTGGCACCCATCTCAGCCGACTCTGGGTGAGGGAAGAGTATGCCCTTGACAGCTTGTCGGGCCATCACAGGGCAGGGACACACTGACGGCTTTGCAGCTACTCTTGTTGAAAGTCAGCGATGGTTCTTTTACATGAACCTCACTCACACCATAGACAGTGAGAGACACGGCCTGCCTTTGATAACCCAGTTAGAGCACTGGGGGGGACAGTGACAACCTGTTGAGTTGACTTGCACCCCCAACCTTGGGAACAGTGATCCAGCACCTTACCACCAGGCCACCACTGCCCTATCAATCTATCTATCGATATATATATATACACTGTATATATGCAAATACAAAAAATCCATTTTCACTAAGCCTCTTAATCCTAATCAGGGTCACAATGATGATGTTTGTGTCCATCTCAGTTGACTTTGGGCAAAAGCGGGGTACACCCAGGACAGGTTACCAGATAATTGCAGCACTAACACATAAACAGCCATTCACACTCACACCGTAGGGCAATTTGGAACAGTCACTTGGCTTATATGTATGATGAAACCGGAGTACCCAGAGGAAACCCATGCAAGCACAGGGAAAACATGCAAACTCCACATAGAAATACCTCAAGCCCAGGAATCGAGAATCGAACCCAGGACCTTCTTACTGACAGTCGGATGCGCTAACCACCACAACACCAGCACAAAAGCATAAAACAACGTGTAATCTGGATTGATGTCATCTTATAAGCGAAATGAATTACATCAGACGGTGGTGTCTTTTATGGACGATACCACCGTCTGATGTAATTCATTTCCGAGCGATCTCTATTGACACTCACGCTTACCGAAAAAAACGAATCGAATGTGGGCTGAGTTACTCGGTCATAGGAGTTAAAGTTGCTTGTTGAAAGCTGTCATCGTTTGAGAAATGTGAAACGAAAGCGCCTGGGGTAATTAGCGTGCATTAGCTCTCGATTACATTTTCATCGACAGGCTGTAAGTGGCTCAATAGAAGTGTCACGGAAAGCCTTTAGCCAGCGCTGTTAAAATAATGGACTGGTTTTTTGGGCTAAAGCTCATTGCTCAATGTCTACATCGATGTCATGATCATGTGTGTGTCTGAAGGGAGAAAAACTATTAATTATTACTCCTCTATCTTACAAAGTCCTGCCCCCCCAAAACATAACATATAAAAGCTATGTACAAGGAAGGGCATTAATATTTCCTGGACTTCAAAAATGTGTGTTCAACCCCACAACAATAACATTCGAATCATTTTTGGAGTGCATTTAATATACATTTATTCATTTGCCGAATTCAAATTCTTCACCACTTATTGTGATAGCAGGAGACTCTGGGTGAAGTTGGGGTTCAACCTGAACAGTTGGCCATCCATCGCAGGGCTGTCACAACCATCCACACTTATGCCAGTAGCTTAATGTGGATGGCTTTGGATTATGGGAGGAAATCAGAGTAACCAGAGGAAACCCATGAAGCACTGGAAGAACAGGCAAGCTCCACACTCAAGGGGGCAGCTGTAGCCAAATGAGTAGAGAAGCAGCTTTTGGACAGAAAGGTTGCTGGTTCAATTCCCAAACCAGCATGGTGGGAGGTGAGCTGCATCCTCCCCCAACATAAATTGGCAAAGTGCCCTTGAGCAAGGCACCCAACCTCCAACTGCTCTCCGAGTGCCCCCTACAGGATTAATACAGTATATCAAAAAAAAAAAAAGGTCTCTTGCCATAGCTGGGTCCCAAACCTATGACCCTTTTCCCTGTGAGGTGGATAGTCTAGCTGTGCCACCCTTTTAAAATGACGATTTTTCCTAAAAGACATTCATTTGTATTACAAACGTAACAACGTCACGATCTGTACCTATTGACCATTTCAACAATAAATTGGAAGTGGGGGTGGCCTAAATCTGAATGGGTTCTTTTTTCCTTAGTATTAATTATTCAGTCATTCATTCATTCATTTTCTGTAACTACTTAATCCTAATTAGGGTCACGAGGAGGCTGGCGCCCTTCCCAGCCGACTCTGGGCGAGGGCAGAGTACACCCTGGACAGCTCGCCAGGCCATCGCAGAGTGGATAGTATTAATTATGAAGAAGCCAAACAAATTTCAAAATGAATTCCGACTTAATGCTACCGCCAGCATGCTTCACTCAGGGCTGAGTTTTCAGAAGAACAGCGAATTCACAGGGTGCTCAACAAACTTAGCATGATGGGAAATTAGAGGAGGTGGATGCAAAATTGTTGGCTTCCTCAAAAGAATGACCCTGTTTCTATTAGCACAAACGGCACAACTGCTAAAAGATGGCAATGCTTTTTCACGGCTTAATTCTCATTTGTTTTGTTCGATACTTTTTTCTCACTTGGACCTAGAATTATCCTCAGATAGAAGACGCGAGGCTCGTTTCTGTGCTCTGAGAGCTATTTATAACCCTTTTCAGAAATGAACTGCAAAACTGTTTTTTTTTCTGTGATGAAAAATGAGGCTGCTAATAAAACATATTCCATCTGTAATTCATCCTCTTTAAAGCCGAGTTTGCTTGTGTTCCATATATGGGAGTCTTGAAGGTTGTTGTGTTCCAAATAAGCTGCTCTATTGCTTTGTAATCCACACATCTATTTACCGCTTGCAAATTTTCTCATTCTGTTGCCATCTTTTTCAACACAAACAAACTCTCTCTCTCTCTCTCTCTCTCTCTCTCTCTCATTATATTTCCCTCTTTTATCTAAATACATTAGGCCCAAAATGGCTCATTTACATGCATAAGGCTCTTTTTTTAATGCGCCTGTCAAACTGTCGGGCTCTGAAGCCAGCTGCTCTAATTAGTTGAAAATTCGGCTGTCAGTCAGTTCGTCCCGTGTTGTTCAACACTCTGCCATTTGCTCAACACCTATACCATGTTTGAACAGCTGTTGGTCTACGATTAAAGGAGAGAAAAGAGTTTGCTGAGAACCGAGGTGGCCCATTCAGCCATGATAAGAATTTAATGAAGCACAATAAGGACAAGAACATATAATGGAGCACAGGAGACGGTTGGCACTGGAGTTTGGACAAATATGGCACATGAAACATACTTTACCATAGTTTAAAGAAAATAATATAATAAATCATACTCCTGATAACTTGGTGCAATTTTTACTTCGACTTAGCTCTGGAAATGTAATACCTGCATTTAGGTTATTTTAGCAGGTGTTTAAAGATCAGGTATCTATCAAAGGATGGTGCAGACATATAGTTGTGAGCACATCAATGTCATTCCATGAAAGGTCCTGGGTTTAAATTCAGTGTTTCTGCATGGAGTGTGCATGTTCTCTCCATGCTTGCATGGGTTTCTTCTGGTACACCATCCAAAGACATGCACAAGGCTAACTGGCTGATCTAAATTGCTCATAGTGTGAATGGTCATCGCTGTGTTGGTCCTGTGATGGACTAGCAAGCTGTTCAGAGTGTACCCTGCTCTCACCCAGAATCAGTTGAGATAGCCTCCAATCTACTGTGACCCTAGTGAGATTAATTGGTTTGCCAAATGAATGAAGGCTCTATCAGAGTCTGGTCTACACAACACACATTTCTGGAAGTGTATCAAAGCATGAACAAAGGTGATTTCTGAGGACTTGAGAAAACAACAACAACACCAGAGTAGAAGAGATCATGAAATACAAGCTCCTCCAAGAATTCACAGTCTGAAATATTTGGAAATTTTCAGACCATCATTAATTTCGCATGGAGGAGTCAGCCAACAAAGCTCACTTGCAGAGCAAGGTGTGTAATAGTATAGGTAGTCCTAAAAAACAAAAGGCCTCACTTAACTCTGATTAGCTAAAGGAAATGTCTGACAAGAGGATGCATGGCAGTGTTGCAAGAACAAAGACACGGTTCTCCAAAAAAAAAAAAAAAAAAGGTTTCAGTCTTACTTCACTTTACTAAAGATAATGTAGACAAGTCGTCAATTTACTGAAAAAAACTCTGTGTGGATGGATGAGACAGAAAATAGAAAAAAGAGAAAAACTTTGCACTCACTCCAGCGTCTATAATATATGTTATCGTGGTGGTAGTTTAAGCCTGTTTTGCTGCACCTGGGCCAGGACCAAAGAGTTTTGAATTACACGAGTGAATTCTAAAGAAAAAAACAGCGAGATCTCTGTCCATGAACTAAAGCTGAAAAGAAAAAAGTGTGTTTTGTTGCATAACAAAAATCCAAATACAAGTTGTTCTAATAAAGACTGGTTTGAGAAGACTAATGGCCGAGTTAAAGTCTTGATCTTAATCCACCTTTGAGCATTAAACTTTCTTCTTCTTCTTCTTTTCCTTTTGGCTGTTCCCATCAGGGGTCGCCACAGCGAATCATCTGTCTCCATCTCACGCTGTCCTTTGCATCTTCTTCTCTTACACCAACGACCTTCATGTCCTCCTTCACCACATCCATCAATCGTCTCTTTGATCTTCCTCTAGGCCTTTTGCCTGGTAGTTCCAGCCTCAGCATCCTATTACCAATATACTCACTATCCCTCCTCTGTACATGTCCAAACCATCTCAATCTAGCCTCTCTGACTTTGTCTCCAAAACGTCTTACATGTGCTGTCCCTCTGATGTGCTCATTCCTAATCCTATCCATCCTCGTTACTCCCAAAGAGAACCTCAACATTTTCATCTCTGCTGAAAGTGGGCTTAAATGATGAGCATGGGCTTAAACATGAAGATTAAAAAACAACTGTTGGAGTATGACGTTTTGATTTTGTGTACACGGTGTATTGAATATTAAAAGAAAAAGATGTGATTGCCCCCATGCTCAGTTTTAGCCTTCCCTCTCCTGCTACATCCTCTTAAAAATGTCCTTACCTCACCAGGCTGGGGAATAACCAGGAACACAGCATACACAAACATTGTTCAGTAATTTCCCCATTTATATACGACTTTCGAGGACTTATAGACATAAACATTAGGAGCCTTAGGGTAAGGCCGCATAGGATTGGTCCGTACAAAGTGACATATTCAAAGGTGAGGCGAGTCAGATAGTGATCACCTGTATAGACATGGCGACTGAGAATGAGATCATCTGCACACGTACAGTCTTTCTGATTATTTCATGAGTCAACATTTATATGCATAAAAGAAAAAACCCACAACAAATATTATGTTTACCTCACACATTAATTAGCATCTTTTTATGCCGCCTGTTTCATGTTCATATACATTGCAAGACTGTGTCATTCATGCATGCGGTTGCTAGAACCCATACATTCTTTAAAGAACCCATGCTGATTGGTCTGCTTAGCTTCAGACACGGAACCATGAGAAGCATTAACGAGCTGTTAAAACATGATGAATGCTGCATGTACGTCTTGACAACTAGGAAATGCTAATCTTCCTACTTGGAATGCTATAAGCTATAAACTAAGGAAAGCAAATATTATTTGCATCATCTATGCAGTTGTTGTAGTTTAATGACTCTATAGAAATTCCCCAAACTGCTGCAAGTAATAATAGAACAACCAGCTTGGCATGTGTGGCATGGCTTCAGGTAGTTTCATTGGTTCTTACAAAGCGTGCAGCTGGAAACGCTCCGATAATCTGGGGTGTTTTATGTGCCGTTGCTGAGTGCTGTTTATAGATTTTATTTGCATGCATTGACTTTACAACAGCGCTGGGTGAGAACACTCATAAATCAGCACAGAGCGGTGCACAAACCCTGCTGGAACCTGGTCACAACTCATATTTTATGGATAAGCACTCAAAATGCATTAGCCAGCACACACAGACAAAACTGCACTCGTGACAAATCACTGAAAATGCTTCCACAAAGTCATCTTTACTGTACTGTTAATGTGATGTCGTTAATATGACAACACAACACACAACAACGCACATCTATACTATTATTCATATCTGGTTAGTGTTTTGCCAGATTAAAAAAAAAAAAAAAAAAAAAATCATATTTAAACCAAGACCCATCCTTGAATTGCCACCTTATCCTGGTGGAGGGGTTTGGAGCTATGTTGTCTGGGGCTTTATGCCTCTGGTATGGTCACCCAAAGCGGCAGTGGTGGTCTAGTGGTTAGGGCGCAGGATCGCTGATCCTAAGGTTGGGGGTTCGAGTCCCCACAAGGTTGTCACTGCCCCCCCCAGTGCAGCTAACTGGGTTATCAAAGGTGGGCCATGTCTCTCACTGTCTATGGTGAGAGGTTCATGTAAAAGAACCATTGCTGACTTTCGTAAAGAGTCGGCTGCAAAGCCGTCAGCGTGTTTCTACGACCTAGAGAGGGATGGGCTCAGCCAGGCCAAATCAGCCCAAGTCTTGCCATGAAGGTGCCCCAACGACATCCTCGGATGTTAAGGGATAAGTGAAGTGAAGAAGGGTCACCCAAGACAAAAAGGTCCCAGGTGAAGGTCCAGATGAAGCATGGTTCAAAAGACCCCTATATCAATAAAGATAAAAGGACAAAGTTTCCATTGCCTGGACATCCTGCTTATCCTGCTGCCTCTGCAACCCGACCCCGGATTAAGAAGATGATGATGACAATGATGATGATGATGATGATGACCAAGACCATGTATGCTACAGCTTTCAAGTTGAACTAATGATTTCAAAAGTGGGACATTATTCTATAGTGGTATCCAACACTGTTACAACATTTATTGGTCAAAAAAGTCAGGACCCCCTTCGACCCGAAACGCCCCATGATAACACCCCTTTAATTGTTCTTTTTAGGAGTTCGAATACACTATATGCACTGCAGAAAGTTCACTTATCATAGATCTTCAATAACCAGCATTTAGTCCACACTTGTTCTGTTGATTGATTTTTTTTTTTTTTTTTTTTTTTTTTTTTGCTATTCGTCAAGTGCCTGTTTTGTCCAAAACACTTCTAAACAAACGGTTTCACTTTCACGCCTGATGAACAAATTATCCCATAATAGAAATTCTCAACAGGTCCTGATTAAAAACAAACAAAAAGAAATCCCCAAAAAACTGAAACCTTCCTATGTGATGAAGAGAGCGCTACATAAAAAAAAAAAAAAAAAAAAAACCCCACAGAAAACAATTGATTGAGCATTTCATCAAGCTGTCCTAACGTAGCCTGGAGTAGCTCTCATACGTTACGCTGGATTGATGCGCGAGGCTGAGGTGCAGCTTCATCATGGTGAGCAGTCTCTTCTCCGAGACTCTATCGCTGCCTTCCAGCCTGATTATTAAATATGAAATTCATTTGAACTTCAGCGCGCTCCCACAACACTTCTTCACAAGTGTTGGAACGTTTCAGTGGAGCGATCTGCGTGATGTTAGCGCCGGGTGTTTGTGGAACAATCCTTTCAGCATCTGTGACAAATAATCAACACCAAATCTATGTAGTAATCCATTTTCTTCATTTTATTTGGCCGGGTTTTATAGCGGCGATCTTTTTATCTCGCATCCCGTTTGTTTTGATTCATGTACAGTCCAGCTCGTCATCATTTATTTGTATCATCATGTTGTTTGTTCCTGGCCTCACTGCACCTCTGTTCTGGCCGCGAGCTTTGTGCAGCATGCTAATCATGATTCATTTGCACGCGCGCTGTCAGGAACTAATTCGTGTCGCTGATAATTCATACATATTTATGCTAGTCAGCTACACATTTAGACCTGACAAACAAGCTTATAGGCTGCGTTGAGGTAATGCAATTAAACTAATGAATTTATCGCCCACTGCCAAAGGCTCTTTGACCTTTTTCCTGAGCTCTTGTGAAAAATGAAGACGTTCAGCCTAATCCTGGTCTAGATATTCAGGATTTATAATCCTGGCTAAACACCCAGCCGTTGCCAAGTCATGAATCCCAGTTTATCCACTTCGCTGATTAAGCCTGCCATGTTTACATCAATCGAGTCCAAGGTGTCTGAGTGATCGTGCTTTCAATGTATAATTAGCCAAATGGTCCTCCTGCTTCAGGAATCATGCTCATATATGTATGGGGTCATGTTTCATTACACTAAATTGCCTTTATGCTGAGGCACATTCCTCCTAGCTTTGGCACCACGTTCCTCTTAGATTTGAATATTTAATGAGGTCGACATCCACAGAGGGAAAGGAAGTGGTGTACAGCACAATGATGGATGGACCTCTGTGCTGATGTCATAGTCTTGCATCACAGCTAAGGATTTTCAGGATGTCAAGATTTAGAAGATAAAGTGCCAGATAAAAATAATAAATAATTAAGATCAACCAAGAACAACTATGAAAATGGTTTAAAAGGGTGTAATTAGGAACAAAGGCTCTCTGATTTGGATTGTGATTGACCAAAGTTAATGGTACTTCTATCTTAGTCATGACCTCCCTGAAACATGATGTATGTAAATTTAAAAAAAAAAAAAAAAAAAAATTAAATAAAATTTGTCCTGTGATGGACTGGTGAGGTGTTCAGGGTGTGTTCTGCCATCGCCAAGAGTTGGCTGAGATGGAGCCAGCCTCCCCATGACCCCAATTAGGATTAAGTGTGTGTGTGTGTGTGTGTGTGTGTGTGTGTATATACAGTGGTACCTTGTCTAATGAGTGTCCCTTATAATGATTTTTTCCATGATATGAGCTTCGAACCCACCAAAAATCTGTTCCATCCAACGAGCAAAAATTCACTTTACGAGCTTTCCTCAAAATGGCTTTTCCAGGCTGATTAGCTTCGTATTCTTTCCGCGTGTATTTCTCCACACTCCGAGAATGCCTTGTGCGGTGCTTCTCAATTATTTTCTGTGCAACTTAAACCAAATTAGCTTGTCTCTATGCTAGCCTAGGCTAGGCTACACCAAATTTACTTGTCTAGACTAAACAGAAAATAACCATTCCTAGTTCTGTACATTATTCATGAATGCAATTCATGAATGCAAAAAAAAAAAAAAAATATATATATATATATATATGTATGTATGTATGTATGTATAATTTCATAATCTAGTATAAAGGGTTACGCACTGCCCAAAGCTGTAGTTCTTGATAAATATCTCTACGGATAGGTGTTCAAGGCTGGTGTTATTAGAGTAGCATGGCTCGTTTTAAGGGTTGAATTTACTTCAGCCCTGGAGGGAGGGCGAGAGGAAGGAAATGATTAAATAAATCTCCCCTGCGATTATCCAAATACAGTCGAAAGCCAAATGATTAAAGTTTGACACTGAGTTTTCTTTTCACCATCTTTCACTCTCTGATTTCTGGCTTTATTTGTATCACCTGTGTGTTGAGTTTAATTATCCATTTAATGACCTTGTCTTTTGTGCTCCTGTTAATGTTTGGTGTTTTGCTTGATAAATGTTTCTCTGCTTACCTGAGTTAAATTGTGTGTTTTATTCCATATAAGCCCCTATTTTTTGGGTTTCAGCTGAGTCACTACTAAAAAAAAAAATCTCTTTTTTATTGGTGACACAGCAGTCTTACAGGGTTTCCTGTGGTGGTACGGACATGAGACAACCATTCAAGTCGTGTTCTATTTCTGTCGGCTCAGTTCAGGCGCTCCGGTGTTAAATATGACTGATTGCCTGATTCTGCTTATCGCTAGTCTGTATTCCTCTTCTTTCTTATCATTGTGTGTTGTGTTCACACTAACACTTTCCTTTGGTTTACAAAACATAATTAGCAGAATAGTTTTACATTTCATTCTAAATACTTGGTTTTAAATAATATTTGGGTTTCCAAGGACTAATTATAAATTTTCCCCCAAAAGAAGAAAAAATAAAAATAAAAAAGTGTCGAGATTAATTAAAAAAATGTGGCCCTGACAGCCTTGCCTGGTATGATTTTTTCTGGAAAAGCAATCATTTTTTTACTCTAAAATTTTGGGTTCGTAGATTAATTCTCTACAAAACTGTTTTTGTTTTTTTTTTGTTTTTTTTATTTCTGATTGTTGGAAGACGATTTTTGTAATTTGATAAAGGATTAAACATTAAAAAGGATTCAGTAGGATTTCAGTTGTTAAAAGTGATTTAAAAATCTTAGTGTTTTCAGGTTAATTTGTTTTTTTCATTTGTATTTTTTAATCACTTATTTGTTTACTTATTTATTTTACATTTCACAGACTATATTTTGAAAAATCCTGATGTCTACTATTTACAAAATGATATATTAGTGCTAAGCGACTCTAGCTAGTTTGGGACATGTTCGTGCATTCCAGTAGAGCACAGGTGTAAAACTCAAGGACCATGAGCCAAATCTGGCCCACCAACTCATTTTATGTGGCCCATATGAGTTTTCAAAGATTATGATTATCGTACATCCTTTGCGTCAACTATTACTATGAAACCTTATTCATCATCCATTCCACTAGGTGGCAGCAGCAGCCTTTTCAAATAAAAAGCTACTCATTCATGCATATGCATTGCATACTTGTTTATTGCAGTTAAACTTTGTCAGAAAATGCGAGTAAATAGGTAAAGAGGTCAAATTTCTAAACATCATTTTGCGATGGATTTCATTGATTTTTTTTTTTAACATATGTTCCGTGATTTATTCAGGCCTCGATCACCTTTAAATTTAGTGTAGTGGTTCTCAGTGAAAATGAGTTTGACATCTCTGCAGTAGAGGAACTATAAAATTTTAATTTTAAGGTTTTGAAATTTGAGAAAAGGATTTGAATTTGGTGAAAAATTATTGGAAAATTGTGTGAATTGTCCATCATGAATCTACTACCTTCAAAACCGGCTCACTAAGAGTACAGAAGTGTGAAGAGAACATGTGGGGTTAAAAAAACTAGAATGATTAACACCTACTTCACCTGATTTTTTTGACAGTTCTTTTGTTTTTCACATTCATCTATCTGGCTCATAAGTAGCCTGAGTGTTACTAAAGGCAAAAAGTTGTCCCTGCGACCAGGGCTGTAGTTGGGCGTACACGCGAGTATACGTACGCCATATACTCGCTTATTTTAGCAAGCATGTAGCGTGTACACACTTATTTTAAAAAAATATTGCTTTGTCATTTGTCTCGGCTTGTAATCATGTCACAATTGTGTTTCTGTACTCTAACTATTATCATTCAGTGTTGAGAGCCCGCTATAATAAGGACCATGCCAAGATTGGGCAGTGTGGATTCTCGTTAGGCTGCCGAAGCAGCCTCATAGTATACCCACTTGTTTTTTTTTTTTTTTTTACCACTACAGCACTGCCTGCGACGGTATGGCGAGCTGTTCAGGGTATACCCCACCTTCACCCAGAGTCATAGTACAATTACATAGTTCAGCATACAACTGAGAGAATAGCAAATTCGAAAACCAATGCTAATGCTAATGCTACAAACATCTGGGTCAAAGGAAAAGTAAGACACTGGTTGGAATTTTGCGCATCTCATATTACGTTCTAAAAGGTAGGCTAACACTACATATTAAAGAGGCGTCGAATATGTATGAATCATCGTAGTTCACTGCTGCCTGCTTGTGTTTTCATACTATGGACTTTAATTACGATTAACTGAATGATTTTGATTTACGTGTCAATTGGAGAATTTACATGTCAGCTCACATCCTCCCGTTAGTAATCTCGTACCTGAGTTACTCACGTCTCATGTGTTATTCAGTTAATCACCTTCAGCCACGTTTACGTACGATGTGCCAGTGAGTATAGAGAGGCTGGATCGAGTAAGTAGATTGTGTGTGACAGTCAGTGAGAGCTTTAGGAATATTACTGGACATGTATTATTTATTGAACACTGAAATACATGTTTATTTAAATGGAAATTAAATCCCGAACTTTTGCTGCCACTGCAAAAATCATCACAGAATTCAACAACAACAACAAAGCTTCGGGAATACTACAATACACTAAGGTTGCGAGAATTATTCTGCTGCTATTATATATGGCGCTGCTCATCATGGACATGAATATCATAGTAATATTAGGCTGTAGAATATACTATTGTACAGGGTAGTATATACTACAGTATACTCTGTATATTACTGGGATCCCTCGCGACGGCAAGCTTCAATTCATGCGGCTTCAGTGCATCGTGTTTTTTTCTTTTTTAAATATTCATTGAATTAAAAAATAAGGAAATTAAGGAATGATCAGGGAAAAAGATAAGGAAAATGCCACAAAACAAGGCCAATTATGCAAAAAACAAAACAAAACAAAACCCCAGACAAACAAAAACAAAACAAAAAACAACAACCCAAAACCCCCCAACAAAACTACTTACATTACTTATGTGAGATCTGTGTGTGTGCGCGCGTCTGTATGTGTGTGTATTTATATTTTATTTACATCTTATGCATTATTTTTAAATGTTTAATAGTTATTATAAGCATTTATAGCATTGGATATGTATTTATTGATATTATATACACATTTACATGTACATACTGTATACGTCATTCAGGGGGCTCGATCCTACTTTGCGGAATTTGGTGGTCGCAGGCGGATCTCGGTCCCAATTAACAGCGGAAAGTGAGGGATCCCTTTACTACAATTCCCCAGCCTGGGTTACTGCCCAAGTGCATCAGAGGAAGGTTGTTGAGCCAGAGGCCAGATAAAAACCTGCAGCCTTGTGGTCACCACCGGGGCAGGACAAGGGCATGGCGTGATCTGACTGGTTCGGGTTCCTGAGATAGTTAATGCACTGATGGTGAGGTGGATGTCACTGAATAGTCCCTGAAACTAAATGCCAGGAGGATTCTAAAGTTCAGTGACATCCACTGAGCCTGGAGAGCCTAATTGTTTTTGTGTATACTACACGGGATGGATAGAGGTGAGCTCCAAGTGTGCATGCGAGCTGGTGCAGAGCAGTGTAATGCCATCTCCTTAACTAACTTTAAGAATCTAAGTATGTACAGTACTCACAAGAAGCATAAAGGAAACATAATGCTATACCGGTGCTAAGTGAATACTAGCTGGTTTGGTACATTTGGTATGAAGATTATCCACTCCGAATAATGCTTTCTGATCCAAAGCCAGTGGACCAGTAAGATACCACCATTCCCCATTTAGTCAGTGTTTGGCCGTCAGGACCAGCAAAGCCTTCTCTGCCAGCCTAAACACTATCAGATGCGCTGACCGACATTTACAACTTGAATTCTTGCATTTGTTCCATTCATTTATATTAATTTATTCCCAGCAGTCTGTTCTCTTGATTCTCGCGTCTCTTGGCTGCACTGCTTCCAATACGTGTAAGTGGATGTTAGAGTTTTTTTTGTCCAATCGGATTTCAGCTTCTATTGTCCACCATGTCTATCTAATCTGCCTGGGTCCTTCAGAATCAGCAGTGCTGGCTGATGTCACTTGAATTATATTAGGGATGAGGGTCATCATAGCGACAGGGCCAGCTAGCGGGCTTTCAATAACATCAGCATTTCTCTGTCCTCTGATTGGTTGGTCGGAGCAAAACTATGTGAAAACTAGTGATGTGCACACTATACATTTAAGTTATACATTTTTATTCCCACAATGGCTGGCAGAGGAGGAGAAATTGACTTGGTGTCAGACTTAATTCTTAAAAATCCATTTTCAAGGTGGGTCTTTTTCCCAGAAAAGCTAGACATCGTAAGGAGCGATGGAGGAAATGGAGGTAAGGTTTACGCTTTTTTACTTTTGGCTCAGATCCAAGTTACCGGCAGCTTTCAGAAGTAAATGCCAGTGAAAGTGATATAATGCTCAGAGTTACTGCATGAAATGAAATGCATGAACTCTCTCTCTCTCTCTCTCTCTCTCTCTCTCTCTCTTTCTCTCTCCGCAATGACACGCCTTGTTATATTGTGGTCTGTATATGATTGACGGTTTGAATAATTGCAACGTGATAGTTTCCGGTATTAAGAGGTGGATTAAGTCCATTAAGTTCCACTGAAGGCCCGGGTACCAAATGCACAGCCTCTGTGTTTAGTATATACCAATAGATGTTATCCACCATACACGTTTATCACCGTCGATGGTGAGATGCTGTAAAAGAACCATCGCTGACTTGCGACAAGAGTAGCAGCAAAGCCGTCAGCGTGTTTCCCGCCCTGCGATTGCCTGGCGAGCTCTCCAGGGTGTACTCTGCCCTTGCCTGAAGTTGACTGGGATGGGCGCCAGCGCCAACCCTAATTAGCATTAAGCGGTTACAGAAAATGAACTGAACTGAACAAGTTTATCATAGTAGTAGGCCTTTGTCATTCCCGAAGGACGACGGAGCTGCGCTCTGGCTGGTATCCCGGCTGGTGATATTCCCCAGTGCGCAGAGCCGGGGTAGGGCGTAATGGAGAACAGGCCGTTACCCAAGCAGCAAGTCCCCCCTCTCGGCGCCACCGGAAGGATCCAATGGAAGGGCACGTGCCGATACGACTGGGTTCTGCAGGAGTTCTCAGAACGTTACTGTGAACGGACTGCCTCAGGGGACTCCGACTCCCGATTAGAAACACGCCGACGGCTTTGCAGCTCCTCTTGTTGAAAGTCAGCAACGGTTCTTTTACATGAACCTCACACCATAGACAGTGAGAGACACAGCCGGCCTTTGATAACCCAGCTAGCTGCACTGAGGCGGACAGTGACAACCTTGTGGAGAGTGGGACTTGAACCCCCAACCTTAGGATCAGCGATCCTGCGCCCTATACCACTAGGTTTATCATAAAACAAATAATAGTAATGTCGTTTTAGTTAGCTTTTTTCTGTTGGCGTGTAGTTTATACTAACACAATGATTTCGCTCTGATGTCACAGTGATATCCACCTCGCCTGAGTGAATAATTGCTACGTATCCATGATTACAATCAGCGGACGTTTGATTGCAAGCTGTACACATGGGCAGCTCAGTATGAACTCTGGAGATGGTAATGGTTGGTGTGTGTGTGTGTGTGTGTGTGTGTTGTGAGAGATGGTTCTGTTTAAACATCTCCACTCCTCTGTCAGCTCTAACAAAGACATGACAGCATGGATCTGAGTTCCCAGCTGCGTTTGTACCGTGATGAGAGTTTGATGATAAACATTTCTATTTTCCTGTCAGTTGACAGCGTGTGTGTTCTCCCCCCAACAACCCCCCCCCCCCCACACACACACACACACACGCACACACACAGCTGAAAAGTTTCTTTTCTACATTTCATCTAAAAGTATATATGAAGTTATTGGAGTTGAATCGATTACAGCAGTGGTCCCCAAACACCGGTCCACGGACCGGCACCGGTCCGTGGCTCAATTGGTACCGGTCCGCAGAAGAAATAATTCATTATTTCTGTTTTATTTATTACGTGTCTAAGTGTGAAAGATCTTTAATTTGAAACAGTCTTTTATTTTGAAAACTGACCAAATTCTCTCGGTTAAATGTCGGTTATTTGGGCGCTAAAATGTAACCCACAAGGGGACATGCTCTGCTTCCCAACCAACTTTATTTCAACTGTTGAAAAATAACATTCATGGAGTGCTTATTATTATTATTATTATTATTATTATTATTATTATTAACAATATTTTATATAAAGGTTATAGTATTTACAATACAAACAATCTATGACCCACCAAATCCGGCCACCCACCGATCCGGTCCGCGGTAAATTTGCCAAGTGTTGACCGGTCCGTGGTGATAAAAAGGTTTGGGGACCCCTGGATTTTTATTTTTATTATTATTATTATTATTATTATTATTATTATTGTTTACCAAGTCTCAATGAAACGGATCATTTTTTTGGGTTTTTTCCACGATTGCCGCCTGGGGTAAACCGTAACTGAACCTTTGTAAGCAACCAAATCTGAGCGAACACACAGCTAGTGCTGAATGAATATCATGATAATCAGCACATTCGAAAGATTACTGTTTATTTGGGAAACCGATCTTTGAAAACCGCTGCTACGGTTCCTGCGAGCAAAGAGCTTCACCCTCAACTGCTTCTTTCACCTGAACTCATCCAGAATGTAAATGCATCATTACTTATGAAGTGGATCTGAACCTTGTTTGACGGCCGTCAAGCATTCAAAAAACGGATTTTTTTTTTTTTTCCCATCTGTACTTCGCTTCAAGGCCAAGCTTTTAAATAATTTAAGTTATTTTGGATCTGTATCGTCAGAACGGTTTAGTAGAGCTGATATTCTGCACATATTTCGATTCAGTCCTTCTGTGCAATATTTAGGGAGCACAGCGTACTGTGGATATGTACTGTACTGCTTTAGTACGAACTGCGCATCGCAGGATAATAATCCATTGTTGAATGAGGCGAAGAATTAAATAGAGAATTACAGTAGGCGCCCCACACATTCCCGGTTCACCGGTCGCGGCCTCGCAAATTACTGGCACATGATTCAAATTTAGCCAATAGCTGAGAGCTTTGGTTTCTCCCTCCTGCTGATTGGTTGCAGATGATGTGTACACCTCTTTTTTTTCTCCTTCACGCACATGTTATCAACGGCATTGCATGAATTGTGAAGTAAAATTTTTCGTGTGTTTTTAATGATTATTTAAGCGCTATGATGTCACTCAAACGCCCTGCATCTTCTCTAGCTTCTGGTAAGGAGCCGAAGCGCTTTATTCATTCATAAGTATTATCACAGTACAAAATGAAAAGATTTTTACTTAATCATTACCACATTTTACTGCGTTATTACTGTATTAATGAGTAAGACTGGATTTCGAATGGGTTTCACAAGCAGATTTTAGCGCACGTGATATCATACATAGGGTTTTAAAACCGCGTCAATAACCCGCGGATTTTCAGGATCCACAGGTAAGGGCGGAAAGCAACCCCCGCGAATAGCAGGGGCCTTCTGTATTTGTTTGTGGGGTCGGTGGTGTGGTGGTTAGGGTGCTGCACTCATGATCGGGAGGTTGTGTGTTCAAATCCCAGTTAGGCCACTGGGCAATGTCTCAACCACAAGCGTGCCTCTGTTCACCCAGCAGTATAAATGTTCATTCAGTTCATTTTCTGTAACCGCTTAATCCTAATTAGGGTCACGGGGAGGCTGGCGCCCATCCCAGCCAACTTTGGGCGAGGGCAGAGTACACCCTGGACAGCTCGACGGCTTTGCGGCTACTCTTTACGAAAGTCAGCAATGGTTCTTTTACATGCCTCACACCAT
The DNA here is from genome assembly GCA_024760905.1 of Plotosus lineatus. Classification (NCBI taxonomy): domain Eukaryota; kingdom Metazoa; phylum Chordata; class Actinopteri; order Siluriformes; family Plotosidae; genus Plotosus; species Plotosus lineatus. The sequence goes on along the minus strand of CM045746.1, from coordinate 31,892,155 downwards.
AGACAGTGAGAGACATGGCCGGCCTTTGATAACCCAGTTTGCTGCACTGGGGAGGACAGTGACAACCTTGTGGAGAGTGGGACTCGAACCCCCAACCTTTGGATCAGCGATCCAGCGCCCTATACCACTACTGCCCTTGCAGTATAAATGGTACCAGTAAAATATACTGGGAAGGTAACCTGCGATGGACTAGCGTCTCATCCAGGAGGAGTTGAACTCCTGGTCGCGTCAGGCTACGGAAACCGGGAATTCCCCCCGCATTTTCTACCTAATTTAGTCATATCCAATTCCCACCCATCAGGTATTACCTTCCCTATCACATGACCACCAGAGGTGAAAACATGCACACGACCCTCCGTGACATTCCCCTCATACGAATGAGCTCACGGATACCCGTGATTGGCTGCCGATCGCTGTGAGTGACAAGGAAGTGAACATATACCATCCCTCCTTCCCGTGAGAGCTCAGCCAATTAGCTCCCATGGACTCCCGGCCACAGATAGCTGTGGTATTAACCCGGATTCAAACTTATGATCTCCGGGTCAATACATAAATCTAAAAAATTTAAAAGTAAACAGTCACGTGACTATGTTGCACATGGCAATGGTGCAATAATCATTCCACTTACCCAACGGCAATGATACAATAATTCCGTACATATCCTATGTAAATGATGTAATAGCAAAAATTATTTAATGGATTTGTATCAATCAGTAGCTAGAAAATCTGGTGTATGAATAAAAACAGCCATTCATTATTACTCATTCAAGAGAAGTTCTCAGAAAGCCATCAATAATATTTTCGTGTCGCACTGTTATCATCAGTTAATAGACTGGACTGGCACACACCAATTTTCCTTTTTATAGATATCATATTAAATAGATCACCTTTGCCCTGCAGCGGATTTTGTGGAAGCTGTAAACATAATTATATTTCCTCAGTTTTCTCTCGATTTTGTCTGCACAGAAAAAGACAGCGGATTCCAGCAGGATAAATATTGAAAATAAAAATTAAGTTTTCTGCTCAAGGCTGCAGTGCCTTTGACATGGCAGAGCCGTCTGCCACAGGGCGGAGCAGTCGATTTGTCCTGTGATATCTGTCTTCTCCTCTGCATGTCATTCAATATAAAATGGACAACAACTTTGAAGAGTCTCCGATCGTCTCAGAAAATCAATAATTAAAAAAAATGGTTCTTACCTTTGATGACTTACATACTTTGTTGTTATTCATGATCAGAGACAATGCTGTATAGCGTGTTAGCCTCATAGAGCTTGCTGATGCTAACTGGCTAGTACTGCGACTGTCGGTTGTATGTGTTTTGAATAAAAAGTCTGTCGGGCTTGTTACACCCGAGCCATAGTGGCTCATCAGGCCGGTGCTTATCCTCGGTTTTCGTAGCCTGAAGCGTCTAGGAGTTCAACTCGTCCTGGATGGGACGCTAGTCCATCGCAGGTTACCTTCCCAGTATATTTTTACTGGTACCCATTTATACTGCTGGGTGAACAGAGGCACACTTGTGGTTAAGACCTTGCCCAGGAATCTTAGCACAGTGGGGGTCTAACCGGGATTCGAACACATAACCTCCTGATCATGAGCCCAGCACCCTAACCACTACACCACCAGCCCACGTTTTGAATAAAAGGACACAGTCAAATACTTTAATTCACTTTATTTACAAACTGTAAGTATGACTAGCTTTATTTATTTGAACAAAAATATGCATACAAGTGACATGTATTAGTGCACATCCAGCTAGCATGACTATGCTAGCATCAGCACTCCTCGTCCTTATTTGTCTGTTAACAAAGGCGGGTCTTACAAGTACCCAGCGCCACCTATTGGCAAGCATAGTTATCCCGTATCTGACAATGTCTACTTATATATGTTGTTCAGTTCATCAGTTGATTTTCTGTAACCACTTAATCCTAATTAGGGTCGCGGGGAGGCTGGCACCCATCCCAGCCAACTTCGGGCGAGGGCAGAGTACACCCTGGACAGCTCGACAGGCCATCGCAGGGTGGAAACACACCGACGGCTTTGCAGCCTACTCTTGTCGAAAGTCAGCAATGGTTCTTTTACATGAACCTCACACCATAGACAGTGAGAGACATGGCCGGCCTTTGATAACCCAGTTAGCTGCACTGGGGGGGGGGGGACAGTGACAACCTTGTGGAGAGTGGTACTCGAACCCCCAACCTTTGGATCAGCGATCCAGTGCCCTATACCACTAGACCACCACTGCCCCTTATATATGTTGTATGATTTTTAAAAATATTTTGAATGAATAATATGATAATAATTATTATTATTTTAATTAGTGTCGGCTTTTGTATGATATAGAGAATCATTCATCTGAGGAGGTTTTCCATATCTTAGTTCACCTGTTTCAATAACTGCTTATTATCCAGCTCGCAACTTGTGTTAATTATTGAATCAAAACACAAAATGAAAAGCCACAATTTGAGATGATCGCTGATTAAAAATCCTAGAAATTCAAAAAGTGCCATCCCAAAATAAATGGAGAAGCAATTCAATATTTGTATTTGTACTTTCCATTTTTCTAGGTAAAAACCCCACTTTATTTAAATTTTGAATGAGTTTCAAAAACAAAGTTCTAAGGAACTATGAGTGGCCAATGCCATGCTTTAAAATGTAAAAACCAACAAAAAATCTCATTTTAAGTTTCTTTGCTTATGTTTTTTATATATTATATACACAAATAATTATTCACCTCAGGCTCAGTGAATATTTATAAAGCCAGCCAATCACAGCCAATCAAATCACCTTTTCTGTACATGTCATGTGTATATATATATATATATATATATATATATATATATATATATATATATATACTGTATATATACTGTACAACTCTTTTTCCCCCCACATCTTTTTATCTTTTTGAGAAAATCATAAAACAGCCAGATGGGACGATGGGAGCAAATCCAAACCAGAACATATTGCAGCTTTCATTTTTGTTTATACTTTAATACTTGATGTATAACATTACTGTCAAAAAAACTTTTGGATTCTTTCCAATCACCAATCATGCGAAGTTGCCTATTTTGGTGCACTTGCTTTCATTGATCACATTCGCTACCCATTGTTCCACTGTGTACCTCTGAGGAAAAATATACTGTGAACAGATAAATCATATATATATATATATATATATATGTATGTATTATTAAAGTACTAAAATGCTTCTTGTTCTTCTTGTTCTTCTTCCTTTTACAAGCAAAATCCTTCTTTATCATGACACACGGTCCTCTAACAAAAATGTCTCATTTTGATAACATCAAGCCCTTTAAAGTAACTCAACATGACACATACGTTATAAGATTGATGACCAGCAAGACATTTGGGACGAGCTCCAAATAAACCAAGGGACAGTCGGACAAAACTGATCTTAATTGTTATTGATTGGGGTGTGCTTGAGTGCAAAAGAGGACAAAAAAGCCTCTGTCATCTGAAAAGCCAAGAGAGGGGGATAGAGAGAAGGAAGAAACAAGACTGAGAGAGAGAGAGAGAGAGAGAGAGAGAGAGAGAGAGAGCGAGAGCGAGTTAGTAAAAGCTTGAAGAAAATCAATACATTTCCGTTCTGAACCGTTTCTCTCACTGGACACCGAAGTTGTTCACCATCCAATTTAGCCGACGCAAGCGCACTGAGCATAAGCAGCGTCAGTATATCAAAACGGGGCCGTGGTAGTCTAGTAGTATAGGGTGCTGGATCGCTGATCCGAAGGTTGGGAGTTCGAGTCCCACTCTGCACAGGGTTGTCACTGTCCCCCCCAGTGGAGCTAACTGGGTTATCAAAGGCCGGACATGTCTGTCACTGTCTATGGTGTGAGGCATGTAAAAGAACCATTTGCTGACTTTCGACAAGAGTAGGCTGCAAAGCCGTCAGCGTGTTTCCGCCCTGCGATGGTCTGGCGAGCTGTCCAGGGTGTACTAGGCTGCAAAGTCGTCAGCGTGTTTCTGTCCCTTGCTAAAAAGGGTTGTGACAGGAAGGGCATCCGACGTAAAAACCTCTGCCAAATCAAATGTGCAAATCAGATGATTCGCTGTGGCGACTCCCAAGTAAAATGGGAAAAAGCCGAAAGGAAGACAGACAAGCGCACTGAGCATAAACAGCGTCAGTATATCAAAACCTGGTTCGCTTCCAGCAATATTGGATAAAACTCCACGGCCTGTGAAAGCATTTCTGCATAATACAACCATCATACAAAAACAAAACATGCTAAAGCACGCTAATGCAATTTTGTTTACAGAATGATTCGCAGATCATGCTGATTCCTGCTGTAAGAAAGAACGAGTCATTTCTCCTCGTCATTATTCTATCATCAGCAGAAATTTCTATAACCTAACAACACAAAACGTATAACTTATCGTAAAAGACGATGAAATCTTAACCAACAATATCACGTTATGTTTTGCTTCCCATCTCACAGCTATCATTCACAACACTGAGGCTTTTTTCTTTGGCAAAAGAACACACAAAACATTATTCCATATAACGTAAAGATCCTTTTCTTTGCCGTGGTTTATGTCATCATTGTATTTATTATGCAATCAGCATCCATTACAGAGTGACTGTAACAATGTTATCTAATTACATGAAAACTAATGAGGTTTCACCTAAACTTCTTGGTGATTTATCTTCATTTAAATGTAGTTAGCATTCCACTTAGAAAACATATGTGGAAAAAACAAAGCCCAAACAAACAAACAAGCAAAAACATAGCTTTACTGAATTCTGGATTCTGATTGGCTGCTGCATTGACACACTGAAATTAATATTAAAATATTAATTTTTCTTTCAATATGTTGACTTGTATGCTTGTACAGTAGGGTCGGGAACCTTTTTGATTAGGAGAGCCAAAAACTAGACATATTTTAAAATCTAATCCTCCTTTATCATCTGGTTGATACGGGGTGTGGTTCAGTTTCATGCAGATGTTTAGGCTTCCATCTGTTAAATGTGACTGCAGGTTGGTCTTGATGTTTTTCAGGTGAGAAGGACTGCTCGTGTGCGCATGTGGAGCCAAAAATGGTCAATATGACAGGACTCGCACGCTGCAATGTTTATGTGACAGGAAGCACGTCCCAAGTTTTGGCAATCAGCTGGTCTGGGTGGGGGTTGAAGTTTTTCCATGTCTGTCAATTTGTGTTTGCGTGCCAGCTGTGCTTGGCTTCGTGCAAATGAGCTGATCAAAAATGAGGAAATTTAACTCTTTATTCAAAAACAACAAGTGCAGTCTGTGGCTGTTGTTATAATCCAATAAAATTAGAGTTTCAAGGTATCAGACCCACCCGCATACTGGTGTACAGAAAGGATTGGCTCTCCGCTGCGCGCCACAGTGACATGTGGCATTGAAAATAGATGTATAGATTTAAGTCTGTTTTTGTTTTATTTGATGGTTATTTTTTGTATTTTTACTTAAATTATGTATTCATTACTCTGTTAAGACAGTCATCAAAAGAGCCACATCTGGCTCGCGAGCCATAGGTTCCCGACCCCTGTTGTATAGCATGATATTTTGTTATTTAACAAAGAACAACATATACTCTACCATTGAAAGGTTTTGGAACACCCCCATTGTGTTTCAATTGTGTTCAGATTTAAACTATTCAAGTCCAATAAATGACCTAAAAAAGGAACAAAGACAATCAGTATATCAGAACTAGACCCTCCTTCAAACAGAACTTAAACCCTTAGGTACGCTTGAAATTATGGAACGCCAGCACTATGTGTGATAGGAAGGTATCGGCAAGAATGAAGGGAAAAGTGTATAAGACGGTGTTGAGGCCAGCGATGTTGTATGGTTTAGAAACAGTGGCCCTGGGGAAAAGACAGGAGTCAGAGCTGGAAGTAGCAGAGATGAAAATGTTGAGGTTCTCTTTGGGAGTAACGAGGATGGATAGGATCAGAAATGAGTCCATCAGAGGGACAGCACATGTAAGATGTTTTGGAGACAAAGTCAGAGAGGCTAGATTGAGATGGTTTGGACATGTACAGAGGAGGGATAGTGAGTATATTGGTAGTAGGATGCTGAGATTTGAACTACCAGGCAGAAGGCCTAGAGGAAGACCAAAGAGACGATTCATGGACGTGGTGAAAGAGGACATGAAGGCAGTTGGTGTAAGAGAAGAAGATGCAGAGGATAGGGTGAGATGGAGGCAGATGATTCGCTGTGGCGACCCCTGAAGGGAAAAGCCGAAAGGAAAAGAAGAAAGAAGAAGAAGCACTGTCTCCAGAATTAAAGTTGCAGTGTCATTGTTGTTTGAGGAAATGATCTTGAACGTGAATGTTGTTCTCAAACAAGACATACTCGCTCATATAGAAGAAAATCTGCAAGACGTCACCATGTTGTTGATTTATTTTCTTCTCTCCCCCTTCAAAATCTTATAAGAGTAGGATATCCCTCTGTAAACCCTACTCGTGCTAGCATCGCCTTACCCCCTGCTCCTGAGTCCAAACAAGCTGGGTTTGAGCTTTTAGCTCCAAATTCCAGCTGATTTATACTTAATTCATGGGTAATGCCGAGAGCTTGCTGGAGGCTAGCCAGGGATCAAACCGATTACACCAGCGACATTAAAAAGCCTTCATTACGTGTGCCCTTATTCCGATGAGAGTCTCAAGAGGCTTAAATAAATTCATATTTCTTCAACCAACAGATAATGACTAGGCTAAGTGACTGCCAGAAGAGCGCAAACAAGGTTCACTGGAAATTAGTGTTGGCGCGTCTCAAGGGCACGCACTCCGACACTTTTTCTTTTGAGTTTCGTGGCGTGTATATTGTTTTTAATTTGATTTATGACAGAGTAGTAGTGCAGTAGATAAAAACAAATGTTATGCCAATGTCAATGCTGATCCTCCAAGAACACTAGGACTCAATTTAGCAACATGCTAACATATAATCGCTACAAACATTCCTTTTAAAAATCAATATTAATGCTTGGTTGTCCTTCATGGTATTGACTCTGTAAAATGTTACGAACATCATTTTAATTCTGTTCCATCTGATGTAATCATTCATACTTCTGTTCTACCACATCAAATGGAAGTTCTTGGAGCCGGTTTGAGATGACTTTGTGACACCCTCATGCTAAAAGCCGGTCACATCACAAGATTAAATGTGGTTGCAAACAGATACAACCAACTGAACACCCAAACCGAAATGAATTGAAAGCATCCCCACGCTATTACACAACCACCACCAACCTGAACTGTTGAACTAAGGCAGGTCTACCAATGCAACATTCATACCAGATACCTGCAGAAATGGAAACTCTGGACCAGGAGAACATTTTCCCATCTTCAACTTGTCCAACGGTCTTAGCGGACACTATGTCGCCCATCTGCTTCAATGTTTAATGTTGTATGATGCTTTTAAGCTCACCACCTGATCAGCGATCATGGTAATCTTTCTGTCAGCTCTGGTACCGGAACCGGTATCACCATTTCCCTTAGAATTCTCTCATTAATAAGACTTTTATGCTTATATTTGTAAAAGCCTCTTGCGGTTCTGCCATCGACTGTATCTGTGTCGCCCTTTGAAGTTCCATCGTCATCCCCATTGTTGCCCAGGCTATTTCTCAAGCATTGCCAAGCGGGTCATTGTGAAATTTTGCATGCAGGTTTTCAGTAGTGCGCAGGTGTGCATACGCCTACCTTTGTCTCTGTTTGATCTTTGACTTTGTTCTCTGCTACACTTCAAATGTTTTAAATCCGGTCCCGGCTATTTCTTAAAAGGTGCTGTGCAAATCATTCTGAAATTTTGCATGCAGGTTTCCGATAGCATATAGGTATGTGTAGGTTTGTCGGTATGACCTTTGACCTGTTTGTCCTAATTATCTTGACCTTGTAAATTTTGTCTGGGCTATTTCTTAAGAGTTGCCAAGCAAATCATTCTGAGATTTTCTATGCAGGTTTGCTATGTTGTGTACTATAGGCATGCATAGGCTTATCTGATTCACTGTTTGACCTTTAACCTTGTTCCACTGACCTTGATTTCATAACCCTTGTCCGGGCTATTTCTCAAGAATTGCTTGGCAGATCATTCTGAGATTCTGCATGCAGGTTTGCTATGCTGTGTACTGTAGGCGTGCCAAGGCTCGTCAGTTTCTTGGTTTTGAACTTTAACCTTGTCCTGATTACCCTAACCTTGTTAGTTTTGTCTGTGTTATTTCTCAAGTACAGTACTACGGCCTGGCTGAGGGGTTTCACCATCTGTGATATTTAATTTTTAAGATGTGTTATTGTTCTGTCATCGGATTCTTCCTATAACATTCTGCCATCAGCAGTTCAATGTTTACTTTCAAATATGCAGTGGTACCTTGACTTACGAAATTAATCTGTTCTGGGGACGAGCTCATAAGTCAAAATGTCCGTTAAGATAAAACAAAACATTTCCACTGGAAATAATAGAAAACAAATTCATCTGTTCCAACCTCCTCCCTAACTCGAATTTTTTGTCTGGTACCCTCCGAGTGATAGGACGACTCTTGGCGGCCTGCCATGAAGGATAACGCCTTGATTATCATCTTCATGGACGTTTTCTCGACAAAGATAGTGCAGTGGTTTGCCACTGCCTTCTGCACGATGTGAACCTACAGGCAATTTAGAACAGACAATTAACCTACTGTGCATGTTTTTGGACTGTGGGAGGAAACCAGAGTACCCGGAGGAAACCCACGTGAGCACGGGGAGAACGTGCAAACTTCTCACAGAAACGCTCAGGCTGGGAATCGAACCCAGGCCTTCTCGCTGTGAGGCGGACATGCTAACCACTATGCCACCATGCCGCCCAAACTCATATAACCTGACACAAACATGTATATTTCACCTAATATATTAAAGATAAATGCCAGTGAGGAAAGGCTCGTGGTGAGCACCCACAAGGCCAGTGCTTCTCAAATAGTGGGGCACGCCCCGGTGTGGTGTCAGGGGGGTGCGTTTGACCCTGGGGAACATGATTTTTTGCCATACTATACTAGAATTAAGTGTAACTGCGCATCCTCTACAGTAGATGGCAGTGGTGCTCTCACTGTGATGGTGTTGAGAAAACAATATGAAGTGCAATAAACATTATTTATAGTCGCGTCTGGGGTGCTGGGGGGGGGGGGGGGGTTTCTTCCTATAGGGGGCATCACAGAAAATAATTGAGAAGCACTGCACAAGGTGTTCTCAGAGCGCGGAGGAATACATGCGGAAGAATACGAGGCTAATCGGCCCAGAAAAGCCATTTCCCCAGCAGAGCTCGTAAATCAAAATTTTGCTCATTGGATGTGGTGGATTTTTGGTGGGATCGAAGCTCGTTTCATGGAAAATTCATTATAAAAGACACTCGTAAGTCAAGGTACTGCTGTATACTTAAAAAAACACCTATTTTTATATTAAAACTCTTAAATAACTCCATAAATTTTACTTCTTAAATCAGTGAAATAAAAAGAATTTTTTGCATTGGGTGCATTTTGTGCCAAAGTTCCACAGCGATCCAGACGAGTATAGCACAATTATTAACAAGAATTAAATGACTTACATGCCAAATATATGAGTAAATCTTTATGTTATGAACATTTTATAGTGGGAACATTAAAATAAAAAAATATTTTCCTTCTCTAGGGAAAAAAAAAAACTTTGGCACCGATCTGTGTTCTCAGAGATCAGTGACTCATTCATCACGGAGGAGAAAAAAGTATATCGGGTCAGTACAGCAGTGCCTCTGTTCAGACCCATTTCATGCCCTTCAAGGAGACGGAAGGTCTTATTAGCCCATTTAAAAGCACACGGCAGAATTTTAAAAACGAATAAGACAGTTTGGTTTACTGTCAGACATGACCCCGCCCCCAACCTCACCAAACAACCTGCTGTAGGTTGTATACATTAAACATACTTCACTGAGAGCTTTTACCAGAGACACATTTTGTTCTTTTGGAGAAATGCTCTTCTTCATGCGAGTCTCTCAGACGCTACAGGATAAAAACCCGCCAAAGACGAAACACTGTATACTTGGAGAGCTGCCCGAGATGTTCAGTTTGATCGAGACGTTATGTTTCTCTGGAAACATAAACACTCTATTATCCATATAAGTGAGTCCATAATGGCAGGAAGCTAATCCATATTTCCCAAACAATGGACAGATTATCACAGGCTGACACTCCGCCAACACCGATTAAACCTGCTTTACTGAAAATGATCTTCACGTGTGTCCGGCCCAGTCACTATTTTGAGCTGAATAATATCTCACACAGTGGATGAACTGCTTAATCCTAATAGGGTTGCAAGAAGGCTGAAGTCTATATCAGCCGACACCCTGGTAGAAGGCATGGTAAATCCTGAACAGCTTGCCAGACCACCGCAGGGCCAGTACTCATTCAGCTGTTCAAACTAATACCTAAGGACACTTTAGAGCAGTCCATTAACCGAATGTGCACATGGTTGGACTGTGGGAGGAAACTGAAGCCCACAAACGCCACAAAGAAATGTCTGCACGCAGGACTGGCTTGCCCTGCCTTAGTAATTTAGACATTTTTAGACTGATTTATTTATGTATTTATTTCTTTATTTCCCAGGATTTTTTTTCTCCTGACCTTCTATTCATGGTCGTCAGAGCCAATTTCCAACATCATGTATGCTTGCTTTTCAGATGATCACCACCAACCAGGGAAGGTGAAATGTGACATCAGCTGCCTGAATTTTTACAATCGACTGAACGTCGATGAAAGCTCATAGACTCTCCCTATTGGCTATTAATGCTTGAAGTCACAGAGATGAGAGTGTATGTTAACCTCCTTCTCTGAGAGCTCAGCCAATTAGCTGTCATGGGCTCATGGTTACAGGCTGAACTCACAAACTGTTGGATGATAGTGGTCCACCTTACCTTACACTTTAAAAATAATTTTACTACCTGAGGAACTCTCAGGTCTCAGTTCAACCACAAACACCTCACGACCAATCAGATTTGAGAATCGGTTCTGTATAAATCATCACTTGGAGCCAAATTTGGATTTAATGTCGCTTTTTTTGCTGAACAGAAAATGCGATGCAATCTGGTAAAGTGTCCTGATCGAGATGGATACGAGTTTGAAATGAATGATTAAATATGTTCCTCGTTATGATTGAAATGTTTCAGCGGCCTCTTTGACCGCTCCAACTCTTCTAACACCAGCATCGATATCTGTCATTTCAAAGAAAGCCAAAGACGGTCCACGCTGCCTTTGTTTCATCTAATTCCATTCCGCACGTCAGGGGATATTAGCAGAGGGCCGAGCGCATTGCATGGAATCCATATTACCTGATTAATCCTGCAGATCAGATTGGATTTATCAAGGGCAATGGGTTACATTATGGTATTAGGTGATTTAATGTTGTTAATGTTAGAATCAGTTAAAAAAAAAAAAAAAAGACACAGAATAGATGAAGATGTATGACATGTGGGGAACCTCAAAAGCATTTGGGTTCAGCAGAAGAATTGTTAAAGAGATCAGAATAAAATTAAGCCCATCCTGGTAGTGGCTGTCGGACAAACTTGGAATTAGCATGTTGCTCACTGTCTACACTCAACTACACTGGTACCTTGGAATATGAGTGACTTTTAGAACAAATTTTACATTATATGAGCTTCGATCCACCAAAAATCTGCCCTATATATATATATATATATACACACACACACACACACACACACACACACACACACACGTATATGTGTATGTATTATATATATATATATATATATATATATTAGATTGAGATGGTTTGGACATGTACAGAGGAGGGATAGTGAGTATATTGGCAGTAGGATGCTGAGGTTGGAACTACCAGGCAGAAGGCCTAGAGCAGGGGTGCTCAATCCTGCTCCTGGAGATCTACCTCCCAGAAGACATTCACTCCAACCCTAATCACGCCCACCTAACCATCCAATCATCTCATCAAGACCTGACTGGATCTTACATGTCACATGGGCCACATTAGGGTTGGAGATAAAGTCATCTGGAAGGTAGATCTCCAGGAGCAGGATTGAGCACCCCTGGCCTAGAGGAAGACCAAAAAAGAGATTTATGGATGTGGTGAAGGAAGACATGAAGGTCGTTGGAGTCAAAAAAGAAGATGCAGAGGACAGGGTGAGATGTTGGCGGATGATTTGCTGTGGCGACCCCTGAAGGGAGCAGACGAAAGGAAAAGAATATATATATATATATATGCCCTTAAATCTATAGAATTTTTATGTGTTTGTTTTATAGCAATTTGTGTGTTGTTGATTTGAGCCTCCTTTTCTATTTGTGATTTGACTCCTTTGAACAACCGCACAGGAATTCCTATGTGTGAAAACAACCCCACAAATGGCTATTAAAAATCCTGAATCCTGAATCGCCACCATGTAGCATGGATAAAGCAGCAAACCGGCCTTTATAGGTACTGGTTTTAAATACCTATGTAATCATCTTACATATTATATTCTACTGTGCATAAATGTGACCAAATTATTCTTTCATTCATTCATTTTCTGAATCGCTTGATCCTAATCAGGGACATGGGGAGGCTGGTGCAGAGTACACCCTGGAAAGCTCCCCGGGCTGTCACAGGGCAGAAACACGCTAACGGCTACCCAGCCTACTTTAGACGAAATTCAGCAGTGATCCTTCTACATGCCTCACACCATAAACGGTGGGAGACATGGC
>CM045746.1:31806965-31869465 GCA_024760905.1 Plotosus lineatus | reverse complement strand
GTTTTGAACATGAAATACTTTCATTGCAGATTCTGTTACTTTTTGTGGAACAAGTCTTAGAATGAACAGAAATGCCGGGTGGTTCAAGTGATGTTCCTAATAATAATAATAATAATGGTATACGGGGTAATATCCTACTAGTAGGTTAGCCAATCAGAGCGTGCGATTGCTCATATTCTATGTGTATGGATGGAATAATCACTGATATTCACCTTGTCTTCACTGAATTGTTCTGAAATATACAGTAAGTCCTCGACTTATGATGGACCTGATATATGATGTTTCGAGTTTACAACGTTCGTTCTATGAGTCTTTAACAGCTGCCGTTCCGACTCACGATACAAACTAGTTCGCGAGTCACAGAAGAAGCCGCTCGACTGAGGGTTCTCTGCAGTGAAAGTAAGTAATCCTTCACTTTCCGCAGTTAATGGGGACCGTGACACCCCCCCCCACCCCGTGACCACCGATTTCCGCGAAGTAGGATCAACCCCCTTGACTGACGTATACGTACATGTATATGTGTATATAACATCAATAAATACATATTCAACGCTATAAATGCTTATAATAACAATTAAACATTCAAAAATAATGCATAAGATGTAAATAAAATATAAATACACACACACACACGCACACACACACTCACACACACACACACACACACACACACACACACACACAGTTAGATGCGCATCTCACATAAAAATGAAAGTAGTTTTGTTGGGGGGTTTTGGGTTGTTTTTATTTTGGTTTTGTTTGTTTGGGGTATTATTGTTGTTGTTGTTGCTGTTGTTGTTGTTGTTTTTGCATAATTGGCTTTGTTTTGTGGCATTTTCCTTCACTTTTCCCCATTTTTCCTTATTTTTGTATTTTTCGATGAATATTTTTGATAAACCCGTGATGCACTGAAGCCGAAGTAGCGAGGCATCACTGTAATTGTTCTTTTTTTATTCCATTATCATATTCACATGTCATCGAAATATGGTTCTTTTTGTCCTAGATTGTGATTTTGCTGCAGCATTAGCATAGTTAAGTGGTGTGATCCGACTTACAATAAAATCCAACTTCCACGGCAACGTACAAACAGAACCAGGTCATAAGTTGGTGACATACTGTGCTTTACATACAGAACATCAATAGGACTATTCCGCGATATTCAGAGTCTGAGGGTTATTCTTATTTTAGTACACACTACACTGGAACAAGTGAAAGTGAGTTAAAATGAGATTTTAAGGTTTATTTTTATGTTTGTAATGATTTAAATATTATCCCGAGTTTGCGAGGTGGATAATATCTTTGTTTCCAAGAGGGCAAGCCAATCAAATCGCACCATGCCTGGGTAGAATACACTAAATCGTTTATTTTCTAAGCCGCTTAAAAAATGGCACCCATCTCGGTGGAGTTCATCCTGGACAGCTCTCCAGACCATTTCAAGGCCAACACACACACACACACACACACACACACACACACCCCTAGCGGGAATTTGAAACAGCCAATAAGCCTACTTGCTTACATGCTTTTGGACTGTCGGAGGAAATTGGAGGAACCTGCACACAAGCATGAAGAGAACATGCAAACTCCACACAACAACATTCCGAGCCAGGGAATTGAACCCAGGACCCTCTTTCTGTGAGGCGGACGTGCTAACCACCGCTCTGCATTACATCCAATTAATTATATGTCTCGCTTTGTTTTTTCATCATTACTAATCCTATTAATTCACAAGTCAATCAAGCCTAGTGGGTGGGATCTGTAAAAAAAAATATATATACCCTGTAGATCCCAGATAGTGATATAAAATTAGTTGCATTGTGGATGGAATGTCGTGACAGAGTGGAGCTGTTGTCAGAAAATAATCAGTGATATAATGGTGTGATGATGCTGAGATGCTGTTAACATCCAGAAATGGTGAACTCATCATGTCACATGGGTGGGATTAGGACAGAACAGTAGAGCTGTGGGAAATGTGATCAAATCTGTCTGCAGATAATTTCAAATATTTATCTGCTTGTAAGAAACATGCCGATAGTGTATCAGTCCGGCGATATCTAGCTCAGCTCCCTGGAGTAATAGAACTGATTGCGCTTTGAGGACATGAACAAAGCTGATGATGAAAGGATGTGAAATGATGCCGGAGTCTAAATTCCCCAAATGGTCCCCAGTGCACTTTCAAAGCATAGGGTTGAAGCTTGCTATGACTTAACGCCATCGTCTGTGTGTTTAATACCACACTGTGTGTGTGTGTGTGTGTGTGTGTGTGTGCTTGGATATAGTAGCTGTGGCTCCAGTTAGAGATAAACGTCCTGTGCCTCCGGTCTCTTGAAGGAGTGGTTTATATTAGTGCATGAAGTGATGGGCTTAGTGTATGGAAATTGGGGCAAGTCACAGCGTGCCACATTGGTTTGTCCCGTCGGTTCCAGGCTGACCCACTTTCATCCCTTCAGTCCAGCCAAGCATGTTCACCGATAAGCAGCCATGCGACGCTGGTTTCCATCTGATGCCTGCATGCTCAACTCAGCACTGGGTTTCTACTGAGATTTGAGATGAGATGATGCGATTCCGGCGAAAAGCTTCAAGCCGTTTACATTGATCTCATCTCATTTATGCACCTGAGAAGTTGAAGGTTAATAGCCTTGCTTCACAGCCCAACAGCGGTCGCTTGGTAGTACTGGGACTGGAACCACCAACCTTTTGATCAGTAACCGAGACATTCAACCGCTGAGCGCAGGCAACTCTATGTCGGAGTTCAGTTCATCAGTTCATTTTCTGTAACCGCTTAATCCTAATTAGGGTCGCGAGGAGGCTGGCGACCATCCCAGCCGACTCCGGGCGAGGGCAGAGTACACCCTGAACGGCTCGCCAGGCCATCGCAGGACAGAAATACACAGACAGCTTTGTAGGTGAAAGTCAGCAATGGTTGTTTTACAGGAACCTCTCACCATAGACAGTGAGAGACACGGCGGCCTTTGATAACCCAGTTAGTGCACTGGGGGGGACAGTGACAACCTTGTGGAGAGTGGGACTCAAACCCCCAACTTTTGGATCAGCGATCCAATGCACTATACCACTAGGCCACCACTGCCCTCCTTGTCGTAGAGTCAGTTTAAAATTAAAAAAAAATACAAACATAAATGCTAACATAAAGGCTAACGCTAACATGAAGGCTAACATAAAGGTTAACGCTAACATAAATGCTAACATGAAGGCTAACGCTAGGCTAACACTAACATAAAGGCAAACATAAAGGCTAACATACAGGCTATTGCTAGCAGGGTGAACAGCAGCGTCGTAGTGTACTGATTAGCAGTAAGAAGGTCCTGGGTTTGAATCCTGTGCTCCGCGAGGACGTTTCTGTGTGGAGTTCACATGTTCTTCCAGTGTTTGTGTGGATTTCATCCATTAGGCTTATTGGTTGCTCCAAATTGCCCCCAGGTGTGTGTGTGTGTGTGTGTGTGTGTGTGTGTGTGTGTGTGTGTGTTCACTATGCAATACACTGGTGAGCTGTTCAGGGTGTACCCTGCCTTCACCCAGAGTCAGTTAAGATAGCCTCCAGCTTCTGTGAAAGCAAGTTTAGAGTTCGCCTCGGCGCTAATGCTAGCAATTATCACTACGAGTCAGGTTTCGTTTATAAAAATGGCTTCCACTGTACATCTTATAAAATGGCTCTCGATCCACATGGTTTATTTCTTCATATAGTTCGCAAGTGTTCACATAAAAACCACAAAGCGCTCGATACGTGCCGTTTCATCACGCCTTGAAATCACCGTGGAAATAACGCCCACATCTGTGTTTATTCCCCGCAGTCTCTGTCTTGTAAAGCAAACACAGCCAAGGTTTGACTGATAAACTGGCCATGCGTCATCCGTGGGCCTCCATCATCTTTAAAAGTCAAACAAAAAAGTTTGCGTGAACTCTGTTTTTATTAAGAAACAACTGGATGACATCATATTTTTATACGCCGTCCCAAAATCACTTCATTTAAATCCATTCAACATCAACACACGCGGGAAAAGAACAAACATGTAAGCCTGCAACACACACACACACATGCACGCACGCACACACACACACACACACACACACACACACACACACATGCACGCACACACACGTGCGCACGCGCACGCACACGCACACACACACACACACACACACACACATACAGATACGGTCTGTTATCCAATAAACATCACAGAGTCGGTTAATTCTCCGACCTCATTAAAGTTAGTGATTAGGGGGCGAGATTTAGTTTTCCCGGGTGAGAGAGCTTTGATTACGAGGCTGCCTGTTAGCGTTGCCGGTGATGAGCTGCTCCGCGGCATCTTCCCACCGCACAATGACACCAGATTAGCACGGGCGTCGACATTCTCTCTCCGCTTCAAGTAGGCAGGTGCACAATGTACTCATTAGTTTCTCTTTATTTCTTACACGGAGACTCCAGTTCTTCCTTTTTTCCTTTCTTTTGTTCTTTCCTTCCTTTCTTCCTTTCATTCTTTCCTTCATTCCTTCATTCTTCCTTTCTTTCTTTCATTCTTTCTTACATTCATTCATTCATTCATTCTTCCTTTCTTTCATTCTTTCTTCCTTTCTTCCTTTCTTTCGTCCTTTCTTTCATTCTTTCCTTCATTCATTCATTTATTCATTCTTTCCTTCATTCTTTCTTCCTTTCATTCTTTCCTTCCTTCCTTCATTCATTCATTCTTTCATTCTTTCTTCCTTTCATTCTTTCTTACATTCATTCGTTCATTTATTCATTCTTTCATTCATTCATTCTTCCTTTCATTCTTTCTTACATTCATTCGTTCATTTATTCATTCTTTCATTCATTCGTTCATTTATTCATTCTTTCATTCATTCATTCTTCCTTTCTTTCATTCTTTCATTTATTCCTTCATTCATTCATTTATTCATTCTTTCCTTCATTCTTCCTTTCATTCTTTCCTTAATTCATTCATTCTTCCTTCCTTTCTTTCTTTCTTCCTTTATTTAATTCTTTTCTTCTTGCATTCATTCATTCTTCCTTTCTTTAATTCTTTTCTTCCTTCCTTTCTTCCTTTCATTCTTTCATTCATTCATTCATTCTTTCTTCCTTTCTTCCAGCTCAAATGGTATCATTTCTTCCTATCATAAACTTTTGTGATTGTCCCCTGAAGAGTTCGCATCGTACTGACTTGTGAGAATTTTTTTTCCTTAACGTTTATTAAATTATTTATTTATTTTAAAAAATATTACTTCATTCATTAATTCACCT
The DNA here is from genome assembly GCA_024760905.1 of Plotosus lineatus. NCBI lineage: Eukaryota > Metazoa > Chordata > Actinopteri > Siluriformes > Plotosidae > Plotosus > Plotosus lineatus. The sequence goes on along the minus strand of CM045746.1, from coordinate 31,864,208 downwards.
TTTCCAAGCCAATCAATCCTGGTGGGGTCTCAGGGAGGCTGAAGCTCTGGGTGAAGGTAGGTTACACCCTGAACAGTTTGTCAGCTCACTTCTCAGGCCAGTTTGCATGTCTCTGGATTCAAACCTATTACCTTCTTATGTGAGAGCACACACACACACACACACACACACACACACACAGACCATTTGAAACAGATAGTTGGCCTCGCAGTGGTGGCTGAGTGCTTAGTATGTTCTCTTCACAGTAAGAAGGTCCTGGGTTCGATTCCCAGGCTCGGGGGTGTCTCTGTGTGGAGTTTGCATCTTTTCCTCGTTCTTGTGTCGGTTCCTCCGACAGTCCAAAAACATGCACAGTAGGTTGACGGGCTGTTCCAAATCACCGCTGGGTGTAAAGGTGAGTATGAATAGTTGTGCGCGTTGGCCCTGCGGTAGCCGGCCCTGCAATAACCTGGCGACCTGTTTAGGATGTGCCTAGAGTTGACTGAGACGGGCGCCAACCTCCCCGCGTCCCTGAATGGGAGTGCAAACTCCACGCAGAAACGCGCAGGCTGCGAATCAAACCCCGGACTTTGTTTGCCGTGAGGTGGACGTGCTGAACGCTACGCCACCGCGCCGCCCAAATAAATATGCGAGACGGTATTTTGTGAATCAGGTTTTATTTCTGTGAATCTTTTCATCACACGCTCTTACAAATAAAATAATAACAGAACAGAATAAAGCGAGCTAAAACGTGTCCGCAGTGAGACCTGGAACGTAAACCCTAATTTATAATTTTCCGAGGTGTACTTGGAACAGAATAAAAGATTCCTCGCCTCCCCAGATAGCAGACAGATGGCCGAGCAAGCTGGACACGAGGCCCGAAGCCACTGCTGGATCCCTCCCAGGTCTCACCTTAACACCCCACACATTTCCCATGATTCCACTGCCATGTCATGGTGATGAATGAAATGTGCGTATGAAGAACGGGTAGAGCAGTGAGACGTTCATATGGACTGTGAGGTCCGCTGTTGAAGATCGGGGCAGTGTGGCGGCGTAGTATCCGCATGTCCACCTCACAGCAAAAAGCACCCGAGTTAATAATACTAGGGTTGCGAGGAGGCTAGGATGATATAGGATGCCTATATCAGCCGACTCTGGGTATTCTTGAACAGCTCTTCAGTCTATTGCAGGGCCAACACTCACACCCACATACACACCACTCACTCACACTCACACACATCTAGGGGCAATTCGGAGCAGCCAGGAAGCTTAATGTGCATGTCTGTGGACGAGGTGGATAATATCTTTCTTGCAAAGATAGCGAGCCAATCAAATCGCACCATACACTCAAGCTTTCATTTTCTATGCTACTTGAAAATGGCACCCGACTCAGCCGACTCTGTGCGACAGTTGCAGCCAACTCTGGGTGAGGGTTGGAGTACACCCTGAACAACTCACCAGATCTCTGCAGGGCCAACACACACACACACACACACACACACACACACACACACACAAGCATTCACCACTCACACCGAGTTGTGATTTGGAACAGCCAATAAGCCTACTGTGCATGGTTTTGGACTGTGGGAGGAAACTGGAGGACACTGATGGAACCCACACAAGCATGGGGAGAACATGCAAGCTTCAGGGCGCGAACTCAGAACCTAAGCACTACACTACTGTGCCACCCATTTGCGCTTCAGATACCGCTACAGTGCTGCAGGTGTTTGCTGTTTCACTTCAGGAGGATGGGATGTGTCACGCCAGAGGAAAGATACAGTACAGTGACAGAGCAGACCGAGAGAAAGAGAGAGAGAGAGCGAGAGAGAGAGAGAGGCAGAGAGGGGGAGAAAGGGAGAGAGCGAGACAGAGAGAGGCAGATAGACAGAGGCAGAGAGAGAGAGAGAGAGAGAGAGAGAGAGAGGCAGAGAGAAACAGAGAGAGGCAGAGAGACAGGAGGCACAGAGGGGGAGATAGGGGAGAGAGAGGGGAATAGAGCGAGAGAGACAGAGAGATAGATAGATAGAGAGAGAGAGAGGGGAGGGGAGAAAGGGAGAGAGAGAGACAGAGTGAGGCAGATAGACAGAGGCAGAGAGAGAGAGAGAGAGAGGCAGAGAGAAACAGAGAGAGGCAGAGAGACAGAGGCACAGAGGGGAGATAGGGGAGAGAGGGGGAATAGAGAGAGAGAGACAGAGAGATAGATAGATAGAGAGAGAGAAAGAGAGGGGGGAGAAAGGAGAGAGAGAGACAGAGAGAGACAGATAGACAGAGGCAGAGAGAGAGAGAGAGAGAGGCAGAGAGAAACAGAGAGAGGCAGAGAGACAGAGGCACAGAGGGGGAGATAGGGGGAGAGAGGGGGAATAGAGAGAGAGAGACAGAGAGATAGATAGATAGAGAGAGAGAGAGAGAGAGAGGGAGGGGCAAAGAGACAGAGACACAGAGAGAGAAGGGGGGAGAGATAGGGGGGAATAGAGAGAGAGAGATAGAGAGATAGAGATAGAGAGAGAGAGAGAGAGAGAGAGAGAGAGAGAGAGAGATACATACTCCACCCCTCCACACTTACAGTTTCCATTAAGGATCCACCGTTTCACTCTGTCGCACTCATCACTTTAGAAAAGGCTTCATCCTGGAACAGTGCCGTCATCTTGATTGCCCTCTTTCCATCTCTCTCTCTCTCTCTCTCTCTCTCTCTCTAACCTTTCTCGGTCACAGGAAACCCTTAAAGCAGTTTTTATCTTAAGCCTCTTATCAGCCCCTCCCCCACACCGCCATGATCAGGAGAGCAAAGAAAAGAAATAGAGACTTTATAAACTTCCAGAAAGGTCTATGTGTCTGAATCAGAGAGTACAGCGGCGACGCCACTCCCTGCTGAGGCTGGGGGAGGGGTCAGGGTGAGGGTCCCCCCCCACACACACATACATTCAAAGCCTACCCAGCCACCTACTGTACACTGTTCATTTTCTGTAACCACTCAATCCTAATTAGGGTCATATGGAGGCTGGCGCCCATCCCAGCCGACTCCGAGCGAGGGCAGAGTACATCCTGGACAGCTTGCTAGGCCATCGCAGGCAGTGATACGCTGACGACTATGCAGCTCCTCTTGTCGAAAGTCAGCAATGGTTCTTTTACATGAACCTCACACCATGGACAGTGAGAGACACGGCCGGCCTTTGATAACCCAGTTAGCTGCACTTAACCTTTGGAGAGTGGGACTCGAACCCCCAGCCTTAGGATCAGTGATCCAGCGCCCTATACTGTACCACCAGGCCATCGCTGCTCCCCTGCTGTACATGTACAGCAAATATCAATTCAATTTGTTGTACATTTATAGTACAGGTCCAGGGTTTATCTCGACCTCGCTCAGAGTCAGGTGAGATGAGTACCAGCCTCCCCGTGGCCCTAATTAGAATTAAGTGGCTTACAAAACGAATGAATGAATTGTTTCTTTCTGACTATGACATCATTGAGTGGCAAGCTAGTGTTATGGTTAGCATGTTAGCAAGAAGGTCCTGGATTAGAGTCCAAAGACATGCACTTTGGCCCTGTGATGGACTGGTGGGTTGTTCAGGGTGTTCACTGCCTTCACTCAGAGTCAGCTGAGATAGGCCCTCCTTCCCAGGACCATAATAGTATAAAGCAGTTGAATGGATTCAGTGAATGAATTCTGTAGTTCTTGATTCTGATTGGCTGATTTTTTTTATTCCCACCCTCTCCAATTACAGTTTAATTGATTTGTCCTTTGGGCCTACAATATTTTACCCGAGAAGTAAGCATTGATTCTAGAAGGTGCACAGAGGTCTGATTTGAACATGATGATCTTGCAGTATTGATAAACGTGTTAGCGCAGCTCTGCTACACTTCCTCAGAGACGAGGAATATCCACTTCTCTGACACTTACTCCAAGAGAAGCAATATCTGTTTGTGAATGTTGGCTTCATCTCAACTCTGAAGAAGCACTCACCGACTACTTTGGTGTTGTGGGCAGCTGTGTGGCTGATTCCTCGCCGATTTTCTGCCCGTAATGTTGATCTGTGAGCAGGAAGTTAGGGAGCCTGGTGTTTTAGTTGAAGTGATACAGTGCTCCTGGTGCGGAACTGGGATGACTCCATCGATCCTGTCACGTTGATAAAGAGGCCTGGAGTGTGCCGAGCCTGAGTCAGCACGTCGATGCGCTTCATCTACAAGCTCCCCCGTGGACCCTCGCGCCGCTTCACTAATAACGACAGGCGGGGGGGTTATATTAGGGGGAACCAGTCGGCTCATAAAAGCAGGAAAAAGAAAGCTTCGGAAAACAGGCGTGTGGCTGTTTTAAACAACACAGGTCACAGCGGAGCCGAGAGGCAACAAAGAAGGGGGGAAAAGGAAAGAAGATAGAATTGATAAAGAGACAAGTTTATAAATAGATGTAAAAGAAAGAAACAAAAAAACATTCAAATAAACAGAGAAAAGCAGATGAAATCTGAAGACAGTCAGACAGACAGACAGACAGACAGACAGATATATCGATAGATAGATAGATAGATAGATAGATAGATAGATAGATAGATAGATAGATAGATAGGGAAGGAACAAAAAGAAAAGAGCATATAGAGGTATGACAAGGGCAGTGGTGGCCTGGTGGTATAGGATGCTGGATCACTTATCCCAAGGTTGGGGGTTCAAGTCCCACTCTCCATGGGTTGTCACTGTCCCCCCAATGCACCAACTGGGTGATCAAAAGCCGGCCATGTCTCTCACTGTCTGTGGTGTGAGGCTCATGTAAAAGAACCATCGCTGACTTTCATCAGAAGTAGCTGCAAAAATGTCAGCGTGTTTCCGCCCTGCGATGGCCTGGCGAGCCGTCCAGGGTGTACTCTGCCCTCGCCCAGAGTCAGCTGGGATGGGTGCCAGGCTCCCTGTGACCCTAATAAAAATTAAGCGGTTACAGAAAATGAATGAATAAAGGTATGACAAAATGAAAAACACTACAAAAACAATAGGATCAGGAATGAGCACATCAGAGGGCCTGCAGATGTAAGACGTTTTGGAGACAAAGTCAGAGAGGCTGGATTGAGATGGTTTGGACATGTACAGAGGAGGGATAGTGAGTATATTGGTAGTAGGATGCTGAGATTTTAACTACCAGGCAGAAGGCCTAGAGGAAGACCAAAGAGACGATTCATGGACGTGGTGAAAGAGGACATGAAGGCAGTTGATGTAAGAGAAAAAGATGCAGAGGATAGGGTGAGATGGAGGCAGATGATTCGCTGTGGCGACCCCTGAAGGGAAAAGCTGAAAGGACAAGAAGAAGAAGACTTCCCAGAAAGCGCGACATGGTGGAGTAGTGTTTAATACGTCCGCCTCACAGCAAAAAAGTTCTGGGTTTGATTCCCAGCTCAAGAGTTTGCATGTTCATCCCGTGTCTGCCTGGGTTTTCTCCGGGTACTATGGTTTCCTCCCACAGTCCAAAAACATGCACAGTAGGTTAATTGGTTGTTCCAAATCACCCCCAGGTGTAAGTGTGAGTATGAATGGATGTATGAGTGTTGGCCCTGTGATGGGCTGGCGATCTGGACAGGGTGTACCTCGCCCTCACCCAGAGTCTGCTGAGATGGGTACCAGCCTCCTTCTTCTTCTTTTCCTTTCGGATTTTCCCTTCAGGGGTCGCCACAGCGAATCATCTGCCTCCATCTCACCCTATCCTTTGCATCTTCTTCTCTTATACCAGCTACCTTCATGTCCTGCTTCACTACCAGCCTCCTCATGACCCTAATTAGGATTAAGCGGTTCAGAAAACGAATGAATTCCAGAAAGAGAGGGGGAAGGAGCAAGAGAAAGAGAGAGAGAGAGAGAGAGAGAGAGAGAGCAGTAGTATAACAGTCCCTCATTTGAATCATATTGAGTACTTGTGACTCTGTGTTTAAACGGCGACCTTGTTCACGCCTTGTTCTTGCCAGTGGGAAGGTTAAAAATGGCGCTGTGTACACATAGGGAAATGAATTGACCCAGAAAAACAGTTTTAAAAATACATGAAGAATATCCACCCATGAGTCCGTACGCCCAGCACCAAATTCTGGCCAAGTTCACACCTGGGAAATGATCCTGAGGTTTTTATTTCTAAATCAGAAGATTTTTACGTGATGTTCAATGTTCATGAAAGGAGTCTGTGGTGTGACTTTTTTTTTCATTTACTGTATGAATCCCGTAAGGGAAACTATTTCCTCTGCTTTTAACCCATCCAACGTGAGCACACACACTCGGAGCAGTGGGCTGCCACACACATTGGGGACACCCGGACTGCAGTTGGGGGTTAGATGTCTTGCTCAAGGGCACTTCATCCATTTTTATGCAGGGGAAGAGAAGGTGCTGCTCAGTTCCCCACCGCCACACATTCAGGAATCAAACCAGCGACCTTTCGGTACCAAAGAAGTTTCTCTAATCATTAGGCTCCGTCGATACAAGATGAACAAAACACTTCTGGATATGTTATTATAGGAAAATAACCTTCAGCATGATCTTGCTTCACACTACGCCACATCAAACCATCACATCCTGGACTCGTTTTCTAGAACTGCATGCCACCCAGATATTCAATTTCATATCACAACAGCTCATCCTGAACTAGGTGCTTGTTGAACTCCGCAGATGATACCAGGGTACAGAATTATCAAAACCATAAGGCTGTTGACCAGACTGATGATTCCCTGCCCCTCAGGAAGTTCTGCAGACTTCTTAGAAAGTTTTTTTAAGGACTGAACAACATGGTAACCATAGACTCTGTTAACGAATGGCCCTGGATAGTGGTTCTGGTTTGAGCTTCAATTTTGCTCTGTGCAAGTGACGTTTTAATGAAAACTCACGAGAAATTGCTGAAGTGAGAGATTGTTGTCTTACCTGGCTGATTGCCTGTTTCACGTCTGTAAGCCTTTCTCAATACTTTCTCTTAAGGTCTTGCCTTTTACCAGGAGCCTCTGTAGCTCATTATGAGGTGTAGTCATAGTCACACCAAAAGGGGTCAGGCATCTTTTATCTTTGCTCCCTTCTTGACAACATCCATCCCTCCTTTTGGCGTGAAGAGGTCAGTGAAGAGATCTCTGGTATTCCTAACATGGATTTTCTTCATTTCCTTTCGGATGTTCCCTTCAGGGGTCGCCACATCGAATCATCTGCCTCCACCTCAACCTATCCTCTGCATCTTCTTCTCTTACACCAACGACCTTCATGTCCTCCTTCACCACATCTATGAATCGTCTCATTGGTCTTCCTCTAGGCCTTCTGCCTGGTACTTCCAACCTCAGCATCCTACTACCAATATACTCACTATCCCTCCTCTGTTCATGTCCAAACCATCTCAATCTAGCCTCTCTGAAGTCAATTATGTTTTGGCCAGTTCACAGATTGTACGACCCCTACCAACTTTTAGGCTTGTCTTAAATGTATGCCTTAACCGTCCATTCCAGGCCTTGCCTATCTAGATAATTGTTGACTCTCAACCGTTTTTTGTCTCACACATCTGTAATCTAGAATAAGGAGATACTGCCTGCCCCATGTGCAAGACTTGCAACCAACAGTTGAGTGTTATGGATGTTAAGAATGTAGTCATGATTGTTGACAAGAACTCAATGTGCAGATACCAAGTTACAGCAGTTGTGGTCCTTGTTCAGGACTCTAGAGCAGGGGTGTCAAACTCGTGCCACAAAGGGCCATGTGGCTGCAGGTTTTTGCTTCAACCAAGCAGCAGCACACCTGACTTGGCTCATTTCATCAATTGAGATGAGTAGTCAGCCAGTTGATTGGCCAATCTCTGTACAGAGCACACAGATTGACCAATCGGCTGCCTGAAGACCTAGATCAGCTGATTAAATGAGTCAAGTCAGGTGTGCTGCTGCTTGGTTGAAGCAAAAACCTGCAGCCACATGGCCCTTTGTGGCACGAGTTTGACACCCCTGCTCTAGAGTGTAGGTTTTTCTTGGTAAATTTTGTAGTGTGTGGGTTCAAGTCAAAACTCTGTTGTTGCATCACCTACTGCATAACACTTGTAGACCAAGAAATAGGTTTGGTTACATTTGTTGTCTGGGTGCCGCTTACGATTATATTGGTCTTGAATGCAGCATGGGTGGAAGTTTGTCAAGGCCAAGAACAGGAAGATGCACAGAACTGTAATTAGAGCACCACTAGACTTAAAGACTGTCCTGTGGGAGGATGGCTGGTGGGTCCTGCCTTACCAGTAATTACAGTATTGCAGGTTTCGCTGTGAGTAATGTGCGCACAGCTGCTCTGCCACTGAACAGTGTTGAATTTCTGAATGTTTTCCCCTCCATTTAACCTTTGTTCTTGTGGCTAACGTACAAAATAAAGCTGAGCCGGACACATTTCTGCGTAAAGACTGCTCATGCGAGGTCTCAAGCCGATAGCAGACATGTGGTAGCTGCTGATGTTATCGCACTGTCCTCAACTTTATTTTTACTCTGACTGTAATGAAATAGGACCGCGAAAGTTACAAGTTAAAAGGGTTTTTTCCAGCAAAGTTTTAAAGGGATATTTTAACCATGGTGACCTCTAATTACTTTTGTTTTCTGCGCTAAGTAACAGTCAGGAAAATAAACTGCCATCACATTAATCAGAAATTATTAACATGCTCTTCATGCTTCATGGTAGTCCAAGCTGACTATGATGAGATTTTTTTTTTTTTTGAATCTGATCAACTGCATTCCTGGACCTGGGGGCACAGTTTGCAAAAGAAGCCATGACTGTAACATTTTCATGAAACTTTTCAGCCATTGAGACTCAGGGGTCCATTTGTAGATTGTTGACCTGATCAGATGATGGATGGATGGAGAGACGAGTAGTGTTGTGATATTTTGGCAATCTGTTGAAGGCAAACCCTGTCTCTTGTCCAAATACACCTGGAATTGGCTCCAGTGATCTCAAGAACCTGAAGAATAAGTGGGTTAGGTAATGGATGGATGCATCTACTTGGTCATGTGTTCACACCAAAATGTACTAAAAGTTTGAATCACCAATGATTTTTTTTTTTTTTTTTTGGTTTAATGCATGTCTTAGTTACAATTTTGTCCAAAAGCTACAAGCTAGAATCATAAGGAAACAGTAAACAGTCTGTGGACGGGAGCTCCCTTTTCTGTTATATCATCAGTGTTTAGGTCAGGGGTGTCCAATCTTGCCTGCAAAGGGACGGTGTGGGTGCAGGTTTTCACTTCAACCAAGCAGTAGCCAGACCTCCCATCTGTTTCAATCACCGATCATAAAAAGAAAAGAAAAAAATAGATTGCACTTTAGTGTTTCAATTCTGAAGTGGGGCCATCTTGGTGAGATCATCTTGCTTTAAGACCTTAAAAAACCTGCACCCACACCAGCCATTTGTGGATAAGATTGGACACCCGTGACTTAGGTCATGTGGCACAGCAGCAAGACATCATTAAAAAATGAAAAGGCAACGGGACACAGGGTCAGGAGCTTGGTAAAGCATTGCTAAGTGGTCGGCGCATTACATGGGACATCCCACAATTGAGGTCAATGTTTATCTGGGGTCAATATTATGCCCAACATTATGCCTAAGTTGAAGACACTGAAGCCAACTGTAAGAAAACATCATCATAAAGTAGCAGTTTAATTTTTAATGCATTTATTTAGCCTTTTTTTTTTTATCCAGCCTTTGCGTAACCTCACCCAGAGCCAGCTGAGATGGGGGCCAGCATCCCTGTGACCCTGATTAGGATTAAGCAGTTCAAAAAATGAATGAATGAATGAATGAATGAGCACTCCTGACTGATTAAAACACTCCTCTCAGTAGCTCCATTTTTAGGTAGTGATTAAATCTATATGCTATTTAAAATAAAATCTTTTTACAGCATTATTATACAGTGTATCATAATATGGTCATATATATATATATATATGTATATATATGTAGTCGTACCTTGCCTTACGATAGTCCCAGCAAACGAAAAATCCAGGTTACGAAAAACATTTTCCGAAATTTTTTGTCTCTGTATACGAAACAAGTTATATAGGATGCACAATTACACTTAATTCTAGAACAGTATGGCAAAAAAGCATGTTCCCCAGAGTAAAACGCACCCCCTGGCATCACCCCCCCCCCCCAAGGTGGGCGTGCCCCACTATTTGAGAAGCACTGGCCTTTTGAGAGCACACCACGAGCTTCTCTTCGCTGGCATTTGTAGCGTGCACATGCACAAAATTCTCCTCCTCTGTTACGCAGCACCTCGTGCCTGCCCATGCGACATCTTCACACCCACCGGATATCTTTGCCACAGTTGATAATCGGAAGGGTTAGTTGATGGATTGTTTATTCTTGTTTTATTATTATTTTTTAATTATCAATGTTAATGTACATTTATTATTATTATGAAATATTTATTGTTCTTACATGTTTATCTTTAATATATTAGGTCAAATATACATGTTTGTGTCAGGTTGTATGAGTTTGGGAGGGGGTTGGAATGGATTCATTGGTTTTCTATTACAGTATTTTCTATGGGAATTTTTATTTTATCTAATGAACATTTTGACTTACGAGCTCGCCGTCAGAATGGATTACTTTTGTATGTATATATTTTTTATTTATAATATGAAATAATATTTTTTCAGAGTACTGTCTAACCTACTCCTTCCTGGAATCCAAGACGCCTTTGGCTTAAATAAGCCCATGGTGTAAGATGATACGTCAGAGTAAAAGCATCAGAACCCACAAACATGCTCAGATAACACTTTTAAATTCAGAACGGCAAACAGAGGCTAATAGTGCAAATAGAGTGATGTGAATTTCACCACACTAACCGGTGAAGTCATTAAAATGGAAAGCAGTGGATTCAGATCTTAGGTTGTGTCAACAAATTTCAGGTCTTGCCTAGTCATCGCTTGGATTTTTATTTGAACCTCAGTAACACTACACTACTTTCACGCTTCAGCGTCTCTCGAGAGGCGGACTATATTTAGATGACTAGGGTCAATGTGTTTAGCCTCACATCATGCTGAGCTTCCATCAGCACACCAAGCTCAGAGCCTGAGTCTAAGCACATGGACATTTTCAGATCAAACCAACAACCTAGCTGTAAAAACCCTGTTATATAAACACTGAATTCTACAGTGTTAGAAAATCAAACAGTTATAATTTCTATTAATAAAGCAGGTTGGTTTCATATATTTACCTTTCATACACGACGTGCAGTGAATACAGAACCACGTCGACTGAAGGGAAATCGAGTGAGAGCTTTGATTCATGCCTTTGATTCCTTCCCCACCTTTTTTTTTCTCCCCCGAAGGAAGTGTGTGTGTTGGCGATACTCCAGAGTAAAGGAAATCTATACTACATACACATTAACACACACACACACACACACACACACACACACACACACACACACACACACACAAACACAAAAGTTTGTGCACCGTGTTATGGGAACTGATTGATTGTGGGAACCAGCAGATTGAAGTCTGTAAAATTACCCTTGAATTTTAATTTATTTTATTAAAATTAACAACTAATTAGACCCGTGTGATGTAGCTTGAACCAGAGTCGATCGCTGAAGAAGATCTCAACATATTCCACAAAATCCATCAAAAAAGGAACACCCCCTTTTTTTTTTACCCAAATTTGTTGTATCCAAATCCCTCCCATCAAGTACAGTATTACTTTTCCTATCACCAATCAGAGAGTGAAAGCATGCACACGCCCCCTCTGTGACATGCAATGCTAGCCACCCGCTTCTTTTCGAACTGCTGCGAATGCATACTTGAGGGTGGAGAACACTATCCACCTCGTATGAATGAGCCTACAGATGCCCACGATTGCCTGGCGATCACTATGAGTAATAGGGAAGTGAGCATATGTTATCTCTCCCTCCCATGAGAACTCGGCTAATTAGATCCCATGGACTTCTGGTGATGAATGGCTGTGGCATTAACCAGGATTCCAATTTGTGACTACTGGGTCAATAGTCACACTCGGGAGCCCTTGTTTTCTTTTTTTAATTGGTAAAATTTTATTGCAGTGAAGATTTGCGGAAATTTTGGAAACATTAATTCTGCAGACAATTCGCGATATGTTCTTTAACTACTTACTGCAAACTTCTCAAACATCTGGTGAATAAACTGTTACAATATTGTCACCAGTTGTGTCTAATTTTTGTTGCCAAGATTTGGGTCAATTCTTCAATTTTCAGAAGCTTCCCTCGGTTGACGTGAAGAAGAAACCTTGAGAGGAACCAGGCCCAAAAGGGAAACCCATTCATATTTGGGTGGAGCCATAAAGATACAAACTATATAAGAGAAATTCATTACAGTCAACAAAATGTAGTCCTGTTGGTTATGCAACAACTGTAAGTCCAATGTAATTATGAGTTTATATCAGGATCATCGACATCCTAGAAACAGCATGTGTACCTCAGCAAAAAAACCACGGAGGGGATGGGGGCTGTTAGGTATACTCATATGGAAAGAGAAGAATTTATTATTGCTGAGTGCAAGCAGGAACTCCAGCAGGACTCACTATGGCGGCATAACTAAAAGGAAGAACCAGACATAAGGCAGACAGTGTCTAGAACAGCATCATATATTAACACGCGTTATACAGTGGTACCTCACCTTACGATAGTCCCAGCAAATGAAAAATCCTGGTTACGAAAAACATTTTCCAAAATTTTTTGTCTCTGTATATGAAACAAGTTCTCCTTACAAAACACACCATTCAAACAACGCACAAGCTGCTCTCCCATTGGCTATCTCCCAACATCCCACCCTGCTGGCCTCCCATTGGCTAGGAGGGATGACACAGCTCCCTCCCATTGGCTATCTCCCAACATCCCACCCCACTGACCTCCCATTGGCTAGGAGGGATGACAGAGCTCCATAGCTCCCTTGAGCAGCAGCATGTTTCATGAGTTTTTTGAGTGTGCTCATTGCAACTTTATTTTTTGGCTCAGGCTTTTAACCTTGCATAAACATTTGTAAGATTATAACTCTGCTAAGAAGACATGGTCAACATGTAGTACGTACCTTAAAAGTTATGCTTTTATCATTTTTAAAGGGTAGTATTGGGGGCCTTGGAACGAATCACAAGTTTTACATGTAAAATGCGGTTCTACTTACAAAAAATCCAGGTTACGAAACCGCCTCTGGAATGGATTAATTTCGTAAGGTGAGGAACCACTGTATATTTTTTGGGGTGGTGAAGGAGTGTCTAGTTCAAGCAGCATGGATCAGTCATGAGGTTTTGCACCACGTGAGGGTCTTCAGTAGAACTGATGGTAAATTGTTGCGGAATCACACAGTTCAAAGACGAGGCTTTTGGAAACCCTGGCTAAATATTCCTAAGAAATTCTCAGTTTACGCCATGTTCTTTGAGACATTCCCAATGGTTCGCTGACCCCCAGTAAATTCAAATAAGCTCAAACACACAAATGATTCTCTGACATCATGAAAAATGTCTCCTGTATTCGCCATAAAAGGAACCATGTAAGGAATAGTTATCAACAAGCTATCACTGTTGGAGAATAGTTTGGGGTCAGTGTGGAGAGTTTTTGCTTGCTGCCGTCGCCGCAGACGAAGCTCATTAGGGATGTGCAGGGGTTGTAGAAAATGTACAAAAGAGTTTGATGCTTTATGACAATGTCAATTGTAAAAAGCGCAATGCAAATAAAACTGAACTGAATTGACCAACAAGCCAGGATTGAAGAAGAAACACAGGAAGTAGTGTTCAGCTTTAATTTTGTATACTTTATTGTTGTTTATGAATTGTAAAGACCGAAGGCACAGCAAGACCACGTTTAGCAAGCAGTCTTGAAGGACAACAAGGAAATGATTAAAGTTATTAGATAAAGAAATGTATAAATTAAAAACTCAAACAAACGACGACGACGATACAGCAGGTTTTAAAAAGGTTCTGGATTGTAGATCAGACATGTAGTGCAATTCACCTCCTGTAAACGCAACGCTCGGTTTGTAGTGCAAGTGTCACGTGATGTTATATAACCGAAACAGCGTCACACTGGATGAGGACACGGTGAAGACGCGGATAAGAAGAAAGTGCGTCCTATTGTGACACCAAAACATAAATTATTCTAACTTTTTAAAACAATTTCTTTGGTATCTCCTTTTGCATACATCACAAAAATGTCTTATCGCACGGTTCTGTGAGATCTGTGGTGCTTTGGAAAGAAATAAAATTTTGCACTGACTGTTCCAATGACGTGAAAATTCTAAACATAGTTGCACACTGATGTCTTCTGTTCATTCACGCATTCAATTTCACAAGCACTTGCTCCTAATATGGTTGCTCAGAGCCTATCTCATCCAACTTTCAATGAGGGAGGGGCATACTCTGAACAGCTCACTGGTAATTGCAGGGTCAACACTCGGTGTCAACTTCGTATAGTCAATGAGCCGAATATGTTTGTGTTTGGACTGTTGAAGGAAACCAGAGTCCCCAGAGGAAACCCATGCAAGAAAGAGAACATGCAAACTCCATACAGAAAGGCAGCCGAACCCAGAACCTTCTTGTTCCTAGGTAAACTTACTGGTCGCCCCATGTTTCTGTATTCAAAAGTGTAAACAAGAAAGTGATGTACGGCTCAACGTTTGCGCAGGGGACTGCTACGATCGGTTCAATACACGTGTGATACAGTGACTGGCCAAGTTTGAGGAAAAAGTGATTAAGACCGTGGGGTCACGCAGAATGCACGAGGATTGGTTCAATTAGCATGAAGTCATGCCATCACGACATCGCCAATTTTTGGAGGAACTGGACAAGACATTTCACACCTTTGGGGCGGTATCGAATTCATCATATGCTGTAGTCATTTAAATTGCATATATTATAGAATTATTGATCTCGGCACATGTCTGTGTCTCGGTTTCTTCACTCTGAGAAACTCATAGGGCCCTCATGAAGAATGCTAATCAGGACATGGGTGAGTTCAACCATGAAAAACAAAACAAATCAAAACAAATAAACAAAAACAAAAAACGCCACATACTCACACAACGCAATATTTATAAGATGACATAAGAGAACATCAACAATACGAAAGACTAAAAACAAGAGAAGGCTTTGTTTGGTCAACTTGGGCCTCCGCTGTGGGGTCATTCCTCTACGTAAGAATCGATAAATTAAACATAAACCTCGTTCGATAACTGTGATCCGAGGCAATTGGGCCCCGCATACCCTTATTACCGCTAACAAGATTCCTGCATTAGCATCAGCGCCACGTCTCACACACAACATACGCCGCTTCTGCAGCGCTCAGTCAGACCCATGTGCAAAACTCCTTTAATTAACATCCGTCAAAGCTGCAACATTCAGCAGGCGCCAAATACCCGAAATAATGAAACGTCTCTGAGTGCTGCTGCTTTACTTTAACGAGGCCTAGTTCATATCCGTGGAGTCCTGGGGGCGCAAAAGGTTCGCCTCTCGCCATGTACTACCTCTTAGTGCTAGTTTGTTCTGTTAGCTGTGTGAGGTAATCGCGCAGTTCCCTGGCTGCGTGGAATCGTCCGAACTGTTTCTGAGGCCGGGCGCATTCATATAGCAGTGCTGTGAGATGGCCATCCCGGGTGACGTCAGTGGGTGGGTCGTGGAGAAGGCCGCCGGTTGTGCCGCGCCAAGTTGCGAAGGGTGACAGCAGGTTCTGGCAGACAGCATAGTAGTTGTGGTCGACGGTAACGCGAGAACACAGGATGTCTTTGGAGAACGAGAGGCAGGCCTCTTTGTCGCATTCTTCGTAGCGGCTCTCGTACCACACGTCGTAGTTCTCTGGCTTGTCTAGAAAGAAAGAGAACAGTGAATGACGGTTTAAAAAAAGCTATTTTTAGCTAGCTAGTGTAATGTTTTTGCAAAAGAGTCTTAATTTAAATATGTTATTCAATGACTTAACACAATGAATAGATTCCATACCACTGAGATTTAACCCCCAATGTCATCGGGAAGCGAGAGTCAACGCCAGCTGATTTTTGGGGTGAGGGGCGGGGTTGATCCAGGGCACCAATCTAGCTATCACGAGTTTAATTGGGTTAACTACTTGGGCTATATAATTTGCCAGTACACCAATCTACAGTCAAACTCGTCTACTAGTAATTAAGCACATTTTCGTTAATCTAAATGACTTTTTATTTTTTTCTTGTTTTATCGCATTTTTTGGACGTGTGTGTGCCTCTGTAAAAACCTGACAGAAAGTCACGTGTGAACTTGTTGCTAGAAAACGACCGGTGATGATGACACAGTGATGATAATTCATAATCAGTGCTATGTATGTACCCGGTGACACTGAGAGAAGAAGATCCACTTTCCCGGTCATCTGACAGCTCGATCACACGCCAATAACTAATTACAGAGAATGAAGTCACGATCGCCCTCCAGGGAGCCAATTATCAGCTGAACCAGCGGGTCCGGTGCCAAATACACACACACACACACACACACACACACACACACACACAGACAACAAAAAACAGAGTTCTGCTCCAAAGCGCTGTAGATTTGATAAAAGTCAGAACAGGAGAACATTTTCTGGCCTCTCAGGACAAAATGTGTAGCGGCTGAAGGTTGAGTGGAAATGTAGCTCTGAAATGTTGTTCACACGAGATGGGAAAGATCAGAGATAAAAGAAATACCACGATAGGGACAAGGGTACGCGTTTATGTGCATGCATGTGTCCTCGACGACTCATGAACCCCACACACACACACACACACACACACACACACACTCGCGCGCACACACTCGCGCACCTGCAGAGGAAATGCTTCAAAGAACCAGTCAGAAATAGATTGAGGCCTCATTAACCTACTTAACCAGGGAATCAAAGGATCTAAAGACATAAAGCGTACATAATCATCAATAACAATTAACACACCAACAACAAGGCGCATGCTGGTGTATATTCCGCCCTATAAACAAACAAACCACGGGGTAAATACAGAAAGAAATATATCACAAGTATTTACTGAGGAACCAAGCAATAAATTTTCTGAAGACTGAAGTAAACAATGAGATGGAACAAATATATAAACCATATAAACCACCTGAGTGTGAGGTCTGCAGAAACAAATCTGAGCCCGAGGTCCTTCGTAAAGACTGAGCTGAAGGGCTGGGATTTCACTGCACTGACCAAACAAAACAAGCTAATAAATACATTATTATACTGAAAATGGTGGCAATTTTAAACTCACTTCGGGTGCTGTTACTTGTGTCTGCAAGAGTTTTGGTGACAAACAAAAGCTTTCCGACGAGCAACGAGCAAACTCTTTATCCATTATGATGTTTCCTCTAGTTTGTTTGTTTACTGCAGTTTTGCCCCTCACACTCAAATCAAGTATTGTCTCTCTATTATACAACTACCACCAATCAGAAACCAGTGTAAGCAAGTACATGATGCTATCACCTGCATCTTTATGAACTGCTGCGCATGCACATTCGGTGGAAGCCTGACACACTTAAAGGGAAATTGATATCCGTACAGTGCGCCATTGTTCGAATGAGCTCACGCAATTGGCTGCTGTAAGTCACAGGGAGGTGAGCGTATGCAGTCCCTCCCTCCAGTCAGAGCTTAGCCTATTAGATCACATAGACTCCAGGTTGTGAATGGCAGCACCATCCACATAGATCCTTCAGACCGGTCGTTGGGCACCCTGTTGATGTGCCACTCAGGGGACTGTATACCTTTTCTCTTCAATTCAACCCTGAGCATCGCTACTGTGCAGCAGGCGAATGTCTAAGTTGCCAGTCAGATAAACCCCGGTCCTGCAATGGCCTGGTGAGCTGTCCAGGGTGTACTCCTCCCTTGCCCAGAGTTGTCTAAGATGGGCAATAGCTTTCCCGTGACCCTAATTAGGATTAAGCGGTTCAGAAAATAAATGAATGAACCCCGCGGTCCATACGTGATTTATTGACTCTGCATTAACCAATCAAGTATTTATTATATTTTAAAACTTAATCCTCCACCTGGTATTAAGTGTTATTCGGTTTTGTAAGTGTGACACGAGTGAGTTACACACTTAATTACTCCTGCTTGTATGTTAACGAATCCTAAGGCGAGATTTCTGGACTGTGACGAATAATTTTGCAATTATTGTTCTATGAAAACATAATATTTGCTTCACGCCCTCTATCTCTCGCTTCTTCCTCTCTCACTCTCTCGCACACAGAGAGAGACACAGAGCAAGAGATAGAGAGCACGAGTCCATATGGCAGTGTAGTTGGTGTTCCTCCTCACTCCAATACACATGGCCATGTGCCAGATCACCAACTTCTCGCAGCAGCGGTGGCAGCAGCTCGGGTCTCTGAACCTGACAGTACAGCACTACACACACGGCTTTTATTTAAACCCCACTTCATCACTCACTCACACACACACACACACACACACACACACACACACGTCTACATGTGGTGAAGTGCTACGGGTCTTGGTGAGACAGCTGAGGTTCACCGTTAATGAATGAACATGTGAGCATCTGTTATTCATCAGAACACAGCAAGAAAAACAAGAAGTAAACCATCAGAGCTTTATAACACAATCAAATAATCATAGAAATATTTAAATACTGATATCTATTTATATTTAATTAAGTATATGGATATTTTATACATAATTATTTTATTTATTTATTTATTTTGTTTGTTTATCATCATATGGCAAAATTATGTACAGGCTGCAATTTAAGAGAATTGTGATGGGCATGGGGCGTTCTGGGCGCCAATCATGACGATCGTGAGGGAACTTGGTGGATTTCGTCATGATCCTGGCATTTTTGACAGTCAATTCTTACAATTCATTAAAATCTCATGCCAGTCATGATAGAATGAAATCGTAGTCGATCTTTATAGACCTTACAGAACTTTGTAGGGATTGTTGCTAAACTTGTACACATGATTCCTCCAGGTTTCATCTCTTGGCTCCACCCTCCTTTTCATACGCCAATCCTTTTTAGAATCGTGAAGATCATGCCTCCAGGTTAAGTTATTTAACATAAACAATAAAAATACCTAGGTATGCACAATGTATTTAGTAATTTATTAAACTCAAAAAATTGTAAGTAATAACCATTTTAAAAATGTAACATCTATGCAAGTAACCAAGCTAATAAGTACACCATCTACAACAGTGATAATTATGAGAATAACAATAGTCAAGTGTAGTTAGGTAATTAGCTATGCAACAAAGAATGCGATAAAAACAGAATAAATAAATAAAATTTAAAGTTACAAGTTTTTCTGCCATATAAAGACTCCAATAAAACATTAACGTAATTATTGTACTCAGAAGCTCCTCAAATATGACACAGTGTCCACCTAAACAATTAAACATGTACGCAAGTAACCAAGATAGTAAGTACTGTATTTAAGTACGTAATAATTAATTAAATAACTAGCTAACTAAAAAACAAAATAAATAACTAAGTAATAAACTGACTGTGTACATTACTGAGTAAATTACTAAACGGTGTAAAACAGTGGACCCAGTTCTCCCATTCATGCCTCACACACACTTGGGTTAAACCAGGCTTGAAAAATTCTTTGTTGGCAATAACATGATAAAAAAAGATTCACCCGGGAGGGAGGAAAATTTCACCCGAGATTTGTGGGGAATTTTTTTTCGTACATCATGCTATGTTATGTGTGTGATGTTGTAAACGCAGTCGAATGAAATAAATATCTTATATTTGAAATCAACACACTGAATATCAAAGTTTATTCTTTTAATATTGTAATCAACAGAGTATCAATGTCTCTTCAACATATCAACTTTTATTATTGCACTCAACAACTAACAAATACCTTCGTCACGCTCCGCGCTGTTGCTGGCGGTTTATACTGTAATTAACTTGTATTTGTTCGAAAATGTCAACAAATGTGTTGCTCATATTGAAACGCATTCATTTATTTATTATTTTCACGTTGTGACAATTAATAGTGACAGAGAACAGGTTTTTTTGCCTCATCATTGTCCCCTTCCATCATGCTTTCCGCCTTTGTTGTTAAAACAGTATTGGCAAATGAGAATCGCTGTTTCACCAAACTAGTGAAATTGACCAATCACAAGGCGCGGTTGATACTGATTTCGCTTTGGTCACATTTTTAGTATTTTTAGCACCTTTTGTATGATAGGGGACAACACGCGTTTTTTTAATACAACTGGCCGGTATATTTTTATTTTTTGCGACTATGAATGCTCAGGAGGGGATTTTATGTACAATTTTGGCTCAACCGGCCGTGTTACCGCCAAGATATTTTTATGGCTGACCTTATGTACATTCTTCTTCCTTCGGTGCTCCGGTAATCACCCCCATGTGATGTGCATATGCAAACTCAGAATGAAACACGAGAAATGTAGTTTAACTCAAAATGGCCAGAGGAGAGCGTTTAGAACTTTAAATTGTACCTGTATAATAATGCTAAAAGTCCAGCTGCCTAAATCACTCGCAATGTGGCATTTCACCAACAGTAGGCGTTATATTCACTTTATTTAGGGGTGCAGCTTAAAAAGCACTTAAGTAAATATGAAAAGTCTGTGCTGATACCGCCCTGAACTTAAAACACCCTGATTTCGGCTTTGGTGAGCCCGAGGTGTGTAAACGCTTTTATGGCACGTAGGTCAAGGACTTAAGTAAACAAATAAACAAATAACTATTTAATGAGAAGGCAAACAAATAAGCCTTTAGTTCGTAGAGGTGGAGCTGAGTGTTGTACACTTACTTTGTCTAATCAGCCTTTTGTCAGCCACGATGACATTCTCTGCATCCACGACGATGACTTTTCCATCCCGCGGGCCGACGGCGAAGTTGTCGAAACTGACGTCGAGCAGATACAGAGCGAAGTCAAAATCGTTGTTGGTGAGCTGCTCAGCGATGTCCATGAGCTGCTTGGCTAAATCCACACGCTTCTCCCAAGGAGCGTTATAGAAGCTCCACAGCTCCTCGCCCACGTAGTTCACGGCCACCATGCGACCGCACGCGCCCAGGTATTTGGCGAACGGCCAGCCTTCATCGGAGGGGAAGCTCTGTCGAGACGCAATGTGGCAACAGTGTGGTTAGAAAACCTGACAGAGTGAGTGAGTCTGGGTAATTTAAGAGCTAAATGTACAAGTTTATACTCGTACAAAAATGTCACTTACACCACAATAAACAGAGAGACAGAGAGAGAGAGAGAGAGAGAGAGAGAGAGAGAGAGAGAGAGAGAGAGAGAGAGAGAGAGAGAGCGAAATCCTGACAGGTTTATTGTTTCCTCATCATCTACTGGACCCCTCAAAAGATTGATCCATCAACATAACAACACAACTAAAAAAAATTTCAACTCCACCTGTCTGTGTGTGTGTGTGTGTGTGTGTGTGTGTGTATTACATAACATCATTTTGCACATCTTTATGATTTCTTTCATTTGGACTCCCTCTCACACACACATTGAGACGGAGTGTACGTGCAGTTGCTCACTCCAGTCATAAACCTTCACTCCAGCTCTCCGGGTATCAGATTTCACCTCTTTCAAGATCATTAAAAATGGATGCGTGACTATTAAACTTTAATTTGTGGGGCTCAAATGTTTTGTGCCGGACTCTGCGTAGCTGAAAGACGTTTTGGTGGGAATACAATCGCTTCAATAATGTAGCTTGGGAGAAAATAAAGAAAAGTTGGTAATTTCACATATTTGCAAATTTTAAGTAAAAAATAGGAAATCAAAAATAAACAATGATTGGCTCCAGCATCAGGCATGTGGAGAAAATGTTTTGTTTGTTAATGCAGCCCCTGACCCAAAAGTTCATTATTCGGCAATTAAAATAACAAAATATTTATCATCATTATTTTTTTATTATTATTATTTATTATTATGATTATTACTATTAATAAAAACATTTTTATAAAGTTTATAAAAATTGTAAAATTCACATCATTTTCCTCCAGTAGACCTTCTGTTTAAGGTTTCTTATTAAATAAAGAAAATTACAACATCTTATTTAAAATTAAACAAAATTATTTTTTGCATTTTTAAAAAAGTGAAAAAAGGTTTTAATTACCAAGTCGTGGTATTATTACTTATAAGATTTTAAGTTATTTAATTTTATGCTTAAATAGAAATATTTAAAAAAAATTAAATAGAAACGTTAAAAATGTTCATTAAGTATCTGTGTGAATTTTTTTTCTATTAGTATTTTTACAAAATACTGAATATATACTTTATTTGAATATTAAATATTTAAAAAGCAGATATAATATGAAAAATATACTATAAATAGGTTATCAAAGGCGGGCCGTGTCTGTCACTGTCTATGGTGAGAGGTTCATGTAAAAGAACCATTGCTGACTTTCGTAAAGAGTAGCTGCAAAGTCGTCAGCGTGTTTCTGTCCCTTGCTAAAAGGGTTGTGACAGGAAGGGCATCCGACGTAAAAACCTCTGCCAAATCAAACGTGCGAATCAGATGATTCACTGTGGCGAAAAAGCCGAAAGAAAGAAAGAAATATTTATTTGTAGCTTCAAAATGCCATTTTTTTAAAATAGTACAAAAGAGTATTAAGTAGTTTTTTTATATCGCCATGTAAAAAAATAGATAAAAATTAGGACAGAAAAAAAAGTACAGATACATTTTTTTATTCCTGAAAAGCTAAAAGAAATTCTACATTATAAGCAGCATTTAAAGACAACTTTTTGTTTGCTTGACCAAAAAAAGAAGAAAAAGAAGATAGCCGGACGGAGAACTATCAGGGAACTATAACTAGAACCATTTCAATTCCATCAAGAAGCGATTTCACTCATGCAGTTTCGCAAACAAATAAATTAATTAATAAATTATATAATATGTGCTGAACGAGGAAACTTGGCCGGTATCCCGATATCCTGGCTCAGATTCAAGATGGCCGCTGTTCCTGAACACTGTCAGGAGGATAGACGGGAATGTTTATTAGTGTTAACAGAAGGCAACAGGTCCCGCAGCCTGTGTGAAATCTCTTTAGATGATTATTTGACATTTTTGGCGGTTTTCAGTCTCGAGAAGAAACAATAACAAGCGCATCTGTCGATGGTGAAATCAGAATGACGCAAATTATGAAATGTCAGAAAGTCAGGTGGTAAGAAGCTGATGCAAGGATTCTTCAGGAAAACACACACACACACACACACACACACACACACACACACAGAAAAATAAAAAAAATACAAAATAAATAGCAGATAATTAAAATTTTGATTTAAATTTCATTCATTTTAACGAGTAACTTTTTATATTTTGATTTTTAAAATTATTTATTTAGATTTGGAATTCTTATTTTTTTAAATTAAAAGGTTATTCTTAATCCATTTACTGATTCCTTTATTTCTTTTCTGTTTTATTTCCAAGTACAATGATTTATGATTAAAACCATTTTCAGGGAAAACTAAAAACAAAAACAAAACAAAACAACAAAAACCACAGCAAGAATTAAAAAAAATAATGAAATAAGATGGCAAATTAAACTTTAGGAAGAAAATCACTATGAAAACTTTTTAAATATATAAATAATGATAAAAATATAAATAAAATACACATTTGCATAGCCATTTGCATAGATATTATTATTATTATTATTATTATTATTATTAAAAGTACAAAATTATTTAGCAGGGCTTTTTTGTTTTGATTCTCATCATGTAGCAGTTTTCATTAAAAAATGAAAATCCAATAATAATAATAATAATAATAATAAAAATAAATGCACAACACACAAAGTTAAAATTGTCTGTATTGACTGATTCATTGTTGGTAAAGATATTAAAAGGTTGATAAAAATTTTTGATTTAATGTTGGTGGATATTTTACCATGTACATGTAAAAGAATCATTGTTGACTTTCGACAAGAGCAGGCTGCAGGGTGTACTCTGCCCTCGCCTGGAGTCGGCTGGGATGGGCGCCAGCCTCCCCGCGACCCTAATTAGGATTAAGCGGTTACAGAAAATGAACTGAACGGTATATGTTTTAATTTTATTCCTTTTCTAATGACGTGTGAAGTTGAAGGAACTTCTGTGAAACGTGACAGTAAATATGAAGCTCAGGATTTCGGCAGTAAGAAATTTTGGAATAAAACGGCCTGAAATGGACACTGAGGCTGGAAAGTATTTTGTGGTGTCATTAGCTTTTTGGAGCTTTTTTGGCTGAACACATTCTGAGGGAAAGTTAGATTCTGGATTTCAGCTTCCATTACACCTTCAACACCGAGGGTAAGAAAAGTTAAATAAAATAATGAATTAAAGAAATCTACATTTGCCGGCCTGTGATTATCATGGCCTTCAAAATGAGTTGGTGTGATGAGTATTTTATATTCATAATAAAAAAAATTAAATCACTCACTTTTTGTGTCCTTTTTAATCCAATAGACAGTGGATTATAGAACTTGTGCTCATAATGGAGTAAAACCTTGATGGCCGACGCTTTTGAAATGGAGACGTTTCAGTAAGAAACCTGAGAATGGAGCTGGTTGATTGGGCGAACAAAGGTCAGGAACACAACAGTGCAGCGAAATTCTGTCAAAACACTCGCTTCACATTTCTCAGTAGGAATCAGTCCTTTACATACACACACACACACACACACACACACACACACACACACACACACACACACACAGTTTGTTTCTGTGTCCGTAGCCTTCTGATTGTTTTTTCCTGAACATGGATGGAGAGTGTGAATGTTGGTGGGAAGTCTTTAAGATGGGATGATGGTTTAATACGAGCCGCGATTTTGCAATATTTTTTTTTTTATAACTAAAACCAATTTCATATATACTGTTGGGTTTCCACATCATTCCTCTGGGTACTCTGGTTTTCTCCCACAGTGCCAAGACATGCGCTTTAGACTAACTCGCTGCTCTGAAGTGCCCCTAGGTGACTGAATGTGCGAACTGGCACTGCGATGGTCCAGTGAGCGGTCTAGGGTGTACCCTACATTTGACCAATGACAGCAGAGATAGAATCCAGCCTCTCCGCTATCCCAATACTAGGATTAAGCAGTTCGGGAAATGGCCATCAGCTTAAATGATAATGCAGCCGTTCAAAAAAAAAAAAACAAAAAAAACCCACAACCGAATATTTGTTGTACATATTCAGCATGGCTGTCCTGTCAGTCACTTTATACCATTAATCCTTGACTCCGCACACGTCAGTCTGAAATCAACTACTGCATATTGTACTATGACCTAAATAACTACTTCGGCGCTGTAACTGAATGATGAGACTGTCCGGCGATCAGCAATGCTAATCGTACTGACAAAAATTAGCAGGGATCAAAGCACCATCCCCCCCCTGAACCTTGCAATGTCAATGTTAATGTCCCGTTCATCGTTTGGTACTTCTTTATGTAATATTATTTGCTTTTAGAAAGTAGAAGCAGAATTATCAACGCTGTTCTCAAAATTTCACGTATAAACTGCTAAATTGTTTGGGTTCCTTGATGGTAAGATCGACATTAATTGTTCTCTCACTCATCATCATTTGGTCACAGTCTATCTCAGCCTACTCGGGGTAAAGGCAGGGTACAAACTGAACAGCCATTGCAGGACAAACACAAGCAACCACTCACTCAGACACACACTTAGCGAGAACATGGAACAGCCTTTTATAGCCTAATGTGCATGTCTTTGGACTGAGGAAACTGGAGTGTCTGAAGGAAATCCATGCAAATGCCAATGAACACGGGACTCAAACTCTGGATGGTGGAAGAGCAACGCCACCGCCCCACCTTGCAACACTGATTTAAAACTATCTATCCTAATGCTAACTGTACCTCAATCAGTGTTTGGAAGGCGGAGCTTTGTGTACATTGGTAGGAATGATGGGCGGGTTTAATGAATAAGAAACAAAAATAATTTTTTTCAGCCAGACCACATTTTTACCAAACGCACCTTTAACTTTAGCTTAATAATCGAGAGTGGGGCGGGTGGTGTAGTGGTGAGGGTCTGCGCTCATGATCGGGAGGTCACAAGTTCAAATCCCACTTAGACCCTACTGTGCTAAGACACCCCCCCCCCCCCCCCCCCCCCCCCCCCGCTGTGCTAAGACCCCTGGGCAAGTGTGCTTCTGTTCACCCAGCAGTATAAATGGGTACCAGTAAAAATATACTGGGACGGTAACCTGCGATGGACTAGCGTCCCATTCAGGAGGAGTTGAACCGCTAGTTGCTTCACGCTACAGAAGCCGGGGATAAGCACCAGCCTGATAAGCCGCTATGGCTCGGGTGTAAAAAGCCCACGGACTTTACCTTAACCTACCTAATAATCAATAACAGGAACTTGCCTTTGGGACGGACCACAAAGAATATGTTCTCTGACTAAAACACTTGGTAAGTGTTTCAGCACACAAACAAGAGCATCACATCGCAGTGGAAAACATTTTGCCCTCCACACTTGCTGCCTCGTGATAATGTTTGGGTTCTGCGGCAACAAGCTGAAAAAATAGCCGTGCCGAATTCACTCTCATTAGCGCGAACAGTTGTAGGGACCTCCGCAGGTCTCCTGTCCATTTTGGGAGTGTTTAAGAAAGGCGCCTGGGGCATCACAACCTCATAACCTCATTGTAAGGTGAAGAATGCGAGACGAACTAGATTAATACCTCGATAGACGTGACCCTTGAGGCTCTGCCTGTGCTATTCTCAGCCTTGCTGAGCAGATGGGCCACGTTCTTAACAGAGCAAGGAGTAATGCACGCAACCCTTGGCAGCTTCTTTATTACTCCTTCACCACAGTACAAAAAAACATCACTCTGGTGACAAGAACATAACGTCCCCACCCACCCCAGACTTGCACGTTTCTCAGAGCACAACCACCCTGACTCCTTTCCCTCAAAAATACTCTACTAATGCAGGGCAGCAAACTGTTTTCCGTCGTCTGCTCAGCTAAAAATATCCCTGCCGCGGTAGCTGGAAACGGGCAGAGCGAGGCTCCTGTTGTGGGAAAAATGGGAAGCTGCCCTACCGCCGTACGTCACTGTCAAAAATTGACAATTTAATATAGAAGTGGAGATAAGGTGACAATCTGTTTGATTTCTGTGCCTACTGCGAAATCCGAAGGGAGGATTGGCTTCAGCTTAAGCGTTCAAGATGACAATTTGCTTTTCTTAGCGACGGGAAATGAGATTAAAAGCCATGGCGTGGACATCGACAGAACCAGAACGCTCTCTCCACAGAAAGGATTGGGGACAACCTTGTCAACAGGCATACTGTCCATTTTAATGGCTACAGATTTGGCTGCATTTGGTTATGGATAATCGCGTTATTTATGGATCGCTATCTATGCGGGGTGTCGTCTTTCTGCCAGAATTCCTGCGGTATTACGAAGGGCATTAACGAGTTGAAGAAAAACAAAGTGCATGTCGCCAGTTCAGACATATACACAATTACAAGACCATCAGGTTCCCCGTATTTACCATTAAATTTATTTTAATTCACATACTCACTTATCTAAAGAGACAGCAAATGAGCATTGCAAGAACATTCAACAAGGTTATACCATTACAAACATTACTCTCGGCTCGGTGGTTGGGAATTGCTTGATAGCAATGGCAACGTGTATTTTTAGTTGATTTCTAGGCAACGTGTTAAATATGAAGTGATTGTTTCTACTTCTTTCTCTGGTTGTTGACAACTTAATTGTTGGGCAACCAAAATCTCAAGAGCTGGGGCATGAAATCTGCTCAGCGCTAAAGCCAGTAAAACTAATTTACTCAAGACACAATTCTACCATCAACTTGTCCAATCCAGCAAGTTTTTTTTTTTTTAATTTATGGGCAACGTGATAGCTAAGAGAGCACAAACAAAAATATGCTAAAGGAAAAATACATACCTGTAGCACCAGCGGCTCCGGGTTGAACGCCAGTGTCATCAATAGCTGCATCCTCTCGGTATCTTTAAGATTCTTTAAAAGAAAGCTTCCAGAATCTTTGGTCTCGGCATACCTTCGGACAACCCTATCGAGGAGTCGCTGGGAGGGGCAGTGCACCATGTCGGACCAGCCCTCCACAACCTCAGGTGTCAGCAATCTCACATCCCCGTTGAGACGGGCAAACTCCGTTTTGTAAATGGCTTGGACGAGGTCACAGCGAGGTCTTCCCATAGCCCTCTTGCAGATCTTCTGATCAATCTCTGCAAGTTCTGCGTTGGAGCCCAGGCGCTTGAGAACAATCCTTCGTGTGCCTTCTCGAGGCTCTCCATATTGGGCAAAGTAAACATTTTTAACGTTGAAGAAATCCAGAAAGCGGAGTCGCCCCCACGTCTCAAAGGTCACCTGGCCATTTGTGAACTTGCGACACCAACTGGTCCCGAAGCAAGCCGGGCACTTGTTGAGGCCGATGAAGCGGCGGTCGGTAAGCTCGTTCCTCTGGAAGGACGCGAGTAAGTTGTGGGTGTTCATGAGCAAGATGATAAACAGAGCCGCGATGAAAAGGATCTTGCCGCACCGGTAGACACGGGCGAGCTTCAGTGAAACCAAGCGCAACATGGCGACTAGCAGTGGCACGAGGAGGGACAATGCAGTTCGGTCTTCCTCAATGCCACTGTCCCAAAAGTACTACTAGCTGTTGTTACATGCTTTAATCATCGGTTTTATTCACCTATAATGATCCATGTTGGCGGTAAGGCCTTTGGGTCACGCCATTCAAGTGAAGAATCGCCGTCGTCATCTTTGATGCTCAAGATTTAATTTACATTTTAGTCCTCGGAATCCTTATTACAGGCCACGTTCACCTTAAAAAGAAAGGATATTAGGTTTTCGATAAACATTTTACAGGAAGACATTACCAGGGTCTTATTAGTTAAAAGAATGGATGTCTCAAATGATGTGAAGATGGAGCCCATTAAGGGGAAATTATGCCACATCCATCTTCAGGGCCCAAACCACACAACCGAAATGAGAGTGGAGTTAAAAAAAAAAAAAAAAAAAAAAGGCTGCCATTAAAAAAAAATGCACTTTTTATCCCACCATATCATACATTGGCCCTGCAATTGCCTGGCAAACTGTTCAGGGTGTACCTTGCTCTCGCCCAGAGTCGGGACCCGGGACCCTAATTAAGATTAAAGAGATTCATAAAATGCACAAATGAATGAATTAATAAACATTGAACACTGCTGTATTGTTATTGGCTGCTTGCATGCAGACTGAAATGTACGACAGTTCGGTTATCATGCGGAATCACAGTATCAATATTACTCTTTCTGGAAGTTTCTCACTCATCTACTTGCCAAACCATTTACAGTGAGTCGTCGACTTACGACCTATGCGAGTTACGTCTGGTCGACTTTACGACCGCAAAAGTGGTGAAGCATGATTGATGGCAGTGCAGTGCGAGTGTTGCGTACGACAGTTGTTTGTGCTGCCGGCAGCGCCAGCATCTTAAAAGGCCTTAGAAGTTAGAAGTTGCAGGAGATGATGCAACTTCATTTTCTAACTGCTCAGAGCAAATCTATTCATCTACTTTCAATGCCACGTCACTGTGGCACAAAGCTGAGAGCCAATCCTTTCTGTGTGGGCGGGTCCGATACCTTGAAACTCTAATTTTATTGGACTCACACGCTGCAGTGTTTATGTGACAGGAAGCGCGTCCCAAGTTTTGGCACTCAGCTGCTCTGCGGGTTGAAGTTTTTCCATGTCCGTCCTTTTGTGTTTGCTTGCCAGCTGTGCTTGGCTTCGTGGAAATGAGCCGATCAAAACGAGGGAAATTTATCTCTTTACCCAAACAACACGCGCAGTCTGTGGCTGTTGTTATAATCCAATAAAATTGGAGTTTGAAGCTATGGGACCCGCCCACACAGTGGAGTACAGAAAGGATTGGCTCTCTGCTGCGTGTCACAGTGACGTGGAAATGAAAATAGATGTATAGATTTAAATGCATGATTTATTCATCTGTTTTTGTTTGGCGTGAGTGCATTTGGATGGAAAGTCGACATACGACCAGATCGAGTTACGATCGGTCTGCCAGAACCAAACGCGGTTGTAAGTCGACGACTCACTGTAGTCGTATTAAGGTTGCGGTGAAGGTAGACCCTATCTCAGCCGACTCTGGGCAAAGCCAGAGTACACCTTGGACAGCTCATGGTCAACACACATACAACCACTGATGCTTACAGTCACTCCTTGGGGCAATTTGGTGCCTCCACTAAAATAATTTGTGCGCATCTTTGGAGACTGGGATGAAACCAGAGCACAAGAAGGAAACCCATGTAAGCAAAAAGTAGAAAAGAAAAACTTTACACAGAAATGTCCTTGCAGAGCCTGCGACTCAAACCCAGGACCTTGTAGCTGAGAAACGGACGTGTTAAGCACTATGGGTAGATATGTATGCAGTTCCTTTATAAAAACATCTGATTTTTCATCCCAGTATGAAACACGACTCAGCTGAGTCACCGTGTTCCCTTAGACCAGCCGAATCTCTTTTGCATGATTCTTTTGATATTAAAATTAATTGCAGCGTGTAATTGGGGGAGATAAAAAAAAGGCAGGAAAGGATAGCAGACGTATGTAAGGACGTGTGCCAGGACTAATTTGATAAGACCGGACAATAGCGTACATATCTCGTTCGTGTCCTTCAGGCGAGACGGAAATTTAATTACTTTAAAATGACAGGAAAGGCTTTTGTCTTCGGTTCATAATCATTAACGCAATCCACAAAGAGATTATCCACATGGACAAATTAGTCCTTACACACTCCAGTTAAAGGAGCAAGTTTTCCTAGACGCTGCTATGAGTCATCAATTATCTCATTTCACATGTCTTCAAGTCCCACATCACCAAGCTTCAAGCCTTCAAAAGAACTTGATGACTAAGAAAATTAAAATTCGGTTTGGGGTTTGCTCACGGTGTCGTTTGGGATTCGAACCACGACTGTAAAGATTTCAACGTACAAACACTTTGAGAGCTAAAAACATTGTTTTTATCATTATTTTGTTATTATGTTTTATCGGTGCACTGTTCTGGTCACTGATAGCATTGCTTTAAGTAACGGGTAAATTACTTGTGCATCTATGAATACTTTTTACGTGTAACTGGTGCAGGAAAACTAAAAACATTCAGGGTGTGAGAGATTAAAATCATCACTTGTTACATCTGTGCTGAGCAGAAAAGCATCTCTGGACGTGCAAACGTTTAAAACTTGAAGCTACAACAGAACAAAATTCTCAGGAATCTTAGGACCCAATTCAAACCAGCCAACTCAAACCACTCACTTTCCTAAACTGATAAATCCTAATTTGGCCCATCTCTGACGACTCTGGCTGAGGGCAAGGTGCACCCTGGACAGCTCGCCAGGCCATCGCAGGGCCACCACATTCACACTCACACATACCTCGGGATGATCAGGAACAGCCAAATCGCATATCCTTCATTCATTCATTCATTCATTTTCTGAGCCACTTAATCCTAATTAGGGTGGTGTGGAGGCTGGCGCCAATCTCAGCCGACTTTGGCAAGGGCACAAGGTACACTCTGGACAGCTCGCCAGGCCGTCACAGGGCAGACATACGTGGACGGCTATGCAGCTACTCTTGACAAAAGTTAGTAATGGTTCTTTGACATGAACTTCTCAGCACAGACAGTGAGCAACATGGCTGGCCTTTGATAACCCAGTTAGCTACACTGGGGGGGGGGGGGGGGACAGAACTGACAACCGTTGACAGTGGGGCTTGAACCCCCAACCTTGGGATCGGTAATCTAGCACCTTAACAGCGGGCCATCACCGCACCCCCAATTTGCCTACTGTACAGGTCATTGGACTGTAGAAGGAAATCGGATTACCCGAAGGAAACCCACACAAGCGCGGGGGAAATATGTAAACACGGAATCGAGCCCAGGCCTTCTTGCTGTACAGCGAACATGCTAACCATTACACTAGTGTGCCACCACCGCCCTACTCCCTCAAAACTCAAATGAGCCAAACTCAAATCCAGTTGAAAACTGGTCTTCTGACTAATTGATCCCAGGGCTAGATATGCTTATTATTACCAGCGCTCAGCTAATTACGGACATACCCTAAGTATAAACTGGTGGCCACGCACGAGGGACGACTTTTACGAGTGGGTATGTTGGGTTAGTCAGTAATGGCGTTAATCAGAGGAACAATGGAACAGAAACTGTACGACGCCGCACTGCTGTGCTTTCTTTCTCACTGCCAAGGTTTATGAGCTAGAGCAAGAAAGCGTAACAAAACCCTCATGAATTTACTCACGAACAGTAACCACTTTACCCAAGGAAAATACACACACACACACACACACACACACACACACACACATGGAAAACTTCGCCTGCACTCTTACACACAAAGGCAAGGATGAGAACATGAAGTCTCTGTATCTGATGTGCTCACTAGCACCTGGCAGATGGTAGGAGATGACTCATCAAGCTCTGGTTTCATCAACACTCCAGATGAAAACTGGGCACAAATCCTGTGCCCGAAGCTCGGCTTCGAGGAGGCTAAGGCTCTCTGCGGCTCTCTCCGGAGACCCAGGAATGTTTGGCAAGAACGGAAGAACGGCTCGGAGAGACAGACGCCGAGCTTAATAACTTTTTTTGTACAGATTAAGAATTGCACAAACACAACCACATGCAACCTTTTAAGTGGCTGAACGATCACCATGTCTCGGACTGGACCTGGAAATGAAAAACCGCAGCTGCCGTGGTTATTGAGTGCTGCGCTCGATAATGTTTGATCACAGAAGCATTATGCTGCCGCTACAGCAATCAAGCAGCGCACACACTCTCTTCCTGGTGCCTGGGGTAATTAAGCTGAGGACTGGGCATTAAATGTTCAACGTCCACTACACTACAGTCAGCAACTATTAGCACGCAGCTCAGGTCCTCATAAATAAACCACACCGTGGACTTTGCTACAATTTCTGCTCAGTATCCACATAAGACTGGGGTGGGGTGGGGTGGGGTGGGGTGGGCCCTAAACACTCATTCATTGTACTGCTAATCCCACCAGGGCTGGAGCCAACAATGGGCGAATTGCAAGGTCACCAAACACAATCTTTCACACTCACACCGAGGGGCAATTTGAAACTGCTAGTGATCCTAATGTTTCTCATGGGACTATCGGAGGAAACCAGCATTCCCAGAGGAAGCAAACACAAGACCAGGGAGAACATGGTGAGGACTCCACACAGGAACTTCCTCAGCGAGCCTGAGAATCAAACCCAGGACCTTGTTTCTGTGAAGCCAACATGCTAACCAAAACACCAGCATGTCGCACCAACGTAAAAAAGACTACAGACGTTCTCTGACTTGCGTTCATTCGTTTTACGTATTTTTCAATTTTACGTTTTTAAAAAAAAAAAAAAGTCAAATTTTGAGTTTAGCGTGCTCTCTGTAGTACGAGACGTAATGACGCAATGATGTAATGACACTGTGTCCATTGTTTAAAAACGACAGACTGAACGTGCCCTCCTTCTTCCCGGTTCACTGCGTGTTACCCTTGTGTTAAGACGTCGTCTCTGTGATCTTTGTGTTTACAGTGTTTTGCGGACTTTTGTAACCCTAAGCAAATATGATTGGTCAGAAGCGTAAGCCTACTAGTGATAGCGGTAATCAGAAAAAGTGGCAAGCCATCTCGTTAGAAACAAAGATGGCTATTATCAAGAAAGTCGATGCTGGTGGAAAATATGTGAATGTTGCACGTTTCTTCCAAATGGCTCCGTCGACCATCAGAACCATTTACAAGCAGAAAGATCGTATCGGGTGTTTTATGAGATACAGTAATGGTATTTACGGATGTATAGTACAGTATGAACATCATACATCACTGGAACGTACAGGAACAACTTACGTTTTTTTTCATCTTACGTTCAGCCATCCGGAACCGAACAAACACGTAAGTTGGGGAGTGTCGGTACATTATTTTCTAACGTGTTCCTGTTCACCATAGTAGAAAATACATGCTCTATAGAGCACACATCTCAATTGAGGAGGCTTTCTTGAGGTTAGAGAAATTTGAAATGCTAAAACACTATGAAATCTTAATGCAGCATTGTGTGTGTAAAGGTGGGGGGGGGTGATAGTTCTCTGGATGTATCCCAAAGGAGCAAAGTTTGACGAGGATTAGCAAAGTTGTTCTTGAGATATTGCCTGGAAATGCTTGGGAGGGGGAAAAAAGGGAAGGGAGGAAGACATTACTAAGGCCACCTCCTATAGGGCTACACACACACACACACACACACACACACACACACACACACACACACACACACACACACACAGTGGTACCTCATCTAACGAGTGTCCCTTATAATGAGTTTTCCATGATACGAGCTTCGATCCAACCAAAAATCTGCTCAATGCAAGTAAAAATTCACTTTACGAGATCTCCTCAAAATGGCTTTTCCGGGCTGATTAACTTCATATTCTTCCATGTGTATTCCTCTGCACTCCGAGAACACCTTGTGCAATGCTTCTCAATTATTTTCTGTGATACCCCCTCTAGGAAGAAAAAAAAAAAAACCATTTCACGTCCCCCAGCGCGACTATAAATAGTGCTTACTGCACTTCATATTGTTTGCTCGGTGCTTTTTCCCCTACAGCATAGCTCGACAATGAGAGTGCCACTGCCAACTACTGTAGTAGATGCGCAATTACACTGAATTCCAGTACAGTATGGCAAAAAAGCATGTTCCCCAGGGTCACCGTCCCAGCATCAATTAAACATTAAAAATAATGCATAAGATGTACATAAAATACAAATACACACACATACAGATGCACACGCTCACACTCAGATGTGCACCTCACATAAAAATGTAATTAGTTTTGATGGGAGGTTTTGGGTTGTTTTTTATTTTGTGTTTAGGGGTTTTTGCATAATTGGCCTTGTTTTTGCAGCATTTTCCTTAACTTTTTCCCCTATTCGTTCTTAATTTTATTTTTTAATTTGATGAATATTAAAAAAAAAAAAAAAAAAAAAAAACGCGATACACTGAAGCCGCATGAATTGAAGCACAAAATATCCAGAGATCCCTATATATATATATATATATATATATATATATATATATATATATATATATATACACACACACACACACACACACACACACACACACACACACACACACCATGGAGCTAGGGGAGAGGGTGGTCATGTCCACACCTGTGGCTGCATTCTGTTCTCTTCATTGATGTGTTGGAGATAAAAGCATTTCTCTATGAAAGTCGGTAAATTCGATTACATCATACCAGACCACATCATCCTAACATAATGCTGTTGGGTTGTCGATTCTGATTTGTTACAAATCACCAAGTCTGATATTTGGAAACGTTCAGCAAATTCTTGAGAATATCTCTAACAACACCCAGGCTCTAGCTCCTGTGCGACCATCTCAACTGACAGCAGGCAAAGGCCTGATATAGCCGGAACAGCTCACCCTACCATCACTAGGCAGCACGCACACACACTCAACTTTTCACATTTATACTCCGGGACAATTTGAATCAACCAATTAGCCTAATGTGCATGTCTTTGGACTGTCAGAGGAAACCAGAGAACTCCGAGGAAACCCACGCAAGCATTGGGAGAACATGCAAACTCCATAGAGAAATGCCATCACCAAGACCGGGACTCAAACCTAGGACCTTTATGTTGTGAGGTGGGTGTGAAAACCACTACAACGCCGTGTCGCCCCTGTGTAAACTTTTTTGAGGTGAAAATAATAAAGTTGTTAAAGGCCAGTCCATCCATACACACACACAAATATATATCAGTCCAGTGGTGGCAGTGTGATGTGTTTATATATTATAGCCGTCTCAGAGTTCACTCGGAAGTCATTGTGGATCTGAAAGCCAAATGAACGAATGTAAATTTTGACACAGTGACTGTATTTCGAAACCACAGCGTGTTTGCACTACTGAGGGGAAGGAGGGGGGGGAAAAAACCCAGAGCTCCTTCCGACAGGCGCCGCTTGTGCAAAAGAGACGCAAAAGTGAATACATGCCTCACGCCATGGTAATGAAAGCAGGACTGAAAGTGAGATGCCTGTGAAAATTTTTTGACGTCCTGTTTTCACAAATTATTCTGGATGTACTTTATATTTATGAATATCGAGAGGACAGACAACTAATGAGTCAGATTAACTCATTAGTAGAGTCAGATCCAGACTCTTAATTGAATAAAACTACAATAAAAACATATCATTTATCACAAAAACTCTCAATTAAAAATATTCTCAATTAATTACACTCATTTTGCTTCTTGTGTGTGTGTGTGTGTGTGTGTGTGTGTGTGTCTATGGAAAGGTGACTCATTCTCAGTGTGGAATCAACTCCAAACGATTCAGACTTGACTCTTCTTCTTTTCCTTGCAGTTGTTCCCTTCAGGGGTCGCCACAGCAAATCATCTGCCTCCATCTCGCCCTATCCTCTGCATCTTCTCTTACACCAGCTACCTTCATGTCCTCCTTCATCACATCCATAAATCTCCTTTTTGGTCTTCCTCTAGGCCTTCTGCCTGGTAATTCAAACGATTCTGACTTGACTCATATTTTGAAATACAGTACCAGCAATAAACCAGTGATTGAGTGAATCAATGAACCGGTTCTTTCTTGAGGATATTATGAATGCAAGGACGATAGAGAATGCATCAGTTAAAAATATATAAATATAATTTAGCATCTTTGGTGTGCGAGTTGTGTGTGTTTGACAAAGTGACTCTTTTCCGGTATGGAATCAACTTCAAACTATTTAGAGTTGACTCTTATTTTCTTATGAAACTGAACTCTGATTCTCTTTTTTCGTGTGTGTGTGTGTGTGTGTGTGTGTGTGTGTGTGTGTGTGTTGGACCTGTGATGGTATGGCAAGCAGTTCAAGGTGTACCCTGCCTTCACCCAGTGTTGACTGAGATGTACGATAAGATAAGATAAGATACAGCTTTATTAATCTCACAATGGAGAAATTCACTGTTACAGGCTCTTGAGGTACCATCAGTAGGGGGTGCAAAAATAGATACAAATACAAACATACACACATACATATATATATTATATACTTCTATTATATGTACTTCATCCTCCCTGAGTTCCTAATATTTGGATGAAGTGGTTCAACAAATGTGTGTGTGGCATGGTGATTCTTTTCTAGTGTGGAGTCAACTCCAAATGATTCAGGGTTGACTCTTTGCTTTTAAATATCACAGCTACACCCTGAACAGCTTCCCTGACCATCACAGGGTCAACACACACACACACAAAACCATTCACATTCACACCTTGGACCAATTTGCAACAGCCAATTAGCCTGCTGTGTATGTCTTGTCAATCAAGCATCCTGATTTGCATATTAGGCCATGCCCACGTGTACATTTCACCAGAGAAGCTTTTTCAGAAGTTTCAAGATTATTAAAAAATTTATAAAACAACCTGAAAGAAAGAAAAAGGACAAAAAAGAAAAAATAAATAAATAAACAATCGCGTTGATTGGTGTTTGCATATTATTCAGACTGCAGCTGTTCAAACACGGCTTTATTAACACAGCTGGCATACAGTTCAAATCCAGTTCTCAAACACGTCACTAATTGATGATGGAACGCTCACTTCGCGCATTCACTCAGTTTGTTGTCCTTATGATAAACAGCAGGATGAGCCTGTGAATGTACCAGGGATGTGTTTATTAATCTTTACCACCTGTCTTCACTTCTCTATGAATAATTTATTACCTGATGAGGACACTCTCTGCTGATAAATAGTTTATACACATAATAAAGTTTCACGTTAATCCTGCATACACTCAGCATTAAAACGCTGCTGAATGCTTGGCTATGATTGGTCGAAAAGACATTAGTTTCTCAACAATGACACAAATCTTAATATCAGATTGTCAACCCGACTCAATGAATCAGGGACTCAAATGATTCGGATCACTCAAATAACTCGAATCAATTTGAAAACTCCAGAGTATTTTACTTGTGTTTTCGTCCCATCTTCAAAAAGTTATATTTAGATATTCATTTGAATGACAGGGTTTTTTTTTTTTTTTTTTAAGATTTTAGAGGAAAAAGGTTCGTTTTTAAATGTAGTTGAGTTCAGGGACATAAAGTAGTATTATTGTTCCATAATAAACAACATTTAGATCTAGTGTGACCTGGGAGCTTACATTTATCCTCAATCATAAAAATATATAAACAATTATTACTATAGTTATGTCTTGGAATAAATAATATGTAAATGTTCACTGTACAGAAGTTGAATTGATTCATTTTCACATACAATTACAAACTAATTACAAAACATACTGGGTCAAAATTAAATACTATAATAATAATAATAATTATAATAAGAATAAATAATAATAATAATAATAATAATAATAATAATAGAATAATAATAGCACTATAATAATAAAAAAAAATAATAATAATATGAATATGGTAACAGTAATATTTATATCAATAATAATGATTCAGTAATGTTAATTCATATTACTGTACTATATTAAAATATGCTACTATTACTCAATAATATCAGTAACAGTAATGCTTCTAATAACGGTAATAATAATAATTCTAATGATAAAGATAACAATAATAAATAATAGGGTGTTTGTTTAATTTATTATTATTTATTTAGTAAATAAATGAGTTATTTGAGGTAAATCTTGAGCTTCATTAGCACACTTGCTAACTCCAATTACAGTGAAGACAAAAACAAAACCAAAGTTAGTAAAAAAAAAGTTAAAAGTATGACATGTTGTAAGAGTCGGGTCAATATCTACAGATAAACAACTTTTATTACAGTCTGTATAATTCTAATTAACAAATAACAAAGATAAATAAATAAATTCGACTTACAGACTAAACGAGTCATCAAAACTCCTCCAGTCAGTCAGTCAGTCAGTCGGGATCTCTCTCGCTCTCTCTCTCGCTCTCTCTCGCTCTCTCTCTCGCTCTCTCTCTCTCTCTCTCCCTCTCTCACTCACACGCACACTTTATCTTCGCCGCTTTAATTCCTCTCACCGAATGAAGAGAATTTCCGAGTCTCAGATTAAAACCCCGACTGTGATTTCTTTTATTTACTCAACAACTCCTCGGAGGAGGAAAGAAGCTCCGACTCCGTTCACTCCGGCTTCGCGCTTACGAGTCACGACACTTCGAACGCGTTTACGTTATCTTCCTGGTTACTATAGCGACGCAGGTTTAAGCTCCTCCTCACAGTAACACGTAAACTCACAAGCGCAACGCCCCTGACAACCAGGAAGTACTCTCAAGCTTTTATAAATGAGAACAGCAAATACATATCTATCTATCTATCTATCTATCTGCGTCTGTATGCCTGTCTATCTATCTATCTATCTCTCTATCTATCTATCTATCTATCTATCTATCTATCTATCTATCTGTCTGTCTGCGTCTGTCTGCCTGTTTGTCTATCTATCTATCTATCTATCTATCTATCTATCTATCTATCTATCTATCTGTCTGTCTGTCTGTCTGTGTCTGTCTGTCTATCTATCTATCTGTCTGTGTCTGTCTGCCTGTTTGTCTATCTATCTATCTATCTATCTATCTATCTATCTATCTATCTATCTGTCTGTCTGCATCTGTCTACCTGTTTATCTATCTATCTATCTATTTATCTATCTATCTATCTATCTATCTATCTATCTATCTATCTATCTATCTGTCTGTCTGTCTGTCTGTCTGTCTGTGTCTGTCTGTCTATCTATCTATCTATCTGTCGGTGTCTGTCTGCCTGTTTGTCTATCTATCTATCTATCTATCTATCTGTCTGTCTGTCTGTCTGCATCTGTCTACCTGTTTATCTATCTATCTATCTATCTATCTATCTATCTATCTATCTATCTATCTATCTGTCTGTCTGTCTGTCTGTGTCTGTCTGTCTGTCTATCTATCTATCTGTCGGTGTCTGTCTGCCTGTTTGTCTATCTATCTTATCTATCTCTATCTATCTATCTATCTATCTATCTATCTATCTATCTATCTATCTGTCTGTCTGTCTGCCTGTTTATCTATCTATCTATCTATCTATCTATCTATCTATCTATCTATCTGTCTGTCTGTCTGTCTGTCTGTGTCTGTCTGCCTGTTTGTCTGTCTATCTATCTATCTGTTTGTCTGTCTGTCTGTGTCTGTCTGTGTCTGCCTGTTTGTCTATCTATCTATCTATCTATCTATCTATCTATCTATCTATCTATCTATCTATCTATCTATCTATCTATCTATTTGTCTGTCTGTCTGTGTCTGTCTGCCTGTTTGTCTGTCTATCTATCTGTCTGTGTCTGCCTGTGTCTGCCTGTTTGTCCGTCTGTCTATCTATCTATCTATCTATCTATCTATCTATCTATCTATCTATCTATCTATCTATCTATTTGTCTGTCTGTCTGTGTCTGTCTGCCTGTTTGTCTGTCTATCTATCTGTTTGTCTGTCTGTCTGTGTCTGTCTGCCTGTTTGTCTGTCTATCTATCTGTTTGTCTGTCTGTCTGTGTCTGCCTGTGTCTGCCTGTTTGTCTGTCTGTCTGTCTATCTATCTATCTGTCTGTGTCTGTTTACCTGTTTGTCTATCTATCTATCTATCTATCTATCTATCTATCTATCTATCTATCTATCTATCTATCTATCTGTCTGTCTGTTTATCTGTCTAGCCTTTTTTCTTTATTTATTATTTTACCTGTTTTTATATAGTTGTTATAATTACAGAATGAAGGTTAGCCTGAGTAAGACAGAATACATGTGTGGGAACGAGAAGGACCCAGGAGGAACGGTGAGATTACAGGGAGCAGAGATAAAGAAGGTGGAGGATTTTAAGTACTTAGGCTCAACAATCCAGAGCAATGGAGTGTGTGGAAAAGAGGTGAAGAAGCGTGTGCAGGCAGGTTGGAATGGTTGGAGAGAAGTATCCGGTGTGATGTGTGATAGGAAGGTATCGGCAAGAATGAAAGGAAAAGTGTACAAGATGGTGATGAGGCCAGCGATGTTGTATGGGTTAGAAACAGTGTCTCTGGGGAAAAGACAGGAGGCAGAGCTGGAGGTAGCAGAGATGAAAATGTTGAGGTTCTCTTTGGGAGTAATGAGGATGGATAGGATCAGGAATGAGTCCATCAGAGGGACAGCACATGTAAGATGTTTTGGAGACAAAGTCAGAGAGGCTAGATTGAGATGGTTTGGACATGTACAGAGGAGGGATAGTGAATATATTGGTAGTCGGATGCTGAGGTTGGAACTACCAGGCAGAAAGACTAGAGGAAGACCAAAGGGAAGATTTATGGATGTGGTGAAGGAGGACATGAAGGTAGTTGGTGTAAGAGAAGAAGATGCAGAGGACAGGGTGAGATGGAGGCAGATGATTCGCTGTGGCGACCCCTGAAGGGAAAAGCCGAAAGGAAAAGAAGAAGATCTAATTGTTGTAATTGTTTTTTGATAATATTTCATTCGTTCTTTCTACATCATATTCTTTCGTGCATTATGTGTGTGTGTGTGTGTGTGTGTGTGTGTGTGTGTGTGTGTGTGTGTGTGTGTGTGTGTGTGTGTGTGTGTGTGTGATATGAAACAACCACATTTTAGTCCTAATTTTTCGAATAAATTTCAGTTTGTATATAATACATTTTAGAAAATAAACATATAAATAGGGCAGTGGTGGCCTGGTGGTACAGGTTCTGGATCGCTGATCCTAAGGTTGAAGGCTCAAGCCCCACTCTCCACAAGTCCCACAGCTCCACTGTCCCCCCAGTGCACGAACTGGGTTATCAAAGGCTGGCCATGTCTCTCACTGTCTATGGTGAGAGGTTCATGTAAAAGAACCATTGCTCACTTTCGTAAAGAGGATCTGCATAGCCGTCAGTGTGTTTCTGCCCCGCAATGGCCTGGTGAGCTGTCCAGGGTGTACTTTGCCCTTGCCTGGACTTGGCTGGGATGGGCTCCAGCCTCCCCGTGACTCTAATTAGGATAGTAGTGGTTAGCACACCTGCCTCACAGCAAGGTACTGGGTTTGATTCCCAGCACGGGTGTTTCTGTGTGGAGTTTGCATGTCTCCAAGTGCTAGTGTGGGTTTCCTCCAGGTACCCCGGTTTCCTCCCACAGTCCAAAAACATGCACAGTGTAATTGTAATTGGATGTACAAAATTTCCCCTACTGTATTTGGGTATGGGAGTATGAATGGTTGTGTGAGTGTTGGCTCTGTGATGGTCTGTCAAGCGTTCCAGGGTATCCAGGGCCCTGACTCAGAGTCGGCAGAGATGGGCGCCAGCCCTAATTCGACCCTAATTCGGATTAGGAAGGTCAAAAAATGACTGAATGAATAATTGCTGTTTTCTGTATTGTATTCATTTTTCCTGTACATGCAGAAGGGTGCTCATGAAAGTTTGTGCGTATTGTGCTTCCCTCTAGTGTTCAATCATACGTACTGCAGTCATCCACAAATACGTACAGTATATTAAAAATAACTATCTATCTTTTCATCCATCTATCCATCCATCTATCTATTCATCCAGCTCTCTACCTATCCTGCATCCATTCATCCATCTCTCTACCTACCTACACATCCATCTGTCTCTCTACCTACCCATTCATCCATCCATTCATCCATCTGTCCACCAACCTACCCATCCATACATCTAGTCATGTAGCTACCCATCTATCCATCCATCCATCTATTAATCCATCCCTCTATTCATTCATTCATCCATCCATTCATACATCCATCCATATCTCTTCCTACCCATCCATCTTCTACCTCTCCATTCCTCCATC
The DNA here is from genome assembly GCA_024760905.1 of Plotosus lineatus. Taxonomy (NCBI): domain Eukaryota; kingdom Metazoa; phylum Chordata; class Actinopteri; order Siluriformes; family Plotosidae; genus Plotosus; species Plotosus lineatus. Next base: position 31,821,519 of record CM045746.1, on the reverse strand, counting down.
CATCCACTTCTCTATATTTACAGCATTTCTTGAATGTCTCACAATTATCATTTTTATACAACTGAGGAATTAAGGGCCTTGCCTAAGGGCCCAACAGTGGTGACAACGGGGATTGAAACGCTGACCTTCCGCTTAGTAACCCATAGCATTATACACTAAGCCATCACTGCCCACACCGCTCTTGGCCTGCATCCATACATCTATCTATCCATCTCTCTACCCATTCATCCATCTATTCATCTATCCATTCATCCTCCAATTCATCCATGTCTCTACTTATCCATTTATTCACCTTCCACTTATCCATCTATCTCTGTACCATGCATCCATCAATCTGTCCATCTTTTTATACATTTAAACTACATATCTTCCTTTATGATCAGTAAGGGTGAAGTGAGAAGGGCATTGAAGAGGATGAAGAATGGAAAGGCAGTTGGTCCTGATGATATACCTGTGGAGGTATGGAAGTGTCTAGGAGAGGTAGCAGTAGATTTTCTGACAAGAACATTCAACAAGGTACTAGAGAGTGAGCAGATGCCGGAGGAGTGGAGGAGAAGTGTGCTGGTGCCCATTTTTAAGAACAAGGGAGACGTGCAGAGTTGCAGCAACTACAGAGGGATAAAGTTGATGAGCCATACGATGAAGTTATGGGAAAGAATAGTGGAAGCTAGACTAAGGGCAGAGGTGAGCATTTGTGAACAACAGTTTGGTTTCATGCCAAGAAAGAGCACCACAGATGCAATGTTTGCCTTGAGGATGTTAATAGAGAAGTACAGAGAAGGTCAGAGGGAGCTACATTGTGCCTTTGTGGATCTGGAAAAAGCATATGACAGGGTGCCAAGAGAAGAACTGTGGTATTGCATGAGGAAGTCTGGAGTGGCAGAGAAGTATGTTAGAGTGGTGCAGGACATGTATGAGAGATGTAAGACAGTGGTGAGGTGTGCTGTCGGTGTGACCGACGAATTCAAGGTGGAGGTGGGACTGCATCAAGGGTCAGCTCTGAGCCCCTTCTTGTTTGCTATGGTGATGGACAGGCTGACAGACGAGGTGAGACAAGAATCTCCATGGACTATGATGTTTGAAGATGACATCGTGATCTGTAGTGAGAGCAGAGAACAAGTGCAGGAAAATCTAGAGAGGTGGAGGTATGCCCTGGAAAGGAGAGGAATGAAGGTTAGCCTCAGAAAATCAGAATACATGTGTGTGAATGAGAAGGACCCAGGAGGAACGGTGATGTTACAGGGAGCAGAGATAACGAAGGTGGAGGATTTTAAGTACTTAGGCTCAACAATCCAGAGCAATGGAGAGTGTGGAAAAGAGGTGAAGAAGCGTGTGCAGGCAGGTTGGAATGGTTGGAGAAAACTGTCCGGTGTGATGTGCGATAGGAGAGGGTCAGCAAGAATGAAGGGAAAAGTGTACAAGATGGTGGTGAGGCCAGCGATGTTGTATGGCTTAGAAACTGTGGCGCTGAGGAAAAGGCAGGAGGCAGAGCTGGAGGTAGCGGAGATGAAAATGTTGAGGTTCTCCCTGGGAGTAACGAGGATGGATAGGATCAGGAATGAGTACATCAGAGGGACAGCCCACGTAAGATGTTTTGGAGACAAAGTCAGAGAGGCTAGATTGAGATGGTTTGGACATGTACAGAGGAGGGATAGTGAGTATATTGGCAGTAGGATGCTGAGGTTGGAACTACCAGGCAGAAGGCCTCGAGGAAGACCGAAGAAGAGATTTATGGATGTGGTGAAGGAAGACATGAAGGTCGTTGGAGTCAGAAAAGAAGATGCGGAGGACAGGGTGAGGTGGAGGCGGATGATTTGCTGTGGCGACCCCTGAAGGGAACAGCCGAAAGTAAAAGAAGAAGAAGAAGAAGATCTTCCTTTATGTTTATCCATCCATCCATCAATCAATCAATTAATATACATATCTGTCTACCTGTGTACACCCATCAATCTGTCTGTCCATCCATCCATCCATCCATCCATCCATCCATGCACCTGTTCACCTGTCAGTCTGGACTTCACTCCATTTATCCATCCATATATCTGCTTGTTTGTCAAGCCAGCCAAACACACATCCTTCCACCTGTCTGTCTATCCATCAGTCCCTCTGCCCATCCATTTGTCTTTTGTCTTTCTCTACGTATCTATCTATCTGTCTGTCCATCTATCCATCAAGCCATCCAGTTATCCCTCCATCCATTCATTTATCCATATATGGATTTCTGTGTATCTGTTCATCCATCCATCCATCTAACCATTCATTCAAATAGCTGCAAATTGTCTTTTAATTTGTCCATCCATCAGTCATTCTATTTGTCCATCTGTCCACCTACCCATCTCTCTCTCTCTCTCTCTCTCTCTCTCTCTGACTCCACCTCATCTTTGCTGAAAGGTGAGATGAACTGTCACCACTAGATGGCGACAGATGAATCGGTGTACTGACCTGTAGTCTTTCCTGCAGTCTCTGCGTATTTTCCGCCCTGTTGATTCCGTTCTTTTCCTGTGGAAGGAGTCTCCAGTGTCAGGAAGTGTTTTCTGGTTTTGGGAAAGTCTTCGAGGAGATGAGCTCATGCAGGCATTGGAATGGAAGATAAGTCTATTAGAACAGATCAAGCGTAGATGTGATGAGTTCTCTGCAGGATGATCTCACGCCACTCCACACTGGTTATTTTCCAAGAAAAACACACTCCTGATGCTCATAAGTTTTTGGATCATGATTATGACAAAAGATTGTAAAGAGGCGGAGCCTGGAGCTTCATATCAGTATAAATTTCAATGATAAATACCTGTTTCTCTCCCCCGCTCTCTCTCTCTCTCTCTCTCTCTCCTTCTTTCTTTCCCTCTCTTTTTCCTCTCTCTTTCTCATGCTTTCTCTCTCACATCAGGTGGAGATTGTGTGTGTGTGTGTGTGTGTGTGTGTGTGTGTGTGTGTGTGTGTGTGTGTGTGTGTGTGTGTGTGCCAAATAGTGACTCAACAGGCTGAAATCAGATGAGGTGGGAATATTTTGATGAAGTGTAAGTTCATACCTGCAACTCCAAGAACAGAAATATATGCAGTCATTTTTAAATGATTATTTGTTTCAACATCATCATCACCATCATCGTCACCATTTTCTTCTTCTTCTTCTTAATCTGGACCGGGTCGTGGGCAGGAGGCTAAGCAATGATGTCCAGATGTTCCTCTCCCCAGCCACTTCCTCCAGTTCTCCCAGGGGGACACCAATGCATTCCCAGACCAGCCGAGAGACAATCCCACCAGCAAGTTCTGCGTCAACCTCGGGGTCTCTTTGCGGTCGTCATGCCAGAAACACCAAGGAAGCATTCTAACCAGATGACCGAGCCACCTCTGCTGTCTCCTCTCGATGCAGAGTAGCAGCGTTGGACCAGTACAAACTCCACTTTACAGCAGAGGCTGCAGCAATCCCTTCCTTTATTCTCCACCTTATCGTGGTGGAGAGGTTTGAGTGCCCTAATGATCCTAGGAGTTATGCTGTTGGAGGTATTATGCCTATGGTAGGGTCACCCAAGGAAAACAGGCCCTCAGTGAAGGTCCAGATGAAGCGTGGTTCAAAGACCCACCTCTATGGAGAAACTTAAAAGGACACGGTTTAACTTGCCCGGATCATGCGGGTCACTGGGGCCCAACCCTGGAGCCAGGCCCGGTTGAGAGGCTCGAAGGCAGGGGCCTGGTGGTTGGGCTTCTCCCCATGGAGCTCTGCCGGGCCCAGTCCGAAAACGAGAAATGGGTCCGCCCTCCCATGGACCCACCACCTGTGGGATGAGCTATAGGGGTCGAGTGCAGTGTGAGTTGGATGGCAGCAGAAGGCATGCATTCTGTCTGACCAAGCCTCGGCTACTGACTCTGACTCTTGGGACATGGATTATTTATTTATTTGTCTATTTATTTATTTTATGGGTGGTATGGTGGCATAGTGGACAGCATAGCTACTTCACAGCAAGAAGGTCCAAGGTTCAAGTCCCTGGCTCAGCGTGGGTGTTTCTGTGCGGTCTTTCCAGGTTACTTTAAAACCAATGCTTGTGTTGGTTTCCTCTTGGTAGTCCGATTTCCCCCGACAGTCCAAAGACACGCATAGAAGGCTAATTATACCCTGAAATCAAGTTGCCGATAGGTGTGTTTGGTGCCCTGTGATGGACTGGCAGCGAGGCATTCAGGGTATACCCTGCCTTTACCCAGTCTTGGTCAAGATAGACTCCAGGTTCCTTGTGACCGTGATAAAATAAAGCAGTTTGGGGGGAAAATTAATAAATAAATGAATAATACACATGTTGTCTGTTTAAATAATAATTAAATAGATTTGGCTATTTAGCCGACATTATATTCATAAAACCGATTGGCGTTTATGGGGCGGTTATTAGCGCATCCGCCTCACAACAAGAAGGTCCTTGGTTCGAGTCCCGGACTCAGTGATTGGGGTTCTGTGTGGACTTTCCATGTTCTTTCAGGCTTGTATGGGTTTCCTCCGAGTACTCCGGTGTCTTCCGACAGTCTAAAGACGTGCAAATTAGGCTCTGATTAGCCTCGAATTAAATAGCCTATAGATGTGAACAGTTTTGTGCATTTTGCCCTGTGATGGTCTGGCAGTGAACAGTTCAGGGTGAAGCCTGCCTTCATCCAGAACTGACTGAGATAGACTCCTGCCTCTCTGTGACCGAGATGTGGTAATTGGTTCAGCAAGTGAGTGAACTGCTGTCATACCGGCACATGTTGAACTCTGTATATGTGAGGGGGGTATATGGGGTGTGTGTGGGTGTGGGGAGGTATATGGGGTGTGTGTGGGTGTGGGGAGGTATATGGGGTGTGTGTGGGTGTGGGGGGGGGGTCTTTGTAGTGTGAAAACTGCTTATGCCTCACTTGTTATTTTGGTCTCGTTTAATTTATGAATGCTGCATGATGAGAGATGAACCTTTCAGATTCATCTTAAAAACAAGAAATAAACTACAAATCCCTTTACTGTAGTTTGTCTGAACCTTTTGACTCATCACAGCCCGAGTTATAGTTGTAGCATAAATTGACTAGGTGTTCAACTCTGCCTGGATGGGACACTAGCCCACCACAGGTTACATTCGCAGTGGACAGAAGGATACTTGTGGTTGTCCAGTTGGGGATCTAACAGACTTAACATGGTGGGGGGTTGAACTGGGATTCGAACATACAACCTTTCAATCATGAGTTCCGAATATTAAACTGCAACACCACTGGTGTGTGTGTGTGTGTGTGTGTGTGTGTGTGTTCATAATTGCTTTCAGGTTCATTGGCCCATCGAGTAACTCCGCCCATCAATGATGTTTATCACCTCCTCTGGTATTTTGTTTATGGTATTATAATAACACTCAAAGCTACTTTCAGAGAAATGATTTTCTGCTCTATGGTCACGTCCTGGCTGTGAGTCATACTACTAAAACTCATAAGATCAAGCCGACGGAAACACACCCATTTCATTGACGCTAAATGTTGCTGCATGAATACATGAAATTATATAGGATTATTTTTATTACATTATTATTTTTATACAAATATGTATATTGCAAAACATCTCATACATATGAAGCTCAGAGATTCTCTGTTATCGATTAATGATCATTTGATTAATTTGAGCTTTTGATGAAAGCAAGATTCCATAACGACTAGCAGACTCTACAAGACCTATGGGTGGATCCCTGGGTAGTTCAGGTTCTCCCACCCACCTGCATGTAGGGTGTTTTATTTTAATTCCAATTACATAAATCCTGGGATGTAAGGACTATAATGTCTGTTTAGATGACTAATAATAATTGGGGACTACACCCATCAGAATTACAGGGTGGGGCTGACCTCCTTGTCACAAATAATGTATAACAAGAACTATGGAAAGGAAAGAGTCTCGACCTTGACCTCCAACATCCAACCAGTTAATTCTTGGGTCAAGCTGGACATTTATGCAAAGTTCGAAGTGACATTCCCATAATATCGCATTCACAAAAATGGCCCAAGGGAAGCTGTAGTGACCTTGACCTTTCACCTATAACCTCCAAAGTCTATAAGTACATCCTTGAGTCAAGGTCATGGAACACTTTCACTCATTTCTTCACCAAACTACTCGCTCCTATTGAAATCGCAGAATACGCTCTGTGAAGGTAGGATACACACAGAACAGCTCACCAGGCCATCACAAGGACAACACATAACCATTCACACTAACCTAGGGGCAATTTGAAACAGCCAATTGGTCTAATAGTCACATCTCTGGACTGTTGGAGGAAACCAAAGTACCCAGAGGAAACCCACACAAGCATGGACAGAACATGCAGACTTCACAAAGAAACACTCTCAATGAACTCAGAACCTTCTTGCTGCGCGACGGGTGTGCTAACAACTGCGCCAGTCTTTTGCCCCGGCTTGAAGGAATAAAAATAATGGGCACCAATGGAACAGGAGATAAAGGGTGGGCTGCAGACTAAAGGCATCAAGAGCAACTCGGATCTGCGTCCCCCAATGGATCCAATACATTAATTTATGAATGTTAGCTGGGAGTAACATCATGGTTAGCATGTCTGCATCACAGCTAGAAAGTCATAGGTGCAAGTCCCAAGCATTGTGTGGAGTTTGCAAACATTGCCTACACCCAGATAGAGTGCGATAGGCTGGCTGCGATAGCCCCTCCCACGCACAACCCTGGTAGGATTAAGCGGCTTAACCGAGTGTGTAAAATGAATGGTAGATGTCTGGTTCTCATGTTACTGCACAATGGAGCAGAAAGATCAACCTCCTTCAATAATGACAGTGCTAGGAACTTGTCTTTATTGATAATTTTCAGTTGAGCAAAGCATGAATTGAGATGTTTCATAAAGAGCTACACAGCACTCTGACAACAATACACTTGACCAACCAGTCTGGTTTTGTCCGTGATCCAACAGTGACTGGTCTATACTGTGATACATCAGTAGTCTGCGTCTGGACATATCGCAAAATAAACAAATGAAATAAAGCAAGATGAACAAAAAAAAAAAAAAAACACTCGGCACCATAGCTCAGGAAAGTCTCAGATCCTACTGAGGAGTCCATGCCAAGCCATAAAGCATGTCTGAGGTGGGGCAGCGTACTCCAACAGTCCAAATCCAGATCGCCCCTCAGTGTGAGTGTGAGTGGTTGGGTGTTAAATTTGTGATGGTCCCAGAGTCGCTGAGATAGGCTCCGGTCTCCCTGCAACCCTGAAAGGATTAAGCGCTATATAGCAAATGAATGAATGTTCTTGGACGGTCGAGTGTCGAGTCGGCGCCATCTCATTGGAAATGCTTTACAGATTTCTCACAGCAAGAAGGTTCTGGGTTTGAATCCCAACGGCATTTCAGTGTGGAGTTTGCATGTTCCCCTTGTACTTGCTTTTCTAATCCGAATTGCTTAATCCTAATTAGGGTCGCAGCAAGGCTAACGCCCATCTCAACTGACTCTGGGTGAGGGTGGGGTACGCCCTGGACAGCTCATCTGGCTATCACGGGGCCGATACTAACGCAACCATTCTTATCTATTGGAGATTTGGACCAGTCAATTAGCCTACTGTGCATGTTTTTGGAGTGTGGGAGGAAACCGGAGCACCCAGAGGAAGCCAACGCAAGCACAGGGAGAGCAGGCAAACTCCACACCGAAATGCCCGAGCTGGGAATCGAACGCAAGTCTTCTTGGAGTGAGCGGAAGTTTTAACCACTACGCCACCGTACTGTGCCGCCCCTGAGTGGGGTTTCCTCGGGGGAAATCCAGTTTCCTCCAACAGTCCAAAGACATGCATGGTGGTTTCACTAGCTTTTCCAAACTGCCTCTAAGTGTGAGTGTTTGTATGTGTTTGTTGGATGCCACCCAGGTTCCTCTCCCTTGTAGGATAAACCAGTTTAGGAGATGGATGGATGGATGGATGGATGGATGGATGAATGCTGTTGAAAATCATCTATAGGGATGATCAGAAACTTCTCATTCCGTATGAACAGAGCGCAGTCAACATCTGGACTTGTTCATCATCATTTTCTGTAACCGCTTAATCCTAATTAGGGTCGCAGGGAGGCTGGCGCCCATCCCAACCGACTCCGGGCGAGCGCAGAGTACACCCCGGACAGCTCGCCAGGCCATCACAGGGTGAAAAAACACGCTGAAGGCTTTGCTCTTGTCGAAAGTGAGCAATGGTTCTTTTACATGAACCTCTCACCATAGACAGTGAGAGACATGGCCGGCCTTTGATAACCCAGTTAGCTGCACTGGGGGACAGTGACAACCTTGTGGAGAGTGGGACTTGAACCCAAAACCTTTGGCTCAGCAATCCAGCACCCTATACCACTAGACCACCACTGCAATTCAGATTAAACATGACCAATGGAATGCTTTAATGGTCATATGGGTCTTTCAGGGTGGCTGGTTGGTGAAGAGCCAATCTTATTGGGATTTCTGTTCAGGAGGGGCCTGGACGTGGAACAACCATCCATGTGGAACAACAAGCCATGTTCCACTCAGGAGCTCTGCCAATGCAGTTACAAATATCACAGCTTATACATTATGTATTAAAAAACATGCTGCTAGCTAATTAGATATTTTTAGTAGTCTGATAGACAATATTATAAATACAAACCAACAATCTAAAATGTGATTGGATGCATTTTAGCCACCGCACTTTTAAATGCATGGTCCCTGGAAGGCACGGGAAGACACCCCCTCTCCCGGTTATCAGACAAGGCACTAGTACATCAAGCTGTTTTCTGGTAAGCTGAACAAGACAACCAATCAAAACAAAGTATTCAGGAGGCCATCAGACCAATCAGTGGAATTAAACTGAAATGAAATAAAATCAATTAATTAAAAAAAAATAATTAAAAAATGTAAAAAAAAAAACAAAAAAAAAAAACAAAGGAAAGCATGACAAAGATGTATACGCACGTTCATGTCGTTGAAATGCGTATATACCACCGTGAACCTGTTGCTCTGACCCTGAGGCGGGAATCATGATGTAAATGTTTGTTTTTGAAATACCTTTTAAAATGTCTTCTGACACACCTGCAAACTTGAATGTAAAAATGAATTCGAAAAATGTCACCTGCAAACTTAAATCTAAATACAACTGGAACTGTAAGTTTTTTCCCCGCACACCCTTTACCATTCAGTGAAACTGTATATAACCTGAATATAATTATAGCATATTTATATTTATTTATGTGGTTTTATTTATGTAGTACTGTAATAAATATTTATATTTATTTATGTGGGTGCGACCACAGGCATCATTTTTACGAGACTTTTCCTCCATCAATTCATTTGCCAAACATTTTGATCCTTCTATGGGCATTGGGATGACGGAGCCCATCTCAACCGACTATATACTCCCTCCCTAAACAGCTTATCAATACATCTAAGGGCTAACATAGACATACAACCATTCAATCTTACCCTCATAACTAGGGGCAAATTAGAACAGACACTTAGCCTAATGGGATAGTTTTTAATATATATATATATATATATATATATATATATATATATATATATATATCTGCTTCACAGCAAGAAGGTGATAGGTTTAGTTCCCGAGCACTATTAGGGCATTTCTGTGTAGAGTTTGCATGTTCTCCCCGTGCTTGCATGTCCAAATACATGCACATTATGCTAGCTGTGTGTGCCAAATTGACCCTCTTTGTGAACGGTTGTAAGTGTGTTGGCCCTGCAATGGCCTGGCGAGCTGTTCAGGGTGTACACTGCCTTCACTCAAAGACAGCTGAGATAGGCTCCACCCACCATGTGACCCTAGTAGAGTTAAACAGTTAGGCAGTGAATGAATAAAGTTGCAGACATGCACATACTACTGCATTGAGGTTTCAATGATGTAAACATCTAAAAGTTTTAAAAGCAGGAAGCCAGGGGCGTGGCCAAGGCTTAACATCTTCTTGACTAAACACTGTGTCTCTCTTTAGCACCGCTGCTGTTCGTACTATTTCCTTGACATACTTCAGTACTTTTGTGCATCCTCCAAATCACTGAAGCCCGAGTGTCCCCGAGGAACAAACCTAATACCCTCACTTTCTTTACTTCCTTTATGCAGATACCTGTCACTGTGTACCAGAGGCTGGTTTTGGGATACGTCAAGAGGAATTTTTTGGTTATACAAACAGGAAATTGTTTGTTAAAATGAGCATGTTTTAGTATCATCACCTGCCATTTTTAAAACAACAAGTTAACACTCATTAAAAGTTAATCTCATTGTAATCTCTCAAGTGATTTCTTTCTATGTGCAAAATTTTAGGATGATAGCTCCCGTTTTGTAAAACCTTTATGATCATTTAGTTTTAAAACTCAGCCTCAGAATGATGTCATCAAGGCCCACGTTAATGTGTACTGTATAGCAAGGATAAAATTGTCATGCTATTTATTGACAGAATTGTGTTGGAGTTGTAAAAAGTGCAGTAGGAAACTCCATCTGAAACAAGATTCATACACTGTACAGTCATACCTCACCTTACCAAATTAATCCGTTCCAGAAGTGGTTTCGTAAACTCATTTTTTTTCGTAAGTTGAGCCACATTTTACATTTAAAAGGCCTGGTTCGTTCCAAGGCCCCCTATAGTACTACCCCACAAATTCGTTCCAGAGCCTTTTTCTTAACCTGTACTTTTCATAAATTGAACCGTATTTTACATGTAAAACGTGTGACTTGTTCCAAGGCCCCCAATACTACCCCCTAAACCCTTTAAAAATGATAAAGTATACCTTTTAAGGCCTCCTTCTGCTTCAATATTGTACCGGGTTTGGCCATATTCCTTTGCGATATCACTCAGCCACATGCAACGAGCCCGTTTCTTCTTTTCACTCGCACCAGGAATCACTTTCTTGGGGCCCATAATGAATAACGAGGAACAAAGTTGCAATGAGCACACTCGAAAAACTCACGAAACAACAGTAACTCTGTTCTTTAAGCGTGTTAGAACTCCGTGACGAACAATGGGTCAAAGGCACAGGAAAAGCATCACGGGTATCATGGAGATGCAGCTCTCTCCTAGCCAATGGGAGGCCAGCGAGGCGAGGTGTTGGGAGATAGCCAATGGGAGAGTAACTCTATCATGCCAATTTCAAAACAAAATACAGGATGCTACAGGTGTATTTACGTTTTGTAACGTGATTTTTTTTTTTTCGTATCCAGAGACGTAAATGATAGGTAAATGCATTTTGTAACTTTGATTTTTCGTTAGTTGGGTCTTTTGTAAGGTGTAATATGACTGTATTTCAACACAGACACTAAAAATACTCAAATGAAATTATCTTTAAAGCCAAATTTCTTGTTAGCTTTGGATTTGAAGATGTCATTATTCTGAGATTGTTTTCTACTAAAACAATTGGTACAATAGCCATGATAAAATATTATTAAAGAACAAAAACAAAGATAAGTACAGGGATCCGTTGCTACCTCGCGCTATAATGCATGCTGCTTCGGTGCATCGTGGGTTTTTTTTTTTTAATATTCATCGAATTAAAAAATAACGAAATTAAGAAAGAATAGGGGAAAAGTTTATTATGCAAAATTATGCAAAAAAACCCCAAACAAACAAAAACAAAAAACAACCCAAAACCCCCCAACAAAACTACTTACATTTTTATGTGAGGTGTGTATCTGACTGTGTGCACTTGCGCGTCTGTATGTGTGTGTATTTATATTTTATTTATATCTTATGCATTATATTTGAATGTTTAATTGTTGTTATAAGCATTTATAGCATTGAATACATATTTATTCATATTATATACACATATTCATGTACGTACAGGTCAGTCAGGGGGTTTGATCCTACTTCGCTGAATTCGGTGGTCGGGGGGGCATCTCGGTCCCAATTAACAACGGAAAGTGAGGTACTTATATACCAGCAAGTACATTTCTAATACTCCACCATTTTGTGTGTTTAATGTAAGTGCGCTAAAAATACTTTGTAAAAGCTCTAACTATACGTAATACATTCCTTCCACTGGTATAGTTCAAGTAACTTAAATTATGTACACACCCTTCATATTACTAATAATGAATTGTACTTAGAAGTATCTAAAGAATGCAGATTGCTTTGAGCGTTTTAGGAAAGGTTGTGAGTTCAAATCCCACTGAAACCCTCACTGTGCTAAGACCCCTGGGCAAGGTCTCAACCATAAGTGTGCCTCTGTTCACCCAGCAGTATAAATGGGTACCAGTAAAAATATACTGGGAAGGTAACCTGCGATGGACTAGCGTCCCATCCAGGAGGAGTTCAACTCCTGATTGCTTCACGCTACGGAAACCGGGGATAAGCACCGGCCTGATGAGCCGCTAGGCTCGGGTGTAAAAACCCAAACAGTTAATCAATCAATCAATCAAAAATCATCATCAAGTGTTAATTGAGGTAATATTTGTGATTCGCATGGTTAACAAGTGTATTTGGTTCAATTTCAAATCGCAAATGACTAAACATGTTTCCAGGACACTGCTTATACAGCGTCTTCAAGTGCACTTCAAACATTCAAACAAATGTATTGATAAGTACAACTTCAGTAATACATTGGTGTATTTTTCTAATTATTGTATATATGTACTAATAAAAATTAATAACCTACTGTTAGCTATAATATAATAACTGTTTAATATATATATTAATTATATATATATTTAAAAAAAAAAATAAATATATATATATATATATATATATATATATATATATATATATATATATACTAATTCATTAATTCATTTTCTGAACCTCTTAATCCTAATTAGGGTCACAGGGAGCCTGGTGCCCATCTCAGCCAACTTTGAGTGAGAGTAGAGTACATCCTGGATGGATCGTCAGGCCATCGCAGGGCAGAAACACACTGACGGCTATGCAGCCTACTATTGTTGAAAGTCAGCGATGGTTCTTTTACATGAACCTCAAACCATGGACAGTGAGAGAGGGCCACCGCTGTCCCATTACATAAACATATATATATATATATATAAAAGTGTGACATGAGCAAAGAAAAAGGAGAACGATTAGGGTACGCTTTTTTTTTTTTTTCAATTTCATTACCACCAATGATTTTTTTTCTCTTACAGACAAGGCACTTTATCATAGTAACATTCTCAAAAAAAACCTAAAAAAAAAAAGAAAATGAGTCCAAAAGATATATGTATATATTCTCCCTGCATCATTAAATATTGAGATTAGAAGTCATACAGTCCATAAGGTGAAATTTCCCACAATCTGGGCAGAATTCGAAGGCCTTGGGGTATGATGTAATCATGCGGTGTAAAGGATATTAAGGAAGGAAAAGGTGGCACAGGGTAAATTATAAACCTAAACCCCACACATAAGGTGGTATCAGTCTTAATATCAAAACATTCATATTACATCGAAAAGTCTACGACATCCAATCCGACGTGCAAGACCGCAACGATGTCTTCCAGCGTAGCTGTAACCCATGAGGCGATTCCCTTTTCTTTGGTCGTCCCAGAGTTTCAAACCTGAGGTAAAGTTAATAAACTCTTGCTGAGATCCTTCACTTCGAACAACGTGCGAACACGGACATATCCAAGGACCGACATGGCATGACGGCAGTAGAACTCCACCTGCCGAATCTGTTGGAAGGGCAGCACGCTTCTCCATGTGCTCGCAGCCACGGTCGCGTTCCTAGCGGAAACCTGAAATGGGTTGGCGAAGTTATTCTGACCACTCGTCATGTTTATGATGAAAGCTTCCAAGTCATGACTAGAGTTCAGGTTTACAAATTGGTAAACCCGCTTTAAGGTCTTGATCGGGTTTTCCACCAGGTCCTCGTAACGGACCATGATATACTTTCCTTTGATCCAGCTAGGACTGCTGAGGACTGTTTTCAAAGTCTTGGACATGTGCTCACAAATCACATCCATGGCTTCGATGGCGTGGAAGTCTTGACTATTTTTCCTGATGGCTAATCGATTTCTTTTTATCTCAATCGGATAATGACGCACCATCAGGTTCTTGCTCCGTATCACTTGCAGGTTCTCACGAATCAGTCCATGCTTGGATCTAATCCGGGAGTTGGCCAAGGCTCGTGGATCCCGCACCAAGTGGACCACTTTCAGGTTGAATGAAGGGTCCTCCATCAAAGGAGCCAAGACATTTATGTCCAAAATGCGTACCCCTTTAATCACGATGGTGCCGTACTTTAGACACTGCTCCTCCAAGGAACGTATGGGTTGCTGTGGACACTTTTTACAGACTTGCTCATCCACCATTCCCACAACGTCCTTACTATAGAATGAGCACAGGGGATAGGAGCAGATGACTTTGTTAATTGGGGCGCCAAAGATGTCCATGGTTGTTAAATTCTTTTCGGCTTCGTTGTGGTACAGCTGAAAAACGGAGAAATCACATCTGTACAGCGCGCTCAGCATGTCCCTCTCTGCTCCTTGGAGAGACATCGCATCTCCGGGATAGAGCTTCTGCCAAATGTGCCACATTGGTTCGTACAAAAAGAACACACCAGGGTTTTGATTGAAAAGTTCTCCGAAGAAGGATGAGCCCGAGCGCCACGTGGTTAACACATACAT
>CM045746.1:31529465-31801965 GCA_024760905.1 Plotosus lineatus | reverse complement strand
ATTCCCATCGGAAATAATAGAAAACCAATTAATCCGTTCCAACCCCCTCCCAAACTCATATAACCCGACACAAACACATATATTTGACCTAATATATTAAAGATAAACATGTAAAGACAATCAATATTTCCTAATAATAATACATGTACATTAACTGTAATAATAATTAATGCGATTTCCTTAATTAATAATAAAACAAAAATAAACAATAAGTCGGTTAACCCTTCCGGTCATCGACTGCGGCAAAGATGTCACATGGGCGCAAAGATGTCATGTGGCCAGGCATGAGGTGGTGCATAACAGAGGAGGAGGAGGAGGAGGAGGAGGAGGAGGAGAATTTTGTGCATATGCATGCTACAAATGCAAGCGAGGAAAGGCTCGTGGTGAACTCCTACAAGGCCCTCCAAGGGGTGTGATGTCATGGGGGGGGTCACGTATGACCCTGGCGATCATGCTTTTTTGGCATACTGTACTAGAATTAAGTGTAATTGGTTATCCTGTATAGTAGGTGGCAGTGGCGCTCTCACTGTGTTCCCTATGGTGTAGGGAAAATGCACTGAGCGAACGATATGAAGTGCAGTAAACACTATTTATAGTCAAGCGCGGCGCTGGGGGGAGGGCATGAAATGTTTTTTTTTTTCTTCCTTTAGAGGGCATCACAGAAAATAATTGAGAAGCGCTGCAAAAGGCATTTTCGGAGCATGGAGGAATACTCGCGGATGAATACAAGGCTAATCTGCCCGAAAAAGCCATTCCCCAGCAGAGCTCGTAAATCAAAATTTTGCTCATTGGATGGGGGCAGATTTTTGGTGGGATCGAAGCTTGTATCATGGAAAATTCATTATAAAAGACACTCGTAAGTCAAGGTACCACTGTATACTTTTAACAATACCTGAGAAAAGTTGTGATTTGTACCACTGTCATGCAGTGAGTTTTGGTGTGTCATTAAATCCAGGAAATTACCTCACCTTGCATTCAAAGCAGCCCTGGTCTGACCTGCCAATTCTCCCTAAAAGGAACGAACCGAGCGCTACCTTTGCTTTGTGCAGTGGATAAACAAAGATGAGGGCCTGTCAAGATTTCCATTGCAAATGCAATCTATCTTACACGCAGCAATGCAGTTTTAAAGATAAACACACTCTCAATGTAATGTCCTCTTCAAGAAACAACATTTGCTTCATAGGCAAGAACAAAGCTTGAGTCACAATCCATGATGTATGTTTCCCCAGACGATCGCGGTTTCAAAGGGTGGCTTCAAAATCTTTTCACTCTTCTATGTCCATGAGTAAAGTCACGGGGACGCTTGATCTAATCCAAGCAGAGTACTGGGGACAGGCGGGGTTAACATCTTGAACATGTCACCGGTCTATTGAACGATTAACACTGACACAAACTACCATTCATTCGCCCTCACATTCACAGCTATGAGCTATTTAGATTAGCCTGTTGACCTAACATGAATGTCTCTGGGCTGATGAAGAAAGCCAGAGGAAACCCACGCATGAATGAAAAGAACATGCAAACCCCACACAGAAAAGTGTTTTTCTGACATGTAAACCCTGAAGAGGTGACAAATATAACCACTAAGCCTTCACAACCTTTCGTCAAGGAAAATTTAAAATACATTCCGTCAGTCGCTTTAATTTCATATTATGCTTTAGTAAGCGGTAAAAGATTTAAATATGAGCTGGTATAGCACATAGTGGTATGACGGCGCGCTATATTTATCACCCAGAGGTGGGATATTCTGTCTAAATCACATCTCTTTCCACAAAACTAACAAGATTTCTATTAGATTCAACACAGAAACTCCATCACTGAGTCTGGGATTCAAACCAATAACCTTCTTGCTGAGAAGCGGATGTGCTCAGCAATACATCACTTTGTTGGATATATATATATATATATATATATAAAAGGACAGGACAAAGACTTTCTATTGAAACTCCATTTATCACTACAGATCTGTTTCGAGGGGTGGTGAAACCATCCTCTCTCTTCAGGTGATTATAGAAGAATGAATGAATGAATGAATTCTTCTATAATCACCTGAAGAGAGAGGATGGTTTCACCACCCCTCGAAACAGATCTGTAGTGATAAATGGAGTTTCAATAGAAAGTCTTTGTCCTGTCCTTTTGTTATTTGCTCTACCAAAAAGTATTGAGCACTCTCCTACGGAAGGATCTACTCAGAAAATCATATATATATATATATATATATATATATATATATATATATATATATATATATATCATACCATAAAGACAATGTTCGCAGTCAAACCTTACAGAACACGTACTGTTTCTAATTCTACAGACAGGGGTAGGTGCACAACTTGGGTTGGTTTAACTCGTCGGACGGAGAGTGCTTGTTCATTCATTAATTTTCTAGGCCGCTTAATCTTAATCAGGGTGGTGGGGAGGCTGGAACCATCTCAGCCGACTAGGGGCCAGGGCGGGGTACACCCTGGACAGCTTGCCAGGCCATGTCTGGACCAACACTCACACAACCTCGCACTTACACCTAAAGGGAGATTTGGAACAGCCAATTAACTACTGGGCATGTTTTTGGACTGTCGGAGGAAACCAGAGTACCCGGGGGAAACCCACACAAGCACCGGAGAACATGCGAACTCTACACAGAAACACCCGAGCTGCGACTCGAGCCCAGGACCTTTTTTCTGTGAGGCGAACGTACTGACCGCTATGCCATCATCCTTCCTGAGCTTGTTCATGATCCCCAATTATGTTTTTGCTTTCTTTTCTCTTGTTTCTGGTGTTCTGTCTGTTTTTGTATGTTCTATTGTTCGCTGTTTGCCAGTTTTAGGGTATAAAGCCCAAGTCATTTCCACTTGTAACCTGAAGTCTGCTCCTCCATCTCCTGGCAATAAAGCCAAACTATAACAGGCCTACTACTTATTAAACTCGTTCTCTGTATTACGCTTTACTATAGAAACACCGCAGCAGTTCATTTCTACAGGACAGTTAATACTCATGCAAAATCCTGATACTTATGATATTCAGGTAGATGATGATACCAATAGTTATATCGTGATACAGTAATTTGCCAATATATCTCCCAGCCCTAATAACAGCTGTGTGGCCGGTGGTGTAGTGGTGAGGGTGCTGCACTCATGATCATTAGGTTGTGAGTTCGAATCCCACTGAGACCCTCACTATGCTAAGACCCCTGGGCAAGGTCTCAACCACAAGTGTGCCTCTGTTCACCCAGCAGTATAAATGGGTACCAGTAAAAAAATATACTGGGAAGGTAACCTGTGATGGACTAGCGTCCCATCCAGGAGGAGTTGAACTCCTGGTTTGCTTCCATAAAGATCGAAAGGTGGGGCCGGTGGCATAGTGGTTAGGGTACTGGGCTCATGATCCGGAGGTTGTGTGTTCAAATCCCACTGAGACCCCCCACTGTGCTAAGACCCCTGGGCAAGGTCTCAACCACAAGTGTGCCTCTGTTCACCCAGCAGTATAAATGGGTACCAGTAAAAATATACTGGGAAGGTAACCTGCGATGGACTAGCGTCCCATCCAGGAGGAGTTGAACTCCTGGTCGCTTCACGCTACGGAAACTGGGGATAAGCACCGGCCTGATGAGCCACGAGGCTGTAAAAACCCAACAGACTTACCTTACCTTACCTAATAACAGCAAGGTATTGCTAAATTAAGTGGTTAGACTGTCCACCTTTCAGCAAGAAGGTCCTGAGATCAATTCCTAGCTCGGACGGGCGTTTCTGTGCGGAGTTTTCATGCTCTTCCCGTGCTTGTGTGAGTTTCTTCTGGGAAATCTGGGTTCCTCCATCAGTCTATAAAAACATGCACAGTAAGCCAATTGTTTATTCCCTAGATTCATTTTCATTTTCTGTACCTGCTTAATCCTAATTAGGGTCACGGGAGGCTGGCGCCCATCCCAGCCGAGTCTTAGCGAGGGCAGAGTAAATCCTGGACAGCTCGGCAGGATATCGCAGGGTGGAAACACGGTGACGGCTTTGCAGCTACTGTTATCGAAAGTCAGCAATGGTTCTTTTACATGAACCTCTCACCAGAGACAGTGAGACACATGGTCGGCCTTTGATAACCCAATTAGCTTCACTGGAGGGACAGTGACAACCCCGTGGAGAGTGGGACTCGAACCCTCAACCTTAGGATCAGCAATTCATCACCCTATACCACCAGGCCACCACTGCCCTGTTCCCTAGGTATAAGTGTGAATGGTTGTGTGAGTGTTGTCTGGGGTATACCCTGTCCTTGCCAAGAGTTTGAAATGAAATGGGTGCCAGCCTCCCCACAACTCTAACTGGGATAAAGTATTTCAGAAAATAAAGAAGAGATATGATAATTTGTTGATACATCACCCAGCCATAATAATAGCAGCTATATATTACGAATAATATTGCCAAGTAATTCCAATTAGAGCTCATAAATCAACATATAGAGAGTGCAAACCTCCACCAAGATCAGGGAAAATATTCAAGAAACTATACAGAATCCCCGAATATGTCAATATCTAATATAATATCAAAAATGCCTTATATTACAATTTTATCCATAAAAAATTCCAGGATCCAGAATTTAATCGGGGTCATCTCTAAACAGATTAAACAGAGTCCTCCTTGTCCAAAGTCCCACCTCTGGTAGAAATTTCAGAAAAATCCACACATAACTTATTTTGTGTTAGAATATATCTCTGACCTAATACGTACATGTTTATTGAATCATGAAGCAAGAAGTTCTCCTTATCCTGTTGTACCCCAATGTCCTAAGTTTTGTGTAAAACATCAACCAGACCTAACTGGATGTTCAAGGCTGTCCTCTTTATCACCACATACCTACGCATTTAATGCAAGCTGTTATGAAAATAACATGATATGGTGCTACCCACACACACACACATACACACACACACACACACACACACATACACACACACACACACACACACACACATACATACACACATACACATACATATACACACACACACACACACACATACATACACACATACACATACATACACACACACACACACACATACATATACACACACACACACACACACACACACACACACACACACACACACCCACCCGATGCTATGACTTAATGTACTCTGAACCAAGGACACCTGATTCTGTATCTTGTCTGCTTTTTGCACTAACACATACTGTATAAAAGTTTGTGCTCAGAAACACACTCTGAGCTTCTGATGAATAAACCAGACTGATTTCACTGTGTGGTTCGTTGTCTGTTGCTCCCGGAGCGTTCTAAGACGTTGAGATACAGGAATCCAGATCGTGCAGGTTTACATAAGAGCTTCTACAGAGAGAGTTCTTACAATTTGGTGACCCCGACGTGATACTCCTGATCAGGTAAGACAAGATTTGTTTGACTACCTGGTTAGCAGTATCTGAGCCGCCTGTTATCCCTTTTTATAAGGGACGGTTTATCCTCAGTTGCTATAACTGGGACGGTTTATCCTCAGTTGCTATAACTGGGACGGTTTATCCTCAGTTGCTATAACTGGGACGGTTTATCCTCAGTTGCTATAACTGGGACGGTTTATCCTCAGTTGCTATAACTGGGACGGTTTATCCTCAGTTGCTATAACTGGGACGGGTTATCCTCAGTTGCTATAACTGGGAAGAGCGCTATACAAAAGGTGCACGTGTATTCCTGTATGCCAACGTATTTTTTGTTTTTGTTAGAAGATAGACAATGGGAAATTCCTACCCAAAGCCTAAGGTCCGGGAAACTCCAAAGGAGTGGATGAATAGATGGTCTAGCTTATTATACTGAGCCATGGCTCAGCAATTTGGCGGATGGACTGAGGACTCACCAAGTACCAAACTTTCCTCGAAATGGGACTTTTGATGCAGGATTTCTGACATCCGCAAGACGATGATTTATGATGGATTGGGCAACCCTCCTAGGATTATGAATACATGAAGGAGGCTTATGTAAAATGGTATGAAATGCGCTGCATTGGTTGCAACTTAAAAGCTCTTCGAGCCCAAAAGGGTGACTCAGAGTGTCCCCAAACCTAAATTAATGAGTAAAGAAAAGGGACCGTGAATAGGATGCTCCATGAGTGAGGACCCCGAGACCTGTAGCTTAATGCATCTAGTGTTTAATTCACCCTGCAATGAGAATCTGCCACCCCTTCTACATTTTCCTGATGATCACACGCTTGATAAATTACAGATATCCTATTCTTTTGTACATATGTCCGAATGCCCTTTAATTTGTTAGGGCCGTGACCTCATGAGTGTTCTATCATTGCAAGCGCAGCCCTTGCCTTTAATGTTAATTCAGCGCGGCGTGGCGAGTTCCACTCGCTTCTGTACTTCGACACACTGCCCACCAATCTTGGGCAGAGCATAAGAATGACGTGGCTGTGTGGACTGCGCCCCATATGAAGCTACCGTGAAGCACATTTCGCCTGTACATCCGACAATACCCCCTTTGTCGCCTCAAAAAATGTTGGGTATCGACACTATTTTGGCCGCTTCTTTTGGAACAGGGTATCATTGTGCCGCACAAGCCCTTATAACACGCCTGTGAACCCGGTTCCTAAGCCAGACGGTTCCTGGCGCCTGACACAAGACCTCAGAAAAATTAACGAGCTCATCGCTCCAGTTTCACCGGTTGTTCCGACGTGTCTCTATTATGGCTTCTATTCCTTGCGATCACACTCATTTTTCCGTAATCGACCTGTGCTCGGCGCTTTTTAGTATCCCTGTTGAGCCAAGCACACAACTCTCTTCGCTTCACACACCGGCAGCTTACAGTACACCTGGACTAGATTACCTCAAGGATTTATTGACTCTCCGGCCGTGGTTTTCGGCCGCAGTTAGGGACGCTGGGTTCTTTGGACGCCCCCGCTGGTTCCTGCGCACACTCTTATGCTGATGACCTCCTGGTGTCCGGCCTAACCTATGAACTATGCCTCGACGCCACTGTCCAGTTGCTCCTCTTACTGGAAAAAGGGTTTCAAGGTCTCCAAGCCCAAGTTACAGTTCTGCCTCCCACTGTGATATATCTGGGCTATGAACTCTCTCACGGGATAAAACGCCTTACTCAGGATCGCTAAGATCATAGTGGACACTCAGAAGCCTGCCACTAAACAAGCGCTCCTGGCTTTCCTGGGGCTCATTAACTACTGCCGCCAATGGATCCCGGACTGTTCCTTTTATGACAAACGCTTACGCCTGCCGTGGCTCACACTGACCCTCTCCACCAACCCTTGGTCTGACTGAGGACATGCTGGACGATTCAAAGCCTCTGAAGTCGGCCCTATGCTCCGCGCCGGCTCGGCTCCCGGATTACAACAAACCCTTTCATCTCTACTGCCGCCACCAGGCCGCACGGCTTCTGGAGTCTTGGTGCAGGGACCACGGGGGACTTAGGCCTTGTGCTTTCCTCTCCAAAACTCTAGATACTGTGGCTCAGGGTTTACCTGCTCTGTCTCCTGTCGCTGCCAGTGCGGTGTTAGTTCTCTAAGCAGAAAAATAGTGCTCTCCCATCCACTCGCTTTTACACACCAGCCATCAGGTTAGGCATATCCTTACTACTCTGTCTACACAACACATGTCTTCTCAACGCCGTTCAGGTTACGAGGCCATCCTTTGTGCTACTGACAACCTAACTATATCCTGTTCCTCTTCCTAGATAATGGCGCAGGCTCTACAGCTTCTGCTTAATGCTCATGACGACTGCGAACCATTGGAACATGACTGCATGGACACCATTGTTCATGACACCAGCATTAGATCCGACTTAATGTCTACCTCTCTCCACAGGTCTCTCCCCTGTTTGTAGACGGGTCATGCTCGAAACCCTCCGACGGAGTGTTCCTCTGGCTACGCAGTATGTTCCTTACCGGACCAAGTTTTGGCGCACTGCCCCCTTTAATTCCGCCTCAAGCAGCAGAGTTATATGCGCTCACTGACAAAGGTACACCATTCACCTCAAAAGTCACTCAACTGTTGGCCCAAGAGCTAAAGATCAATTGGCGCTTTCCATGTCCCATATCACCCTCAGTCCTCCGGAATCGTGGGAACGAACAAACAGAACCATTAAAGGAAAATTACGGTGCAATGCACGCCACCGATCCAGGAATTGCTCGTGCTGCCTGTGGTCCTAGCGGATCTGCGGATGACCTCGCAGGTGGCCTTAGGAATCTATCCCCTTATGAAGTGGTAATGGGGAGACCCTTTCCCGCTCCTTGGAGGAAGGGAGAACAGGCTTTGGGGACGGAAGATTTAGATATACACATGAGCGAGTATGCCGTGGGCCTTGTTAAGGTCCTAAACGACTATTGGGAGCGCACTAATCAGAATACTTCGGTCCCGGCCGATGCAAGCACTCATGCCTTCAAGGTAGGAGACAATGTGCTGGTCAAGAAATTTGTGAAACTAAATTCCTCTTTGGGAGACTCTCCTTACAGTGAGCCCACGGAGATACTCGCTGCAACCCTGCATCTGCACTAACTGACCTCTTTCCACAGTGGATCCATGCTACCAGACTGAAGAAAAGCCCGAATGAAGTATTGTATTGTTTGTTTTGTGTGACCATGATGTTGTCTATCTTTATTACCTCTGTTCCAGGTCTTAAGACACATATATCACCTAAGAGGGGAGAAGTGTTTTCTAACGGATTCGGCTCAACATAAGCTTACGAGTACCACCTTTACACCCTCTCGCACTGGGAACGGATAACCGAAATATCCTGTGTTATGTATACCCTCCATGTTCTGTTCTTTGCTCGGGCTGATGCTCAGCCCCGGTCTTTGTACAAATTAATGGCCATCTTGAAAATAACATGTTCTGGCAGTATTTGAATTTTACTGTGAAACGTGATGTAACTTTAGAAGAATGTATTGTTTGCTCTCTGTTTCCATGATGGAGGAACCCCATATGTATATACCCCCTTCTAGGGACAATTACACCATCATCAACTCGACGTGGGTCCGGGCGCAGTGGGGGAACTTATAATCAGTCAGAAATCTTTCACGACGCCACCTAGACCCAAATTCAGGCTTCTCAGTACATTGGGACTGAAGAATGCAGTACCCCATATGTTTTCTCGCAAAGGAAGGGGGTATGTTTTATAGGTGAACACTGCTGTACCTATATTCCAATCGAACGATTCACCTGGGGAATATATCTCAAGCCCTGCACAAAATGCATGTGTAGCAGCCCAATTATGCACGACGAAAGTCCAAATTACGGCTGGGGATTCTCCATTCCCTTTTTTGGTATGTTCACTCCATATTTAACCATGCTTGTGCCTGTATGCATTTGTCTGCTGTTGGTGTGTGTGTTCGACCTTGCATCCTTAGGTGTCTGCTGAATCGCGTGTGGGCCCTGATGGACGCCAGTGGACCAACGATAATACGCAACTGGATGCGCAGTCCGACGGCACCTCTACCCTTCGCTCCGGTGTAGTGAGGGGTCGGGATCTTGAGGGACCTGATATCTCGAGGCAGTGGGCTAAGGGCGCCAGAGCTCAAGCTGCCCTTCAAGCACAGGTCCCGACAATCACCGCGTCCCTGGTCTCCTGAAAGATCCCGACCTTCGACACCCGATGAACCTTTGTGTATTCTGCAACGATTTATTAACGAATGATTTATACTTCATGAACATTAAAGTATAAAAAGAGGGGAACTGTTAGAATATATCTCTGACCTAATACGACATGTTTATTGAATCATGAAGCAAGAAGTTCTCCTTATCCTGTTGTACCCCAATGTCCTAAGTTTTGTGTAAAACATCAACCAGACCTAACTGGATGTTCAAGGCTGTCCCTCTTTTATCACCACATACCTACGCATTTAATGCAAGCAGTTATGAAAATAACATGATATGGTGCTATCCACACACACACACATACACACACACACACACACACATACACACACACACACATACATACACACATACACATATACACACACACACACACACACATACATACACACATACACATACATACACACACACACACACACATACATACACACACACACACACACACACACACACACCCACCCGATGCTATGACGAATGTACTCTGAACCAAGGACACCTGATTCTGTATCTTGTCTGCTTTTTGCACGAACACATACTGTATAAAAAGTTTGTGCTCAGAAACACACTCTGAGCTTCTGATGAATAAACCAGACTGATTTCACTCGTGTGGTTCGTTGTCTGTTGCTCCCGGAGCGTTCTAAGACGTTGAGATACAGGAATCCAGATCGTGCAGGTTTACATAAGAGCTTCTACAGAGAGAGTTCTTACATTTTGCAATCATGCTAACACATAAACATGAAAACCTCAAAAACACAACCTGGTGAATAGTCCTGTTATAGAGCAGGAATCAACAATTTCTGGCCAATCAGAATCAAGAAGCAGACAGCGTAAAGTCTGAACACTTTAAAGTCTGTACACGCTCCATAGAGTTCATCCTTCTGTTGTGGAAGCTGTAAGTTCAAAGTGATTAATCGGAAAGCAGGTGAGGAGAGAAGTCGAGGGATTCCGTGTTTCAACTGCAGAATCCACATCTGCTCGGAAACCGATCCTAGTTTCAGAATCATTAATAATGCATGTGGTGGAGATGCGGACTCCTGAAAGAAGACAACATGGCCTGGTGTCAGGTGTCTCCGTTGTTTCTGCCTCCCGTCTCTTTCATTTACACTCTTTTAGAAGATAGATGGATCGACTTTTTCCACATACGGAGGATTATAGTATTCCTAAGATAGCTGTATCACCAACCAGGAAGTGGTCTGACTTCCCAAACGCTCCATTAACTTTGACGACTCAGCAGGTTTGGTAAGCTTATCACTGCATTAGCTATTTAATTATAAACTGCCTATGTGTTTCTCATGAGCTTGCATTTTATTTCTTAACCTGATAGGCTGTACTGATATCAAAACCCTAGCAGGTTCAGATTAGCCCCATTCGTTACCCTTCCAAAAGGATTATTATGACAAAGTTCCTTTGCAGTAGACTGAATATATTCAGGGTAATGTGTGCCAGGTACCGCGTTGCTCTTATACATATTGTGTCTTTGTATTTTATGGCATGAGGAGCGTTCACACTGTTCTGCTTCTGGGATCTCAAACTCACATTGGCCCGGGGCTACTGGTGGCATCATCATCAACCCATAGCAGGGCTATTTTCACATTCAAATACTACTACAGTGGTACCTTGACTTACGAAATTAATCCGTTCCGAGGGCAAGCTCGTAAGCCAAAAAATTTGTTCGATGAAACAAAAATTCTGATCGGAAACAGTAGAAAACCAATTACCGTAATCCGTTCCAACCCCCTCCCAAACTCATAGAACCTGACACAAACATCTCTATTTGACGTAATATATTATAAGATATATATTATATAAATTATATTATAATTATCTTATATATAATAATATGAACATGTAAGAATAAACATTTCACTATAATAACACATGTACAGTAACATTAATAATACTGTAATTAACAATAAATAATTATAAAACAAGAATAAACAATAAGTCAATAAACAATACAGTAAGTGTATCTGAACTTAAGAATAGCACTTAACATTGACTTACACTACTAATTTGTTTTTTACTTTTTATTTATTTATTTCATTTTTGGGGATTTTTAAACTGTTTCATTTCACATAAATGCACAATATGCATGATAAAAAAAATAAGACTAAAAAAAATCACAAAATCTGAACCACAGTAAATAAAAACTTTGTGCGCGTGCACACTACAAATGCCTGCGAGGAAAGGAGTGCAGAGGATTACAATCGAAAGAATACGATGGTTTTTTTAACATACTTGACGAGTTTTAAGTGTAATTGTACATCCTCTACAGTAGGTGGCAGTGGCGCTCTCACTGTGTTCCCTATGGTGTAGGGGAAAAGCACCGAGAAAATGATATGGAGTGCAGTAAACACTATTTATAGTCGCACGCGGTGTGGGGATGGGAGGGCTGTTTTTGTTTTTCTTCCTATAGGGGGGTAACACAGAACATAATTGAGAAGCACTGCTCAAGGTGTTCTTGGAGCGTGGAGGAATACATGTGGAAGAATACAAGGCTAATCAGTCTGGAAAAGCCATTTCCCCAACAGAGCTCATAAGTCGAAAATTGGCTTGTTGGGATAGGACAGACTTTTGGTGGGATCGAAGCTCGTATCATGCAAAATTCATTATAAAAGACGCTCATAAGTCTTCACTGTGCACCACACGAAACACATTGGAATAAATATAAATATAAATCGTTTTTGTAGCAGTGGACGGCATGATGGCATAGGAGTTAACACGTCCGCTTCACAGCAAGAAGGTCCTGGGCTTGAATCTGTGGAGATTGCATGTTCTCCCAGTGTTTGAATGGGTTTCCTCCTGGTAATCTGGTTCCTTTCCAATGTCCAAAGGTGGGCAGTGATGGTTCATATGCGCGTAAATGGCCCTCCATCAAGTAGTTTGAGGCCCATACCGTGCTCTGTTCACCAGCATGTCCATTTGGAAGTCTTCAGTCCTTCCGATCTTCAGGTAGGTAGTCTGTTATGCTTGTTACACCCGAGCCTAGTGGCTCATCAGACCGGTGCTTATCCCCGGTTTCCATAGCATGAAGGAACCAGGAGTTCAACTCCTCCTGGATGGGACGCTAGTCCATCGCAGGTTACCTTCCCAGTATATTTTTACTGGTACCCATTTATACTGCTGGGTGAACAGAGGCACACTTGTGGTTAAGACCTTGCCCAGACGTCTTAGCACAGTGGGGGGTCTCAGTGGGATTTGAACACACAACCTCCGGATCATGAGCCCAGCACCCTAACCACTACGCCACCGGCCGCACCTTTCGATCTTTATGGAAGCAAATTATGTTATGCCTCAGTACGCAACCTTTTTTCCCCACGGATATTAAAATCTATTTCTCGGTGCAGTGGACTGCATATGATAGGCCGCTCTTACATTTGAAACTTTTTCTCAACCGTGATCATGTTTTACATGTCAAATCCACTTCAAAGTGGCTACTTAAAAAATAAGCATCCTGAATACGAGCCCAGTTTCTCATTATTTAAGCTTCTAACACTACACTGAAGTTACACGAACCTGCATCACTGATGACAACCAGGCAAGGTAGCCATCCAGGCTAGTTAGCTTGCAGATGCTAGTTATAACTGGTAATCACTTCTTTTTCACCTTCATCATCATCATCATCATCTTCTTCTTCTCCTTCTTCTTCTTCTTCTTCTTTTGATTTCATATCTGTAGTCTTTTTGTGAGTATGGCTTTGAAATATTCTGTAGCGTCCTGAATATGCTCCTGGGCATTTTGGAAACCCTTACCAAGGTTAACATTGTTGAGTTCTGCAAGCCAATGCTTACTGCAGATACTGACCACTGCGATCTGGTTTCAGATCTCGTGATGCTGACATCAGTTCGGTTCAATTCGATTGTATTTGTTGAGATTGTTTTACGATTGACATTGTCACAAAGCAAATTTACATACTAAACACATTTAGTTAAGAATTAACATAAGCTCTTTATGCCTCAAAATAAGTGAACTACTTACACTGCCATTCTGGAACTCCTCGTCTATCCTGGCAGTGAAACGTTATTTGCTTAGTTAATTTACCTATTCTGGTACATTGGGTGCCATTTTGGTATATGAATATTTTATGGGGTTTTTGCAGAAAAAAAAATTGCAAAGGGTGACCTGCAACCAAACCCGGAAGTGCATTGTATTCTTTTGACTTTCTGTGTACAAATCTAGATGCTTGACCTCTTCTTTTCCTTTAGGCTCGTCCCTTCAGGGGACACCACAGCGAATCATCTGCCTCCATCTCACCCAATCCTCTGCATCTTCTTCTCTTACACCAACTACCTTCATGTCCTCCTTCACCACATCCATACATCTTCTCTTTGGTCTTCCTGTAGGCCAGGGGTGGCGAACAAGTTCGACACAAAGAAGAGCCAAACTTTTTAACTGTGAAAGATAAAGAGCCACACCACGTGCTGACCTGCCAAGACAGACACACACACGCACACACACACACACACACACACACACACACACACACACACACACACACACACATACAGGCACCTCTCTCTCTTCCTCTCTTTCTCCCTTGCTCTGACACACATAACTACTGAACACACTTCAGATACATAGACATGTACTGTATAATATGAATGGATGAATATTGAAATATACACACAATCATGTTGAGTCGGGTGTTTTTGACCTTTGGGGAATTCCGTGTCAATATTAGCATGGAGTTGCTAAAATGACGCTGAAGATTTGAATCCTTGAAATGTGATATCTTTGGTACTGCATAATAAACAGAGTGATTTGCTATTCCGTTCAATAAAATAGTAAGCATCTTCCCATTCTCCCAGAAATGTCCTGTGCTCATCGTCATATTTTCGTTTAGCTTTGCATTTTGGCATTTTTACAAAGAGGGTAAGCCTGCGTGCCAAGAAAGGTAAAGGTAAGTCTGTTGGGTTTTTACACCCCGAGCCTAGTAGCTCATCAGGCCGCTGCTTATCCCCGGTTTCCGTAGCGTGAAGCGACCAGGAGTTCAACTCCTCCTGGATGGGACGCTAGTCCATCGCAGGTTACCTTCCCAGTATATTATTTTTTTACTGGTACCCATTTATACTGCTGGGTGAACAGAGTCACACTTGTGGTTGAGACCTTGCCCAGGGGTCTTAGCACAGTGGGGGTCTCAGTAGGATTTGAACTCACAACCTCCCAATTATGAGCCCAGCACTCGAGCCACTACACCACCGGCCCACATTGAATAGAAAACAGAAAATGTTTACTTAATTTCCCAGCATTAGGCGTCATCCACTCAGATGATTGGCGGTCACTTATGTGTCAGACGCGGCATAAAAAACACCCAACCTGTCAGAATTATTCAAAAATATTATTTATTATTTGTTTTTAATAACCTCTGAAAGATTTAAGTGTGTTTTAAGATAAAAAAAGAACCCAAACAAACATGAAAAGAGGCAAAGAGCCACAGTATATAGAAATCTGATAAGAGGCAAAGAACCACATTCTTATTGATCAAGAGCCGCGTGTTCGCCAAGCCTGCTCTAGTCCTTCTGCCTGGTAGTTCAACCTCAGCATCCTACTACCAATATACTCACTATCCGTCCTCTGTACATGTCCAAACCATCTCAATCTAGCCCTCTCTGACTTTGTCTCCAAAGCATCTTACATGTGCTGTCCCTCTGATGGACTCATTACAAATCTAGATGTTTGACGTTTACATTTATTCGACAAGTTTGACAAAGAAAACATTTCAAGATAAAAAAAGAATCATATTGTTTGAAAATGCTTAAGGCAGTGGTGGCCTGGTGGTATAGGGTGCTGGATCACTGATCCTAAGGTTGGGGGTTCGAGTCCCACTCTCCAAAAGGTTGTCACTGTCCTCCCCAGTGCAGCTAACTGGGTTATCAAAGGCCGGCCATGTCTCTCACTGTCCATGGTGAGAGGTTCGTGTAAAAGAACCATTGCTGACTTTCGTCAAGAAGAGCTGCAAAACCGTCAGCGTGTTTCTGTCCCTTGCGAAAGGGTTGTGTCAGGAAGGGCATCCGACCTAAAAACCTATGCCAAATCAAACATGCGAATCAGATGATTCACGGTGGTGACCCCTGGGAAAAAAAGAAAAACAAAGGACAAAGCAATATAGCAGCCACTTGGAACACTCTCGGAGATGGTGGAAACCAAGGGAAATGGCTGAGGGAGTACCGGAACCTGCCGGAGATTCCCATGGGAGTAGCAGAATCCCCATAAATAGCCAAAGTATGGGTGAAATCGACAGCTCCAGAAATATCTGAGGGAGTAGCAGAAACCACCAGAACCAGCTGAAAGAGTAGTGAAAGCAACCAGACATTGCCATGGGACGAGCATAAACTGAGAAAAGCAGCTGGGGGAGTAGATGGAACCACAAGAAATAACAGAAGGAGTAGAAGAAATGGCCAGAAAATACCAAAGGATTGGGTGAACCACCAGAAATACAATCAATAAGTGACAGAATAGTAGAAATCACAAAAATAGCCACAGGAGCACTGGACGCAGGGTGCTCTAGAAATATAAGTAGTATTGGCTCCAACATACCCATGATGCAATGCACAACATGGTTCTACCACTACCTGAGGTGTATTTCAACAGAATTGTGACATTCTAAAGTGGGTTCATCAGAAACTGGGCCACCATGAGCCATCGAAAACATCTCCAATACTACAACGTTCCCAGAAGCTCTTCATTTAACATCAATTACCATCATTCTGATGCTGGTGGTGAAGGTGATCTGAAGATGGATAGATGTAGGGTTGTGTGTTATTAAGAAACCAGAGATACGTGTGAGAGCAACCCAGTCCAAGATGTTCCTTCTGCGTGCAGGCTTGGAAATAAACAAAATTGTGTTTCACTAGAAAAAGAAATGTCTTCACGTTGGAAATCATTTACATTTCTGTTCATTTACATCTTCCGCATGCAGCCTGTGGTTTGAAGTCCATGCGTTTATGTTCACGCAAATCGTTGTCTAAAAGCCCCTTTTAAGGTAATGCAACAAAAACAACAAATCAGGGATGCGTGTTTCCAAGGATTTAGGAAAGTGAGTGTTGAATCTTCCTTCATGTCTCTCGAGTTCATTAAAGTCAGTGAAGCTCACAGTGCCTGGGAATTTGACACGATCGAATTCCTAAGCCGCGTGCAGTGCGTCCTTGACTCGCTCTACACAGCACTTGCTTTATGAGTCGTCCTACCTGTTCACGCACACACCTGCCAAATGGAGCATCGCAAAACGAGCTTTTGTATGATTTTTTTTTTCACAGCAATGATGAAATATTATGATTATATAGCCTCGATCAATGGAACATGACTTGCTAACGCTCGGGGGATGGGCGCTAAAACAAGTGGCTGCTGATAATAAATATTTTCTTATTCCAACAGCTGTTCATCCAGAAAGCTGCTGCTGACTCATCAGTGGGGTTAAAAGTTAACTTTGGAGTCGGCACGGTGACTGCAGCCTCTCCCCATACATAGTTCATTAAGGCCAAAGGTCTCCTCCCCTTTCCTGCGCTCGCTACTTGAACTACAGACTAAGAGCTTATCAGTTTTCTCCCAGCCGGCAAGAGCCTAAAGCGGCAGCCAGACCTCACCTGACTTCGAGGACAGAGGTAGGCTTGTAGCTTGTTCTTTTTTTCCAGGTTTTCTTGGTGGATTGGACCTTCCTATTGAGTTTCTTTGTATTGTTGGGTGCAACTGGAACTGATATCCTGTTTCACTTTCTGCACTCACGCCTGTATTCTTTCTCCAGGCCAGTCTTAGACCGAGAAAGGCTGTGGGGCGGGCAGCATGGAAAACAGCGTGACACAAATCTCTCGAGAGGATCTGGAAGAGCTCAGGGCAGCC
Organism: Plotosus lineatus; assembly: GCA_024760905.1. Classification (NCBI taxonomy): domain Eukaryota; kingdom Metazoa; phylum Chordata; class Actinopteri; order Siluriformes; family Plotosidae; genus Plotosus; species Plotosus lineatus. The sequence continues at coordinate 31,784,524 of CM045746.1, read as the reverse complement.
TTCAACAAAATCGGTTCGTCATTACAATGCAAGATATCAATTTTCCTATTAGAATTACACGGCCAGCCGTTGTTAGAGACTATGGTACAAAGTTATGGTATTGTCGGATCCTAGAAATATCACGGTTACTACGTGATTTGGTTAGAAAAAGGGTTTAGGAAGAAATTTGTTATTTAGAATGCAGAGTTGGAGCTGCAGAGCTGCAAAGCACAGATTGGTTGTGAGCGCAAGGTGACCTTTTCCCCGGAGAATATCATTTGTGTAGCAAACAAATTGGCAAGTGAACTGATTTGTTTCCCCTGGCTTTCTCTCTGCAGACATCGACAAGAGCGGGTTCGTCAACGATTTCGAGCTTCAGGAACTCTTTCAGGAGGCTCGCTTATCTTTGCCAGGATACAAGGTGCGAGAGATTGCGGAGAGGTTTGCCTCCGCTGACACCAACAAAGACGAGAAGATCAGCTTCGAGGAGTTTGTTGCGGTACGCATGATCTATCGTTTTATCGAATATTAGCTGCTAACATGCTAATACATAGCATTAGCTTAAAGTCAATGTTTACTATATATACATCTTTCCCTATAGAATATTCTACCTATTATCAGATTGTTTTCCTTGAAATTCCAGTTATATCAAGATATAAGAAGTAAAGAGGTTCGGGAAACCTTTCGCAGGACCATCTCCAAGAAGGATGGGATCTGCTCATTTGGGGGGACGTCTGGAATCTCTAGTGAAGGAACTCAGCACTCATATTCTGGTAAGCTGATCTTTATGGGTTGTGTTTTAGGCACAGTTGATTATGTGATACCAGACCTGGCTTACAGACAAGGAGTGATTTGCGCGGAAACCAGTAAACTGGAGGAAACCCTCTCAAGCACAGGGAGAACATACAAACTCCACTCAGAAAGACTCAAGTCTGGAAATTGAACCCAGAACCTTTAATAAGTACCGGTAAAAAAATACTATGAAGGTAAGTTGTGAGGTCCGGGAGGAGTTTAACCCCTAGTCTCTTCACGATACAGAAACCAGGATTAGCTCTGGCCGTGACGAGCCACTAGGCTCAGGTGTAAAAAGTCCAACAGGCTTACCTTACCTTACTTGTGCGAGGGTCATCGAGACTCAGCCACAGGAGTAAGCAAGTAGCTTCAGAAAGACACTGTGGTCCGTTCCATTTTATTTAAAAGAGACAACACTGTAGATCGAGGTCTACGTCACACTAAAAAGGTCCTGAGTTCAGGTCCTGGGTTCAGCTAGGGCGTTTCTGTGAGAAGTTTGAATGTTCTCTCTGTGCTCGCGTACCCTTTCCCATAGGTACACCGGTTTCCTCTCAGGGTCCAAAGATGTGCACATTTGGCTAATTGGCTGTACCAAATTGCCCCTAGGTTTTGAGTGTGAGTGTGATTGGTTGTGTGTGATGGACTGGCAAGCTGTTCAAGGTGTGCCCTGCCTTTACCCATTGTTTACTGAGACCGGCTCCAGCCTCCCCACAACCCTACGGGCAAGCAAATGAGTGAGTGACTCATTATTGTACCTGGAAAGTGAATGGGATGGGTCTTTTTAAAGCTATGTGTCTCTGTTTAAAAATAGTGATCTAGAACTGTTGGGAAAAAATTCAGAGTCATTTCATCTCAATAACATCAAAATCGTCCAACGTGAGAGACATGACCTATGGACAGAAGAAACTAGTCAAGCGACTGGGTAACCAGAATATGCACAAACTTCCCAATATAGCTTATTGGACTTAAGTTATAGATTTGAATGCGGCCCTTTGTTTATTGGCACACCTAATTTGATTACTGGCAATAATGGAATTGCATGTGTAGAGTTCTCTAGTTCTTGAGTTCTCATGTTTGTAGCTCCTGCTGAAATGTGAGCCCGAGAGCCGTCCATGAGAAGCAGTGAGTTGCACGAATGAAGTCATTTTACGGGCCTCGGCTGAACATGATTCCCATCGGAAATCTTAGCGTGTCGCTGCTATTGCTTATGTCTTTTCTGCCTGCAGATGAAGAGAAAGTGGCTTTCGTCAACTGGATCAATAAGGCCTTGGCTGACGACCCTGACTGCCAACATATCATCCCTATGGACCCGAATACCGACAGTCTGTTCACATCGGTGAAGGATGGGATACTCCTCTGGTAAGATGATCCCCCAATAGTATTTCTCTTTGTATTAGAGGTATCAACCTCATTTTGGTCTCTTTTTCAATGACATGTGCAAGACAAAAAAAGCTGATTTGAATAAATCCAAATGCGACGCATAAGATTTCATCATCTCCAACAAGTTTCCACAGTCTATTGTGGAGCTAAAATTATTGCAGTGGCATTATATTTGAGTGAAAGGTAGAAAAATTCTGACTCAGTAAGTATCCCAAATACTCCCCCATCCCAACCGCCCCACCCCCAGGCTTGTATAATTTTAGAATTAATTATAATAGCAGGCATGGTTAATTATGTCTCGATATTAAAAAATGATATCATTAATACACATTGTTGTCAGTAGCTCCATGAATGCCTTAATTACTTTATCTTATAATTTGTTTCGGCTCACAAGGTCATTTTAATTTGTAAGCCGGAATTAAAATTTAGAGCAATACGAACTACTGAAGTCATCTATTATTTGTTTACATCACCAGACTTTTGGGACGTATGTCTGACTTGACGTGGAGAAGTATGTGAATTGCTGTTTGCTCTAATGTTGCGTTTGTATACGAGTTTGTAAGTTTGTATTGTTCATTGATTCATTCGCAGTAAAATGATTAACCACTCGCAGAAGGAGACGATTGATGAAAGGGTCATCAACAAGAAAGCACGCAGCATGTTCAACATGACTGTAAGCACTTACACTTCATATACAATTCATTTATTAATTGAGCGATAAATGGATGCACAAACGGGCAGATATGTAGATGGATAGAATCGTAGGTAGATAGATGGATGAATGGATGGATAGATGGATGGATGCATGGATAGATTGGCATAGAGATAGTTGGCTGGATGGATAGACCCTGGTAGATAGAGAGATATTTAGATAGAAGCCTGTGATAAAGTATCAACCCCACTTCTTGGCCAAAGACAGTTGGGATTAGCTGCAGTTCCTCCAGTGTCCTGATGGATGAATGGATGGATGGATAAATAGATAGATAGCAACAGACAGACGAGTGGACAAGTGGATGGACAGAAAGTTATGGATAGCTACATACATAGAAACCCTGTAATAAAGTAGGAACCCACCCAGTGTGTGCCTAATATTGACTGAAGTCAGGTGGGATTGGTATCAGTGTCTCATTGACCCTGATCGATGGATGGATGGATGGATGGATCGATGGCTGGATGGATGGATCGAAGGATGGAGGGATAGATGGATTAGAGGAATGGATGAATGTATGGATGGATGGATAGATGAACGGATGGATGTAGGAATGGAGATAAGCCCTCTGACAGATTAGAAACCTACCCATGGTGTACCCCGCCTCTTTCCCAAAGTTAGCTGTTATTGGCTCCAGTTTTTCCCATGACTTTAAAGATGGATGGATGGGCGCTCGGCTCCGATTATCAGAATGGCGTGTAAATAGTGGTAAGATGATGCACCAACAAAAGAAAACCCCTCCCAATTATCTTAATAACACTAGCGGTAAATGATGCCACAAATTATTTATGCTGGCGGTGTATGCAAACCTTTCTATTCAGGGAAATGTATGTTGGCTAAAACATAATAAATGTCACATCCTCACAGTGGTGACTCTGTTGTTGTTAGCTCTGAATGATACATGAGCTCCATCCAGTTCAGTGGTATGAATATCCCTGTTTTTATGCCTGGAGAAGTACTTGGCTCACATCCCAGGGCTTGCATTGCTGTAAAATTGCAGTTTTCCTGTAAAGCGTTCGAGTTATGAAGGCGGACAGGATGACGGATTGTTGAATCCCAATCCAAGGGATTTGTAGGTAGCGCTAGCTATAAATGTGCCAGCAAGCAATTTTAGCTGGAAAATGAAGACGTCCCGAAAGAAATCCCCGCCAAAGCCTTTCTGTCTGTGAATAATATTCTTCAACAAGTGACAGAGGGCTGCTGACACATGCAAAGGGCACCAGGCTTTCCATCCCAGTCACTTTGTGCAAGTGCAGCATCAAGCAGCAGACGTTCTGGGCTCGTATCTAAAATTTTCTCTGCGTGCTTGGCGGGGTTAAAACCAGACCCCATCATATTGCTGCGATCAAATCCAGCTTCAGATGCTAAAGGCCAATCAACCCTTCATCTTTTTTTCATGTTCAAGTGGCTGGGTGATAAATGAAACAAGCTCAGCATGGACAAATTGACCCTGGACGTGTCTCTGGACACATCCTGAAACCTCGGCTTTTATTTTATTTTATTCATTAGCACAGATGCTGTGATTAGATAAAAAAAAAAAAAAAAAGATCTCCATAATTCTTTAGTTGTCTCTTTACAAACATCTCAGGAAAAGAGCTGCATATTAGATGTGTTGTGTGATGAATAAATTAGAGGGTCTCCACCATCATTTCCATTAGAACAGGTGTCATCCTGGGTGGGACTATGGCGTAGTGGTTAGCACGTCCACTTCACCGGCATGAAGGTCCGGGGTTTGTATCCTAGTTTCTTTGTGAAGTTTGCATGTTCACCTTCTGCTTGTGGGGGTTCCGTAAAGCTCAACCAAACAATTTTTCACCCAAAGACAAACTTGTCGGTTGTTCTTATTGTCTTCTAGGAGAATTTGAGTCTGGCCCTCAACTCCGCCTCAGCCATCGGCTGCATGGTGGTCAACATTGACGCTCAAGACATGATCGCCGGAACTCCTCACCTGGTGCTCGGGCTCCTCTGGCAGATCATTAAGATCGGCCTGTTCGCCAACATAGAGATCTCAAGCAACGAAGGTGAGACACGCACGACAAGACTTAAAAGGGAGCTTAGTGTACAGTTCTCTCAGCTGGCTATCAGTCGTGTCCAATGATAGGGAGTGGAATAACTATTTTATTATGCACACTCACTGGATTATAGTATTCTCATTCGCCTGATGGAGCCTAGCTCAGCCTACTCCGTCCGAAGACATGGCGCACCCTGAACAACTTGCGAGACCGTCATAGAGCCAGTACATGCTCAACCATTCACACTCACACTGACACCTAGTGGCAGTTTGAAAAAGCCAGGTAGTTTAACGTGCATGTCCTTTGACTGCGGGTGCAAATCAGAGTACATAGAGGAAATCCACACAAGCTTGGGAACAACATGCAAACAGCACAAAGACACGGCGCGTCTTGCTGTTAGGTGGACGTGCTAAGCACTGTGCCACTGTCCTGCTTAAGTTTAATTCATGAAAAAAAACCCGAACCTTTTCATTAAATACATTCGTTTTTTAATTTCATTTTTAAATATAAAAATAATTTTAGAACAAACAGTAGCTATGCCTGTCTTGTGTTGGCAATTAGCCCAGCACAGGTCATGACCGTTTCTGTATTTTTTATTATTTCCTGTAGTTATATGCCTACTAATAGCATATGGTGTGACATCCTAGTAGTAGATTAACCAATCAGAATGCATGATTGCTTATATCCTGTGGGTACAAATAGAATCTTCTTCTTTTACTTTCGGCTGTTCCCTTCAGGGGTCGCCACAGCGAATCATCTGCCTCCGTCTCACCCTATCCTCTGCATCTTCTTCTCTTACACCAACGACCTTCATGTCCTCCTTCACCACATCCATAAATCTTCTCTTTGGTCTTCCTCTAGGCCTCATGCCTGGTAGTTCCAACCTCAGCATCCTACTACCAATATATTCACTATCCCTCCTCTGTACATGTCCAAACCATCTCAATCTAGCCTCTTTGACTTTGTCTCCAAAACCTCTTACATGTTCTCTTCCTCTGATGTCCTCATTCCTGATCCTATCCATCCTCGTTACTCCCAAAGAGAACGTCAGAATTTTTATCTACACTACCTCCAGCTCTGCCTTCTGTCTTTTCCCCAGGGCCACTGTTTCTAAACCATACAACATCGCTGACCTAACCACCGTCTTGTACACTTTTCCTTTCATTTTTGCCGATACTTTCCTATCACACATCACACCGGACACTTTTCTCCAACCATTCCAACCTGCCTGCACACACTTCTTCACCTCTTTTCCACACTCTCCACTGCTCTGGATTGTTGACCCTAAGTACTTAAAATCCTTCACCTTCCTTATCTCTGCTCCCTGTAACCTCACCGTTCCTCTTGGGTCCTTGTCGTTCACACACGTGTATTCTGTCTTACTGAGGCTAACCTTCATTCCTCTCCTTTCCAGGGCATACCTCCACCTCTCTAGAGTTTCCTCCACTTGTTCTCTGCTCTCACTACAGATCACAATGTCGTCTGCAAACATCATAGTCCATGGGGAATCTTGTCTCACCTCGTCTGTCAGCCTGTCCATCACCATAGCAAACAAGAAGGGGCTCAGAGCTGACCCTTGATGCAGTCCCACCTTGAACTCTTCTGTCACACCAACAGCACACCTCACCATTGTCTTGTATCTCTCATACATGTCCTGCACCGCTCTAACATACTGCTCTGCCACCCCAGACCTCCTCATGCAATACCACAGTTCCTCTTTCGGCACCCTGTCATATGCTTTCTCCGGATCCATGGGTACAGATAAAATAACAATGATTATAGATTGGTAACTATGCTATGTCTGCAAAGATTCAATGCACAAGGCATAGTTTCAAACTTACTAAGCTTACATTGAATATTGAGCACATAGCACATCCCAACGGAAAACTGAAGGTCTCGCAATGCAACCAGCTGAGGTCACAGTGCTAATGTATGATGGGAAGATGAATACCCAAAAGAAAATTATTAGGAAGAGTAAATCTAATTGTCTCTTAGCAATAATAAAATTAGTCCCGTTGGTCTTTTGGTCCTCAATGCAAAAATTTACAAAATGGGACTTTGACATTTGACTGACCTTTATACACTGATTAGCCAGAACATTACAAACACTATGAGTGCTGTTAGGTGATGTAAATAACACTTGTCTGGTGGGCTGTACTGTTTGCGCAGTGTCATCTGAGATAAGCAACAGCCTCCTCACGACCCTAGTAGGATCAAGTGGTTTGGCAAAATGGTCAGTGAGTGAGAGACCAGCCAGTTTTTGAATCTGATGTATGGTAAGCAGGAAAACTGAGCAAAAAAGTGTGACATTGTGACAGTGACCGACCAGGTCTATTCATAGACAAAATACCTGCTGGGGTGCTTCTATTATGCAGTGGTAAGTCCCAACCAATGGTGGTTCAAGGAAGGACAACCAGTACCCTGGTGAGAGTGACATGGCAGCCCGAGGCCCATTGAGGCGCATGGAAAGAGTATCGAATGCTAGCATGTCTGGTCTGATTCTACAGAAGAGCTACTGTTAGTGCTGGAGAGAACTCAAAGGGTTCAGAACCCACAATGCATTGCAGCTTGCTGTATATGCCGCTATTTAGCTGCAGACCAGTCAGGTGGTCATAATGTAATGGCTAATGGGTGTTTACAGACAGAATGTATTTTATGTTAATCTGCTTGTTTTTGCAGCTCTGATCGCACTGCTTGGTGAGGGGGAGGACTTGGACCACCTGCTGTCCCTGTCTCCTGAGGAGCTGCTGCTGCGCTGGGTGAACTTTCACCTGAAAGCCGCTGATTACAACTTGATCAAAAACTTCACTGAGGACATCAAGGTAACTTCATGGTCCCCCAATCGTTCTCTCTACCTGGCTGCTGGACTCTGCGTCCCTCTGTTTCGATGTGCTGTCAGCATGTCACATGACCTACAGACTCTGAGGATGGCAGTGGCACCTATCTCTGAGATATCATCACCTACAGATTGAAATACTGTAGTCAGTGATGATGTCACAGAGAAGCACTACCACCCTGGAGACATCTACTTTTATGGTAAAATCGACTGTCGATGAGGTCATCACTTCTCGTCAGGAAGATCTACATATGCCAACCCCTCTCTGGGATATCATGTCGTCTTCATCACCACTCCTACTCTTCATCATCACACATACTCTTCATAATCCCTCCTACTCTTCAACACCACTCCTGCTCTCCATCACCTTCCTCACTCTTCCTCTTTCTCACTCCTCTTCAACATCACTCTGCTTTATCAGCTTCCTCACTTTTCTTACTCACTCTTCATCACTCCTACTCATCAGCTTGCTCACGCCTCATCATCACTCCTGCTCTTCTTCATTTTCTTTACTCCTCCTCTTCATCATGACTCATGCTGTTCATCTTTACTTCTCCGCTTCATCATGACTCATACTGTTCATCTTTACTTCTCCGCTTCATCATTCATACTCTTCATCATTTTTCTATTCCTCTTCTTTATCATCACTCATAATCTTCATCTTTCTCATCCTCTTCATCATCACTCATACTCCTCATTACTCATACTCTTCATAATCTTCCATACTTCTCTTCCTCTTCATCACTAATACTCTTCATCTTCCTCACTTCTCCTCTTTATCACTCATATTCTTCATCATCTTCCTCAACCTCCTCATCACTCCTCTTCATCATCACTTAAACTCTTCATTATCTTCTTTATCTTCTTCAACACTCTTCTACATCATCACGATTCTTACTCTTTAATCCACATCATCATCATCATCATCACCACTCATACTCTTCCTCTCCATCATACCACTTCATTGCTTGTGCTCTTCATTAACCTCTTTGCTTGGTTACTGGCAAACGCTGCTTGCAGATCTATTTAAATGCTCATTTGCACCATGCTATGTGTTACACTTAGTTCACAGTGTTCATGCCAAAGCTTAATGGAATCACAGCCTAATACAGACGCATGCACCCTCACCCTCATGCATTAATCACAGTGCTAATTTCTACTGAATATGTTAGGCACTCTTTACAGATATCCATTTCTCCTGCAGGACTCCAGGGCCTACTTCCACCTGCTGAACGAAATTGCTCCGACTGGAGACAAAGATGATGAGTTACCGATCGCCATCGACATGTCTGGCATAAATGTGAGTCTCTCTTTCGTCTTTCCTTCATCAGAATGACTCTCAGGGATGAAAAAAAAATAAGAGTAAAAGAATAAAAGAAAAAGATGCTGCAGGGAGGCTCTGGATGAACGGAAAATCATTGCTTTAAAAAAGACTGAAATACTTGCCATTGCATTGAACAGGAAGAAAAATGAAAGGAAAAAGGGATCACATCAGAACAAACTACTGTATTTAAATGATAAAGAAAGGTCCAAAGTTCGGTGAGAGGTCCATTAAACCAGCCATCCAAGTAATGAAGAAACGTCTTCACCCATGTGTTAGAAAGGCCCACCGCCCACCAACAACACAAATCTCAGGTCACTGATGAACCTCTTGTATGAGCATTCAGGACATTTATTTGTAGAGTGCTTGTACAATAAGAGACGTTGGATCTAGAGTGAAAAACCTTGACAAACAAGGTCACATATCACACAGCAGCTGTGCAAAAAGCCATTGGTGCAAGTTTAATCACACTAGGGGGCAAGAGTGTGTTCTGTGCTTCTCCAACCCTCAACCCTGAAAAGAATTTAATTTCAGAACCAAGGACAGTGCTGTTTGTTTTGCATTGTTAAGAGCCATGAGCCCTGCTCCATGCCATAACTGAACCATTAACACTCAAATCAGTTTGTCTGCTAAATACTTCATTTGACTTGCCCGCATCTTGTTTTCTAAATCAAAAAGCAGCTCAAGAGTAAATGATGGTTTTCAGAATGTAGTTTTATTATGGGCTTCAGTCACAGAGTGCAAGGTGCCTCCACCAAGCACACATCGATTAGAGTACAGTACGCCCTTGACTATTCGCGGTTTTGCACTCACGGTTTGCATATTCGCGGCTTGCCGAACAACTGTCATGTGATTCAAATTCAGCCAATGGCTGTCCTCCTTCCTGCTGATTGGTTGAGATGATGTATACACCCCTTTTTCCTCATTCGCGCACAACTTATCAATGAGCCTTTTTTAAGTGTGTTTTAATTACCAGTTAATCTCTATGATGTCACTCAAACGCCGGCTAAGCGCCAGAAAAGGTAATGACGTTGGATGTCTCTTCTGAAGAAATAAGACTTTCTCTGGAACAAATGACAGTTTCCTCTGAAGTGCCTGAAGAGGAATAATCATCTGAACTGTTGTAAAACACTCCATTATTAAAGTCTTTTTTAATTATTATTCCAGTACAGTACCTAAGTTAATGTTTAGAATGTTTGTGTGTTAGATTTTATGTACTATGGTGTAGCATGTTTATCATTTTATATTGTTTATCCAATTTATTACATTTCTTGTTCTTTTATGTCCTTTTTGTTATGGTCTGTGTTTTTCGGGGACTCTGATTTTGGCGGCTGTGCCTCTAACTAACTGTTTTCTCTACGCTTCGGCTGAAGGGCATCATGTAATGGCTGAGGGGCATGCGTGTAATGACGCAATGATGTAATGACGCTGCGTTCACTGTTTACAAACAACAGACTGAACGTGCCCCTGCTTCTTCCCAGTTCAGTTTGTGTTACCCTTGTGTTAAGACATCGTCTCTGTGATCTTTGTGTTTACAATGTTTTGCGGACTTTTGTAACACTAAGCAAATATGGTTGGTCAGAAGCGTAAGCCTACTATCATGGGTGCAAGTTTTATGGCATATGCCGGAATTTCCGGTTTTCCCAAGACTGAATTAACTATCTGCTTGGATCGGCGCAATCTACCATGCATACTCAGTTAGGCAAAGAGAGTTGTAAAATGAATGAAAACCCGAATCCAGAAAAGAAAGAGAACTCTCCGCTCTGCTGGTGATTCACATCAGTGCAGGCTGAGTACTAAATTGCTCCTAGGTGTGAGACTGTGTGTAAATGGTCCTGTGATGGAATTGCGAGCTGTTTAGTTTGTACCCCACCTTCACCTGATGTTGGCTGAGATAGGAGCCAGCTTCCCCGTGACCCTAGTAGGACTAAGTGACTTGGTGAGTGAATTAGTCAGTCTTCATTCATTTTAGAAACTGCTTAGAATGTATGGTCGTGGGGAGGCTGGCACCCATCTCAACCTTCTCTGGGCAAGGGTGAGGTACAGCAAAGATGGCTGGTTTGGTCATTTCAGGACAACACAAACTCTCTCACACACACACACACACACACACACACACACACTGGTTCTTTAACATACCTCATATCATCGAGAGTGAGAGACATGGCTAGCCTTTGATAACCCCGTTAGCTTTACTGGGAGGACAGCAGTGTCAAACAGTGGGGCTTGATCCCACAACCTTGGGATTGATAATCTGGCACCTTACCACAGTCTAATGAACATTTTGCCTAATATTAAAGCACAGGAATTTTTCGAGAATTTTATTCTACATGATCTCATGCGTGAATCTACGTCACAATGTAACTGTATGTTACGTATACCCCACCCTACTCTAGAAAAGAACATTATTAAAATACTGTATATGCATAACTTTTTAAGGTATGTCACACACAAATTGACAAACAGATGTGACAAAATAACCTTCTGGTCCCAGTCACTTCACTCTGGGATACATTTTCACAGAGTAACAGGTACAAAATTAGGACTCTTGGCATAAATACAAGACAGTATTTATGATTGCAGGAGGAGGATGATCTGAAGAGGGCGGAGCTTATGCTGAAACAGGCGGCTCGACTCGATTGCCGGCAGTTCGTCTCGCCTCAAGATGTCGTTTCAGGGAACCAGAAACTCAACATCGCCTTCGTGGCGAACATGTTTAACATGCACCCAGCCCTGAAAAAGCCCACTGACAACAACATCGATCTCACCAATATCGAGGGTGAGTCACAGTACTGACACCAATGCTAATGATAACTCAAGCCTAACACTGGCTGACCTGGTCATCTCTTTAGATTCTATTCATCTTCCAATATAAAGTGAAAGTAGGAAATGTGTTTATATATATATATATATATATATATATATATATATATATATATATATTTTTTTTTTTTTTTCATTTTAAGTTTTTATTTATTTTTTGTGTTGGCAATCATTTTAGGCCAAAGAGGTCACAAAGGTCAAGATTCTACCTTTCTGTGAACTCTTTCGCTATTTCAGCTAGCATTACATTTTGACATGTTAACATCAGATGATAGCCAGAAAGGTCACACCCCCTTCACTAGGCCTGACAGTCACATAGGCCATACCTCCTTTACTGGGAGTGACAATTACATCATTGGTCCCACTTCCTACATTACAACAGTTGCATAGGCCACACCACCTTTACTGGGACTGACACTTACACTTACACACCTCCTTCATTACAGTGGCCATATAGGCCACACCTCCTTTTCTGGGACTGATTCTTACATTAGTCACACCTTTTCATTATAATGGTCACATTGGCCACACCTCCTTCACTGTGATTGATGCTTACATTAATCACATTTCCTTCATTCCGAGGGTCACATAGGCCGCACCTCTTTCACTTCGACTGACAGTCATCTAGGCCACACCTTCTTCACTGGGACCGACACTTACATTGTCTCACCTTCTTCATTATCACAGTCACATAAACCATGCTTCCTTCACTCAAATCGAAAGTGACACTGGCTACACTTCCTTCATTCATATTCATAGTTATATAGGCCACACCTTCTTCTTTGGAACTTATAGCCATATACCCCATGCCTCCGTCATTCATTACCCCAGAGCAAACCTGCTTCACTGGAGCCAACAGACACCATGGCCACACCTCTTTCTCTGGCACAGATATTCACATTAGCCACGACTCCTTTCCTGCAGTGACGAGCCAAATTTATGTAGTAAAACTATATCACGCAAATAACCCCTGACACTAATTTGCTTATGCTCCTTTTATGACAGGCTGATGGTGCACACTATAATTAATGCTTTACGAAATGGACTGAACACAGCACTATAGTAATGTTATTACATATATTTTTTAAATGATTTTTCAACATCCCTAATGTGATTTTTACTAGTTCGCCGCTGACTCCGGGGTGTTGATCCAATGCCATTACGGTTATAGAAACAGATGTGCAATATACTGATGATTATTGTTCTGTTGTGACTTTGGGGGTAAAAAAACGTACGAGTGTACAACACGGGATAAAAGCCTTGCACACGTGTCAGTTCCTGGACATTGACTTCATTTCATTTCTTCAGGGGAATCCCGAGAGGAGAGAACCATCAAGAACTGGATGAACTCCCTGGGGATAACTCCAAGAGTCAACCACTTACACAGGTACAGCAATAGTGCAACATCTGCATGCTACCTTGTTCTGCAACTTGGCACACTTTTAGAAATATCATTGCGCATACATCTGGATATCATCATTCTGAGAAGCATTTCGATTGGTCTGGAAATCCTACGCAGTGTATCCAGGGACACCAGTCAGCATTTCAGCACTTCTTCGAGACTGATTTTTGCTTTTTTATACTTATTTTCCAGTGACCTTACGGATGGCCTGGTTATTTTCCAGCTGTATGAGAAGATCCAGGTCCCTGTAGACTGGAAGAAAGTCAACCGTTCACCGTATCCTGTCCTGGCTGGCAAGATGAAAAAAGTTAGTATGAGATGTGCTGTGAAGAAGAGGGTCAAGCCAAAAAAGAAGAAAATCGAAACGCTGTGATTGTAGTTCTTTATCAATTAAAAAAATTGACATACGACTGGTTTTCACTCATTTTCTAGGCCGCGTAATCCATATTAGAATCACGTGAGGGCTAGTGCCCATCTCAGCCAACTCTGAGCGAGGGCGGGGTACACCCTGAACAGCTCACCAGGCCATCGTAGGGCCAACACTCACACAATCATTCATACACACACGCACACTTAGGGGTGATTTGGAACAGCCAGTTAACCTACTGTGCATGTTTTTGGACTGTGGGAGGAAACCGGAGTACACGGAGGAAACCCACACAAGCATGTTGAGTACATGCAAACTCCACACAGACACGCCCGAGCTGGGAATCGAAACTCAGGCCGTTTTCCTCTGAGGCGGATGTGCTGACCACGACACCACCATGTTGCTTGATTTGATTTCAGGTTAGCAAATGAATCTGAATTTTTCTTTGGTTTAATTAAAAAAGATTAATATTTATAATTATTATTATAATTTTAAAAATTATTGTTATTATTATTAATACACATCTTTTTCCTTTTTTATTCCTTATTTTAAAATATTTAAAAATATATATTTTTAGTGGGACACTGATGGTCCGGTAGTAAGGAGCTGGATTGCTGATCCCAAGCTCGGGGGTTCAATCACCAGGTTGTCACTGCTGTCCCCCCCACTGCAGCTAACTGGGTTATCAAAGGCTGGACATGTCCCTCACTGTCTGTGGCGAGAGGTTCATTTAAAAGAACCATTGCTGACTTTCATCAAGAGTAGCTGCACAGCCATCAGCTTGTTTCTGCCCTGCGATGGCCTAGCGAGCCGCCCAGTGTGTGCCCTGCCCTTGCCTAGAGTCAGCTGAGATGGGTTCCAGCCGTCCCACAACCATAATTAGAATTAAGTGGTTCAGAAAATGAACAATGATAAAATTATGTTTTTAGTTTCTATCCGACTAAACATCAGCCCAGTAACCTCGTTCAGAATATTAAAGGGACAGTGTGTAAGATTTTGTGATATCTAGCAGCATCAAGTGGTGAAGTTCTGCATTGCAACCGAGTCAAATTTTAAGGCAAAGGCAGGCCATGTCTCTCAGTGTCTATGGTGAGAGGCATGTAAAAGAACCATTGCTGACTTTCGTAAAGAGTCGGCTGCAAAAGCCGTCAGCGTGTTTCTACGACCTGGAGAGGGACGGGCTCCGCCAGGCCAAATCAGCCCAACTCTCGCCATGAAGGCACCCCAACGACATCCTCGGATGTTAAGGGATAAGTGAAGTGAAGTAGGCAGTGAGAGACATGGCTGACCTCTGATAACCCAGTTAGCTGCACGGGGGGCAACCATTGACAGTGGGGCTTGAACCGTCAACCTTAGGATCAGCAATGTAGTACTGTACCTTACCACCAGGCCACCACTGACTAATACTACTACTACTAATACTCTTTACTACATTGCAAAACTTGGTTTATTACAAATCTGTATAAATAATAATAAAAACAAAACAAAATCAGTTTCCCTCAGGCACACAATGAAGAAATTATTTTTCTTTGTTTGTTCTTTACCCAAACCTGAAACTCCTTAATTCCCTTTCCGGTCCCTCAGTGAAACAAATCACTCATTCATCCTCAGTCATCCAACTGCGAAGGAAAAATAAACAAAAACTCACATCAGGCTGTGTTCTGCATTGCAACCAAGTCAAATTTTATTCCGTGTGTATTGTGGCATAATAAGCACATTTGCATCAAAGCAAGAAGGTCCCGAGTTCTGAGTTCAGCCATAACGCTTTTGTATACAGTTTGCATGTTTTCTGCAGGTACTCTGGTTTTCCTCCGACAATTCAAACATACATTCTGCTCATTGGCTGTTCCAAATTGTATGGTTGTGCTTGTGTGTGTGTGTGTGTGTGTGTGTGTGTGTGTGTGTGTGTGTGGGATGGGGGGGAGGAGGGGGTGGTTGTCCTGCGATGGTCTGGCAAGCTGTTATGGATGTTCCCCACCTTTGCAAATGTTGGCAGAGACAGGCTTCAGCTTTCCTTTGATCATGATAGGATTGAACAGCTTGGCGAATGAGTGAGTGAATTTCATTCCCGATCCCACCCCTTTGAAGCTTATATGGTTGTAGGCTACTGTAAAAACATGCCACCCACCATATACTGTATAAACAGCTTATTATTAAGTTTAAAAAAAACACACAACAAAAAAGTAATGATTACACATGATTAAAAACATATTTATTGGTGTTATACTTAATTTCTGCTAATAGATCAGCTCAAGTGTTACACGCCGTCCCTTTAACTAAGATATAATGTACAGCAAGCCTTGCATCAGCATTGAAGATGCTCATTTCACGATAACGATCAGCTTTTTGCACATGGTTACGAATCCATCATTCATTTGAAGCTCAATTGTTTAATAGATTAGATTGGTTTCCACTAATGAAGCCCTCTGTCATTTTTTTTTTATTTAAGGGACAATGTACAGGAACATTAAGCTCATAGAGACAGAGATGTACTGTACCAGATTATAGCTTAATAGCTAGTTTCCATCTGTAGTCCCTAATTTAGAACGGCCAATTAACCTACAGTGCACGTCTTTTGGATTGTGGGAGGAAACCAGAGCACCCGGAGGAAACCCACACAAGCACGGGGAGAACATGCAAACTCCACACAGAAACGCCCAGGCCGGGAATCGAACCCGGGCCTTCTTGCTGTGAGGCGGACGTGCTAACCACTACGCCACCGTGCCGTCGACATATCAGTGTGTTATACCTGGCAATGTTCATTCAATCTTTTTCTGGGATGCTTTGTTCTCATTAGGGTCATGGGGAGGCTGGTGCCAATCTCAGATAATTATGGGCGATGGTGGGGTACACCCTGGATAGTTCATTAGGCCATTGCAGAGCCAACACACACACACACACACAGCTTGGGGCAATTTATAACCGCCAATCAGCCTAGCATGCATGTTTTTTGTTTTTTTTCTGACTGTTTATGAAAACCAGAGTATCCAGAGGAAACACACAAGCTTGGAGAGAACATGCAAACTACACACAGAAACACCCTGAACCCGGGAATTGAACCCGGGGCCGAAAGGTTCTCATTGGTTGATGAGAGTATATTGTGATATTTATTTAGAACAGACTTTTGCCAGTTCTAAATAAATATCACAATATACTCTCATCAACCAATGAGAATTTCGTATCCAAATGTAGGTTGAAGTTCTTTCCCAAGATAAACCTGCACAGAATTCCACACTGAGTTAAAAATTCCTTTTATGTTCTAATAAAGTCAAATCTGTGCGTGTTCGCAGTTGGAGAACTGTACCTACGCTGTCGATCTGGGGAAAAATGAGGCAAAGTTCTCACTGGTGGGCATCGGAGGTGGCAACATCAATGAGGGTGAAGTCAAGCCCACTCTGTCGTTGGTGTGGCAGATAATGAGAAGGTACTTCACTCACCTTTTGTGTTCGAAATGTTAATTAACAGTTATCTATACACCGATTAGCCATAGCATTATCACCACCTGACTAGTCTATGTCATTGGCAGCACAATCAGTTTGTGCTACAGTAGCCATCACCAGTCTTCTCATGCGGATCAGTGGACCTTGACCAACCATGACACTCTTTCCAGCTTAGTGGTTATTCTTCCTTGGAATTAGAACTCCATACTAGGAACACGCTGCAAGGCCTACCATTTTTTTTTTTTTTTTGGGGGGGGGGGTAGATCCAGTTGATTATCCATCACAATGTGGACTTTATCAAAATCTTTCCTCAGAATTGTTATGGCTGACTGTTTGGTTCCAAACGCTGTAGGTTGTAGTTATGGTAAATATTGGAAAGGTTCATAGTGGTAACTTGTCATATATCCTACATGCAGGTACACCGTAAAAGTGCTATCGGATATTGGTGATGGAGAAAAAATCAGTGACCAAGTCATAGTAGATTGGGTGAACACCACGCTGAAGAATGGGAATAAAGAATCTACCATCAGCAGCTTTAAGGTAAGAGGTGGTTTTCTGGTCTACTGGATTTGAAACATGTAGGATTTGCATGTTCTCTACTTGCATGGGGGTACTCAGTCCAAAAAACATACACATTAGGCTAACTGGCTGTTCCATATTGCCCCCAAGTGTGCATGGGTGTGTGTGCGTTGACCTGGGATGGTCTGGCAAGCTGTTCTAGGTGCACTCAGAGTCCGCTGAGATGGTCGCCAGCCTCCCTGCGACCCTTGTATAATTGACCAGTTCAGTAAATGAATGGCTTAATTATACAGTTGTCCTTGATACACGAACATCCGTATGCTGAATGGAAAGTGAGATTTGTGTATTATTAATTGGATGGATGATGCTACGCTGGGGCAACATGGCGCAGCAAAAGTGTTAACAAGCATCGGCTTGCATCAAGAGGATTCTGGGTTCAAGCCTTGTGGCTGACTGAAGCCATATGTTGTGGAGTTTGCATGTTGACCCATGCATCTATGGGCTTCTTCTGAGCACACTGGTTTCCTTCTGCAGTCCAAAGACGTGCAGATTAGGTCAATGGGTGGCACTGAATTACCCATAGGTGTGAACATCATGATGTATGGCTTATGGCTGGTTGCCTTAAAATTATTGCCTCTAAAACTAAGTTAGTTGGGATAGGCTCCAGCTTCCTTTGAAACCCTGAAGAATAAGCATTATATAAAATGAATGGATGTATTTGGAGCTACAAGTGAAACCCAGCCCAAAGGAAAAGGGTTAAAGTTGTTGCTCAGGAGATTTGTAGCCAGTTGCACCAGACAAGTCTGCAGATCATCCTGCAGTCCAAGTGCCTGCATGCCATTCTTCAAAATATATCAATGCTTTCAGGATAAATCCATCAGCACCAGCATCCCAGTGATTGATTTGATTGATACGATTGTACCTGGGGCCATCAAGGAGGAGATGGTGAAGAGAGAAGACTTGAGTCAAGAGGACATGGTCAAGAATGCCAAGTAAGTAAACCATCAAGCGTCAACCGGCTGACCAGAGACCAAATATACTCAAGTCTCCTTCTTGTTCTTTTGCAGGTATGCCATCTCGGTGGCTCGCAAGATTGGCGCCAAGGTTTATGCACTGCCTGATGACCTGGTGGAGGTCAACCCCAAGATGGTGATGACCGTTTTTGCCTGTTTGATGGGGAAGAGTTTGAAAAAAGTCTAGACCTAATTGGGTCTCATTATAATTTATTATCCTGATGTTGGGATCTGTGTGACTTTATTCCACTGTTGTAAAAGGATGTCACATTTATAGCAAAATGTACACCAATCAGCCATAACATTATGACCACCTGACTGATCTGCGGTGATGCAGCCCCACAGGCAGCATGCTGCAGTGCTATGTGTTCTGACTCCTTTCTGTCATAGCCAGCATTAACCTGGGAAGGGACCAGACATGCTAGCCTTTGCCAGCCTCCCCATGCCTATTAATGAGCCTTGGGTGGCCATGACACTCTTACCAGGTCACTGTGTTCTTTCTTGGACCACTTTTGTGGACACCAGTGCACAGCAGGAACACCCCACATGACCTGTTATTTTGGAGATGAATAGACCCAGTCATAATGTTATGGCTAATCAGTGCAAAGAGCATACCTTGAAATCGACGATTTTCCAAAACAGCAAGAGTTGTGCGAACTTTGCAGTTGTTACATTTTTTTTTTTTAGCCATTTCTTCACATGTCCTCTCTGAGTCGCAGTACTTTCTGTTCTTTAGCAGCAAAAACAAGAAACAAAAAGAAATTCTTTTAGATCTTTGATGCTAATTCCCCTTTTCATATACAGCGACCTCTGTTTTCTATTAATCTCTCACTGTTGGAGTTCACAACCTGATTCCTGCACTAGAACATGATGTTGGCTAATCATTTCATTTTTGCTAGCAATTCTGATGTTGTTTTTGTTGTTGTTTTTTTTTTTTAATCAATCTGATATTAATATTTAACAATGTTCATAAAATGTTGTTTACTTCTGACAAACTGATTAAATACGAAACATAAACCCAGATTCTCACTCATTGCTAGGACTCTTGAGATAAATTCAAATAACTTGCAATGCAAAGATACTGATGACACATTTTGTTTTGGTTAAACAGAACATTAAAGCATGATTTACACTCCATGACCCAGGGGCGAGCAGTATGGTGGCATAGTGGCTAGCATGTCCGTCTCAGAGCAAGATGGTTTTGGATTTGACTCCGAGGTTTCTGTGTGGAGTTTATAAGTTCTCTTTGTGTTTGCATGGGTTTCTTCCAAATGACTCCGGCACTGTTTGCATACAAAATTAAGATACAGTATATATATATATATATATATATATATATATATATATATATAAGATACAGTGTGTGTGTGTGTGTATATATATACACACACACACACACACACACACATACATATATATATATATATATATATATATATATATATATATATATATACACACACACATATATATATATATATATGTATATATATGTATATATATATATATATATATATATATATATGTATATACATGTATATATGTGTGTGTATATATATATATATATATATATATATATATATATATATATATATACACACACACACATATGAGCTGTGATGTGAGCTCTCATGGGAGGGAGGGAGGGACAGCATATGGTCACGGTTACTCAGAGCGATCGGCAGCCAATCAAGGGCGTCTGTGAGCGCTTTCATACAAAGGGGCAGATACTGCTTTCCCTACAAGTGTTTTATACCCGCCCCCAAATACAGGGAGTTCTCAGTTTACGATGCATATCCATTTCTAAGACGCGATGTAACCTGATTTTTAGTGTAAGTCGGAACATAACATAAAATACTGTATACTGAAAAGTACTGTACGTACATATAACAGTTAATGACATAAAAAAGTATTAAAAAAGAGAAAAGAATTCCTTACCATAAGAATGAAATACAGTGCGGGAGGGCGAGACAGGCGTATTGTGCTGGAGAAGCTGGGGCAGGTGAGCCTGGAGTAGTAGATGCAGCTGAGGTGGAGGGTACAGGATCTGTTGCAGGCCTCTCTCTACCTTCTTAAAATTCTGCTCCAAGTTAGACTGGACACAGAGCAACCTCTTCTCATCCAAGATCTCCTTGTAGCATTGCATCAAATCCATGATGCCTCTGGAAACCCTAGTGAACCTTTCCAGTTGGGATCCTGAGACTCAAAAGTTGCCAACGCTTGCTGCATCTTGCGCACCCGAAACTAGTTCGCGTTTGTTTACGTGACCGCGTAAGACATAATGACGCGTAATATTACAGTTCCGAGACTGAGCGAAGGGAAACGACGCCGTCTTCCTCGGCCCACAACCACAACACAGCGTATTCTTCTGCTGTGTGCCCGAAACTAGTTCGCGTTTGTTTACGTAACCGCGTAAGACGTAATGACGCGTAATATTACAGTACCGAGACTGAGCGAAGGGAAACGACGCCGTCTTCCTCGGCCCACAACCACAACACAGCGTATTCTTCTGCCTTGTGCCCGAAACTAGTTCGCGTTTGTTTACGTGACTGCGTAAGACATAATGATGCGTAATATTTTTTATATTTTTATGGGGGCGCGTTCGTAACCACGAAACGGCGTAAGTCGGGACCGGCGTAAACCGAGGACTCCCTTTATGTGTTGTGGCACAGACCAAAAAGAGGCGGGAGGCGAGTAATGCATGTGAAGGAGGGGGTGTGTCCATGCTTTCGCCCCTCATGAGTCAGTGGTGGTTGTGTGATAGGGAAGGCAATACTTAAGAGCAATTCAAATTGGATACGATTAAAATTATGGAGAAAATGGGGGAAAATCCCAACATAAAAAAAAGACACAGTGCCTCCATCTTGATGTTTTCCAAGCTTTGGATTTTAAAATGGATCATTAAGAATAAAAAGAAAAACATTCCAGCATGTTAATGTCATTTGAAAATTCGCAAGTCCAGACGGACGCCCTGGAGCCTTGGTGAGGTGAAAGTGCTGAGAGAAAATGCTCTGTTTTTGGTTGTCGCAGTGAGAAACAGGCGGGGTAGAGATCGTAACATTTTAAATCGGACTGTTTTCCAGGGGTTTTCTAAACAGACGATAAAAAAAATGCCTTGGCATTCCGACATGTCAGTGACACGCGAGGTTGTGGGAGTCCAGATGGACTTGCTGTGAGGCTGCTGGAGTCTGGAAATAATTAGGACATCCAGTGGAACTGTATGTGAGGGGGAAGATCATCACCAGCACACTGCTGGTTCTTCATTCAACCCATAGTGGGCATTACTGAAAGTCTGATTCGAGGAGGATGATGATAGATTTATACCGAAAATGAAAAATCACACCAAACATGACCCCATCATCCACTAGACCTTTTTTAACTAAGCCTTTTGTTTGCATCTCCTGCATCATCGACCACCATCGTCTTAAAGGTTCAAAGCCCTGCCCCTTACATTCATATCCAAAACCACGCCCACTGTTGACAAAATGTGTGTAGTTTTACACACTGAACATTTTTAATATTTTAAGAATATCATTCAGGTTCTAATAGCGAACTCCACATCACTAACTTTTGTGCTAAAAACAATAAGAATAAATATGTATGGATATGAATCGAGTCCCAACATGATGCTCAGAACATTTTTACTGTTTTAGGGATGTCGGTCGAGTTGGAAAATTACAGGACTCCAGGACTTTAAAGTTTTGATAGTAAGTTATGGGAATATAACAGAATTAACAGGAATACGTGGGAGTACAAAGGGGTTTATCGGAATCTATGGGAATTTGTACAGTGTACAAGAATAAAAAAAAAAAAGAATATTTATAAATATATGGACAATTACAGTAATATATGAGAATACACAAAAATGTGTGTGAAAATATGGAAATTTACAGAAATATATGGGAATTTACCAGAAAGTATGAGAATTTACATGGATAGCTGAAAATGTATGCAAATATAGGGAAATTTACAGGAATGTAGTTGAATATATGAGTTTTTATGTGAATACAAGAGAATTAACAGGAATACATGGGAATATAATAAAAAAAAATAATTGCAGATTCATAAATTGGAGCATAAATGTAGTTTTAAAAATATAGCTACAACAACCAGATTTAATGAAAATACAGCAACATTTCTCCACTAAATTTTGCAGTAATAACTGAAATCCACTTTGGACCAAAAAAAAAAGTATTGTTGACATTTATATTTGTATATGATACAGTGATATAAATTACCCAGGCAGTGGTGCCCTGGTGGTAAAAGGTGCTGGATCGTTGATCCTAAGGTTGGAGGTTCGAGTCCCACTCTCCACAAGGTTGTCACTGTCCCCCCACAGCAGCTAACTGGGTTATCAAAGGCGGGCCATGTCTCTCACTGTCTATGGTGAGAGGTTGATGTAAAAGAACCATTGCTGACTTTCATAAAGAGGAGCTGCAAAGCCATCAGCGTGTTTCTGTCCCTTGCTAAAGGGTTGTGTCAGGAAGGGCATCCGACGTAGAAACCTACGCCAAATCAAACATGTGAATCAGATGATTCGCTGTGGCGACCCCTGAGAAATGGAAAAGCAAAAAGAAAAGAAGACAGTGATATAAATTACCAAGATTTACAGTTTATACTGAAATATTTTCAATTTCCAACTTGGCATACTTCCAAAATTCTCCAGATCGAGTTCAAATGTTGACTCCTTTTAAAATTAAAAGAATTTCATTTTATTACGTATAACATTTTTATGTGCAGCCTTTCTGTGTGTGTTCCAAAAGCAGAGTAACCCACGACCCACCAGACCAATAGTCCGTGTTTTTAGAACAAGCTCAGAATCTGGCATACCAATCCATTTGTTTAAAATAAATACACGTATGTGTTCATAGCATGGACTGTATTCCAGACTATAAAAACCAACTAAAGCAACAGTAGGTTTTATATAAAAGTATGTATATTACATTATTGTACATGTATAATAGTGATACATATATTTGTTAACATCCCACGTAGATGCAGCACACAGATCCCAAGGATGGGGGGAGGGGGTGGGGTGGGCCCTGATGACTACAAACCCAACATGGCCACCGCCTTCGGTCAGCAGCGGACATTACTCAGGACAGCCAGGTCCCTCTTCTTTTTAGTTTTGAAGGGCATTAAGAAGTTTTGAGGGGAGATGACGCCCTGATCCTGTTCATCAACGAGACCCATGACAATGTAGTTCAGACCTACAGACGGAACCAGACAAAATAGTTCATAAAGTACAGACATATATTTGAGCAGCATCAGAGAGCATTGACATACAGTATAATAATAATAATAATATAAAGACAATAATGGTTATAACAGGTAAGAAATAAAATGGAAATAAAATTTCTTCTATATACAGACACTCCCCGACTTACGTTCATCCGGTTTTTTTTTTTTGATTTTACGTTTTTTTTCCCCCCAAAAAAGTCAAATTTTGAGTTTAGCTGTGCCTACATAGTACGCTGATGTCATGACGCTGCATTCATTGTTTACAAACTACAGACTGTGTATGTGTGTGTGTATATATATATATATATATATACACACACACACACACATTTCTATACACACACACATATATATATATACATACATATTTTATATATATACACATATATATATACACACACACACATATATATATATATACACATATATATATATATATATATACACACACATATATGTAATTTACAATATGTAAATAAAGGGGCATCGGTGGTCTAGTGGTATAAGGCACTGGATCGCTAATCCAAAGGTTGGTCGTCAAGCCCCACTCTCGCCATGTTGTCACTGTCCCCCCCAGTGCAGCTAACTGGGTTATCAAAGGCCAGCCATGTCTCTCACTGTCTATGGTGTGAGGCATGTAAAAGAACCATTGCTGACTTTCGACAAGAGCCCTGTGATGGCCTGGCGAGCTGTCCAGGGTGTACTCTGCCCTCGCCCTGAGTTGGCTGGGATGGGCACCAGCCTCCCCGCGACCCTAATTAGGATGAAGTGGTTACAGAAAATGAAATGAAATATATATATATATATATATATATATATATATATATATATATCAGTTATATAGCGTGTTACCCTTGTGTTAAGACGTCATCTCTGTGATCTTTGTGTTTACACTGTTTTGCGGACTTTTGTAACCCTAAGCAAATCTGGTTGGTCAGAAGTGTAAGCTGCTAGCATGGGTGCAAGTCTCATACACAGAGATGCATTAACTATCTGCTCAGATCGGCACAATCTATATATTTATTATCTTTTAGCAGAATCCTAAGAGTGTATACTTATTTTCATATTAATATTCATTAGGATTTGTACTTGTTGTTTGTATGCATCCCTTGAATAAAGTTTACTTACTTACACAAAAGAAAGAACTCTCCGCTTTGCTGGGATTCACATCAGTGCAGACTGTGTTCTAAACGAGTTCAACGGCACCCTTGTGCACTTGATAGACCGGAAGTCTGTATAACCCACAGCAAGTACACTACTTTCGGTATTGAGTGCTTCACATATTATAAGCATTGATTGGCTGTTTTAAGCTTCATGTAAAGAGACTCGGTGTAAATAAGTGACTTATTTGAAATTAATGTTGATATTATTTGGTATATTTGATATTATTTTACAACGTTATGTTTATAATAATTGATTTAGGGGTGTTTTATAAGATACTGTAATGGTATTTATGGATGTATAGTATGGTATGAGTGTCATACGTCACACGTCATACGTCACTGTAACAACTTACGTTCACTTTCAACTTACGTTGGGCCGTCCGGAACCAATTAAAAACATAAGTCGGGGAGCGTCTGTACATAAAAAATGTTCAGTTCTGCTGTTGGATCCACTCTCAGAAATTCCACCGTGCTTATTCTTTCCCCCAAAGCAAAATGATTCTGCATGACTGCTAGATGTTTCTCTATACCACATTATCTCAGCTAAATAAACTGACATGAAAGAATTCCCGTTTCAGTGCAGAGTTATTAACATTGGCATGGACAAACACACCACAAACACGTCTTTATATTACGTGTCATGACATCACAAATTGCAATGTGGTGCATTTTCTCTCTCTCTCTCTCTCTCTTTTTTTTTTAAGAAGAGCAGTATTGTGTTGTACTGTATTAGTTAGCACTGGGTTTGAATCCCGGGCTCGGTGGGCGAGTCAGTGCCGAGTTTGCATGTTCTCTGGGTTTGGTCCCACAGTCCAAAGTTATTCACATGAGGCTGACTGCAGTGTTCATTTTTGCTCAAGAAAGTTATGAGTCCCAGGGACTCGCAGGTTGGGAAAGTATGAGTCCAAATGCAATAGTAATGAGTCCTGTCAAATAACGGAAAAGATTCGCCCGAAAATGTATAGAACTTCAAATAGATCATTGCCAACACAAAGTTCATTCAATCATTTTATGAAAAGTTTATTAGGTTCACAGATAAAAACAAAAATTAAAAACTTAGAAGTTATCACTGACTATGATATAAAAAAAACATTAAAACAAAATTTAAATACTTTGAAGTCATCACAGAAAAAATAATACCGTTTTAACTTTAACGAAATCTCGCGAGAGGATCCCGATTCGATATCTCGAAAGCGCAGAAGGCAAAACTCGCACTCGGAAAGGTAAACAAATATGGCGGTATTGTCAAAGCATCGACCGATTTCGCAAGATATTTTGGCAAATATTTCTGTTTTGGGACAATGTTACATAAATTGATGAAAAATATTAATGAGTCCGGCGGACGCACATTGGTTTGACACCATGCGTCCCTACGGATTTTCATGCGTCAGGGACGCAAGGACGCACGCAAACGTGAACACTGTGACTGGCTGTTCCAAATTTCCTCAGGGTGTGAATGTCAGTGTGAATTTTTGGGTGTGTTGCCCTGCAATGCTCTGGTGAGCTGTTTAAGATGTGCGCTGCCTTCACCCAGTGTTGGCTGAGATAGGCACGACCTTCATAGGATGAAGCAAATGGCTGAGTGAATGAGTGAAACAGATGCATGCATACTAATAGATTCCTGAAAGTTGGTTACATGGGGCAGTAGTGACTTGGTGGTAAGGTGCTGAAACACTGATCCCAAGGTTGTGGGTTCAAGCCTCATTCTCAACAGGTTGTTACTGTCCCTTGTAGTGCACCTAACTGGGTTATCAAAGGCCGGCCGTGTCTCTCACTGTCGATGGTGTGAGGCAGTTCAAAGAACCATTGCTGACTTTCATCAAGAGGCGCTGCATAGCTGTCAGTATGTTTCTGCCCTGCGATGGCCTGGCAAGCTGTCCAGGGTGTACTCTGCCCTCATCCAGAGTCAGTTGAGGCCTTGTCTTTGTTGTCCTTGTCGAAACGAGCAGAAAAGTCATTCAGCTCATTGAGGAAGGACAACAAGGATAAGGCCTGAGCTGACTCTGGCTGAATAATTATGACTAAAATCATTTTATTTCTGGAATTAAATCCAAAATCTATTTATTATTTGATTATTCAATGATTATTTAACTTTCAGATAATGCCTCACTGCTACTGAGAACAGAAAGCATTTTGAGTCGTCATGTTTTTTTGTTTGTTTTTTTAACCCCTTGTGTTCGAGATGCTCTCCGGTAGGATTTCTTTAAGGACTTTTATATTGCTCAACACAAAATACTGACTGGTTTGAAAGAACTGGAGTTTAATGGTTGCTAGGAAACTGTTGTTAAAACACCAACATGATGATCTCCTAAGCATATTATAAGCTGCACGGACGAGCAGTGTGTCGGTTGCATGGCATTGCATCATGTAAACAGACGAACTTTGCTGTCTGGGCTTTTCTCACCATATTCTCTGTAATTTAACCTGTTTGGTTGAGTGACAAGCTGCCAGATTTCTTTTCTTTTTTTTTCTTTTTTTACAGGAACAGAAAGTTCTAGTGTGAATATTTGAGTTTTGGAGGATAATGAGGGAACTTGTTATTCAGAAAATAGAAAATAAATATAGTCGGCCCTCTACTTACGAAAGCCTCTGAATACGAAAAATCCAGGCTACGAAAAACATTTTCCTGAGTTTTGTCCACTTTTTACGAAAACGTCTTTTTACGAAAAGAGCCAAATGCGCCAATCACAAATTCAAACAATGCGTGAGTTGCTCTCTCATTGGCTGTCTCCCAACATCCCGCCCCGCTGGCCTCCCATCGGCCAGGAGGGAGCTGAATCTCCATAGTACTGTACACATCGAGCTTGTTTGTCACACGCGTAAAGGAGAGTTGTACTTTTGGTTTTTTAGTTTCGTGAGGTTATTTGAGAGGCTCATCTTTACAATCTTATAAACACGGCTCATTGGTAATGATTATGGGTTTACATGACTAGACAACCAAGTGAAACAATAAGGAATCAAGACAGTTTTTATGACCGATTTGAGCAGAGATGTGGCGCACTTGCCCTGACAGACACAGGACTGCGTACGCCGTCGGCTGCACGCTGCGTGTGGGCAGAGCCCGCATTCGGCGAAGCGCGCCACAAATGTGTGTTTTGTGTGTGTGTGTGTGTGTGTGTGTGTGTGTGTGAGAGAGAGAGAGAGAGAGAGAGAGAGAGAGATAGAGATAGACAGTGTGTGTGTGTGTGCGTGAGAGAGAGAGAGAGACTGCATACAGAGTCAGTCAGAGATGAAAGGAGGCGTTCTTTAACTCTTTTTCGAGAGAGCACATTGCAGCTTATTATTCATTTTTTATGTTGTTTAATTCAGTAAATGTTTAATAACTGTGGCGGGCTCCGCCGAATGTGAGCAAAACGCGGCTCATCCGGGCCTCCGATCCCTCAAGGAAACAAGTTAAAGTTGAGTCCGGACCTCCGATCTGTCAAGCAGGGAGTGCGCTTTGAATTCTCCATCTTAAAATGGTCTGGCGTCGGCTGCATGTGGGCGGAGCCCGCATTCGGCAGAGCGTGCCACAAATGTGTGTTGTTTGTGTGTGTGTGTGTGTGTGTGTGCATTAATAAAAAAATGTTCACTAATGGTTTAATTAATAAATATGTTAATAAAATGGTTTAATATGTTAAGAAAATGTTTAAATGGTTTAATAAATAATTTTCTTTTACTTTTAACACATATTTCATATAAAATTGTTGTACTTTTATAATTTTTAAAGGGTTTATGGGGTATTCTTGGGAGCCTTGGAACGAATCACGTTTTACATGAAAAACGCGTCTCTACTTACGAAAACTAGAGTGCCGACTGTACTATAGAATCGATTTTATTCAAGTAACAAGCAGAAATAAGACGGAAGCTTTTAACTGCTAATAGAAATCAAAGAATCAAAGATGTTTTTATAACCCTTTAACTCACCTCTCCTGACTAACGGGCATTTCTTACACAGGATTACGACTCTGGTGCTCATGCTCTTCCCTGCCTGCTGGATGGACAGGTTTCCTTCCTTGTACACATTGATGATGGAGAAGGTGGCGAGCACGCTCTGTTCCCTCATGGCAGCCGAGACGAGTGTCCCCGTCAGCACTGAGACGAGATGACACGAGAATATGAACTCATCCTCCTCAGGATCGTGTTGTACTGTGTGAAACTGAGCAGAGTTATTGTCGTGGAGTTATGTAATCAAACACACAGTACGAAATTCTAGCAGTAATAAATAGGATTCTTCTTCCTCACTATGTGGGTGGAAAAATAAAATAAAACAAGATAATTCTTCATGAGTTCTGTAGATGTTTCGATACCCTTTTTTTTTTTTTTACCAAAGTTGCTGAAGCAGTAATGTTCTTCGATAGTCCCACTCCTCTTGCACTTCTGCTTGCACAGAACTTCAGAATACACCAGAGCTGAGTATAAAGAGAAGTCATCAACAACACAGTAGAGGAAAGAGCAGAGCAATTTGCACAAGGCATTCTGGCTTAAAAACGTCTGAGCATGCACAGGAAAATTACATATTCTCAATTCTGATTGGTCAGAATGTGCTAATCATCATTATCATCATCATCATCATCATCATCATCATCACCATCGTCATCTTCCTCCGCGTAATCTGGGGTCTGCAGCCTAAACAATTTGGTTCAGACGTCCCTCTCCCCAGCCGCTTACTCCAGCTCTCCCGGGGCACACCGAGGTGGTTCCCAGACCAGCTGAGAGACATAATACCTTCAGCATGTTCTAGGTTGACCCCAGGGTCTCTGCCCAGTTAAACAAGCCCTAAACACCACACCATGGAGGTATTCTAATCAGATGCCCAAGCCACCTCAACTGACTCCTCTCAATGCACTCTGAGCTCCTCCCGGATGGCTTTGCTGCTTACCCTCTCTCTACAGGAGAGTCCATCCATCCGGTGAAGGAAGCTCGTTTCAGCTGCTTGTATCCGTGATCATCTTTTGGTCACTACCCAAAGCTTGTGACTATAGATGAGGATTGGAACATAGATCAACTGGCAAACTGAGAGCTTTGAGACTCACCTCCCTCTTCACCACGACGGACCAGTACAAGCTCTGAATACGGAGGATGCATTCCACCATTTTTCCAGCTGAGAATCATGTCCTCGGATTTGAAGGTGCTGATTCTCATCCCGGCCACGTCTCACTCGGCTGTGAATCGCTCCAATGAGAGCTGGAGGTCCTGGACTGATAATGCCAAAAGGAAAACGTCGTCCGCAAAAAGCAGAAACACAGTCCGATGGCCACCAACCAGAACCCCTCAACACCACGGGAGCGCCTATAAATTCTGTCCATAAGAATTATTTCCAGAATCTGTGACAAAGGACAGCTTACCGGAAATTATGTATTGTTACCAATGCGGACCAAGCTCTGACTACGGTGATACAGAGACCGAATGGCCCGTACTAACGGGTCCAGTACACCAGAGCACACCAAACAAGGTAGCCCAAGAGACATGGTCAAAAGCCTTCTCTAAATCCACAAAACATATGTGGACAGATTGGGGAAAACTCCCACGCCCCCTCCAGGATCCTGTAGAGCATATAGAGCTGGTCGAGAGTGCCGCAGCCAGGATGAAAACCAAATTGTTCCTCCAGAATCCAAGGTTCAACTATCAATTGGATCCTCCTCTTCAGTTCCCCCGCACAGACTTTCCTGGGTGGTCAGACAGAACCCATAACTTCAGCTGCCAACCAACTCACAATGTACCTGACCCCTATAGAGCCTCCCACAGGTGGTGGGTCCATGGAAGGTCGGACACATGTCTCCTTTTTAGGCTGGGCCTTCCAGAGCATCCCCAGGCCTGGCTGCAGGGTGGGACCCTGGTGACCCACATCCAGGCAAGGAAAACCGTGTCCTTTTCCATTTGTCCATAGGGGTTTTTTAACTGCGCTTCATCTAGACCTTCACCTAGGACCTGTTCGCCTTGACTGACACTACCAGGAGCATAATGCCCCCAATAACATAGCTCCTAGGATCATTAGGAAACACAAACCCCTCCAAAACGATAAGGTGGTGATTGAAGGAGGGCCTTGATCAATGGTCCAAGCCAGAACCTTAACCACTGAGTCACCACTGTCCTGTGATAGCGCTCTCTAAAGCAGGGGTTCCAAAGCCTGCTTTCCTTACTATATCACACACAGGGAAGTCATATAAAGACATTAATTAGTTCAACCGTAACGTGTTGGGAACAAAAAAAAAATAAGTTCAAGAGTGGTCGAAGGCATAACAGATTCCAAGCAACTAGAGTGTTTCTAAGTAAGGGTTACAACTGTTATTGCAAAAGTGCACGCGTCAACACCTAAAAAAATAAAAATAGTAAACTCGATCTGCATGGAATACATGTCAGGAAAACAGCATTCGTCGTCCAAAACGAACATGAGAGCAAGACTACAGCTTGCCAGTGAACACAGAGGCAAACACCAGACTTTTTTCCTTTTGGTAGCGATGACTCAGTAAACTATTTTTTCACATGACTGTGGCTTATTAGAAAGATAGGCCAATACTTTTGTGTTAAGAAACACAAAACACAAAATGTGGGTGAGGCCACAGCTCTTTCACGGATATGTCATTATTATATATAACTCGTGCGATTTTTTGCTTGTTTTAGGAAAAAATCTAAGAAATAAAAAAAAAAATTGTGGGGGGGGGGGGGGGGTTACAGTGGTGTAGTGCTTAGCAACCAGCTTCTGCATTTCCTCTGGGTACTCCAGTCTTCTCCCACAGTCCAAAAACATGTAAAGTACTGTATGCTAATTGGCTGTTCCAAGTCTCCTCTCGGTGTTGAGCGTGAGCGTGAATAGTTGTGTGAGTATTGGCTCTGCAATGGCCTGGTGAGCTGTCCAGACTGTACCTCACCCTCGCCTAGAGTCGGCTGATGGGCACAAGCCTCCCCATGGCCCTAATTAGGATTACGCGGCTTAGCAAATGAACGAAGATGAGAAATTTTTAGGGAATAAAAGTACTAAACATTGTGAGACATATTGGAGGAGGAAGCACTCACTTTGCTCCACAGCACAACCCTGTGGTGGATCATTTTCCTGCAGTTGCTCATCCAATTAGTGTTTTACAGTATTTCTTAATTGCTGTTGAAAAAGGTCAGTAGCACTGACGCAAGTTGAAATGTTTCAACATATTTAGAAAATTTGATTGTCGAAAAATTTTGTTCTAGAATATAAATCAATTAACATCATTACATAAATCAACATCTTTCTTTAACATTCCAGAAGAGAGGAAAAGGAGAATAGGACAAACCTAAAGGTTCTGGAGAGGTGGGAGGAGCTGCAGTGATGAGGATGGAGAAGCCAGTGATGGTAGAGTTCTTCGGTTTGAACGTGTAATGGCAGATGAATCCGTCTGCGGTGAGACTCAGATCTGAGACAAACTGGATGAAGAGGTGACTGCCTTCGGAGTAGATTGGCCTAACAATGACAAAAAGTGCATGCTATGATCTGGTGGAGATCATAACGCTGTAACCATCAAGAATATCATCAGAAAATTAATTTAAAACATTATGACCAATCTGCACCTTCCAACCAATTAAAATCCAATAGCACTGTGATACTACAGACTGGTTAAATTCCAGAATGCCTTAATGTAAACAGACAACTGTGGAGGAACCTGCGAAACTGACCACAGCACTAGAACAGCAGAGATGAAGCTCTTACGCAGGAGGGCTGTCGCCACAGAACTTCCCGATCCGGCTCGCGGCGCTCATTTCTGCCCCGTTGTAAACAGCCATGTGATCATACCGGCAGTAGTTATCCCTCTCCACGTCAAACTTCTCAAACTTCAGCTCAATTATCTAACATGGTAACAACTCATGTTAACACTGTCTTTAAAATCCACGTTCTTACTGCAGTGCTATAATTTTTCAGTTTAAAAGGAATAAAAAATTTTTAAAAATTAAAAAAAAAAAGTCATTCATTAGGGGTCGCGGCGAGCTTGGCGCATATCAGCCGACTCTGGGCGAGGGCATAGTACACCGTGGACAGCTCACCAGGCCATCGCAGGCAGAAATTAGTCCTGGGTATGCGAATAGACATAAATATCCCACTCACCTGGTGCGCTGGTGCTATAATATGCCACGAGCAGGTCACACCTGGAGGGTAATCTTGATCTGGCCAGTTAGGGGTCATGAAGGTTCCCAAGGGTTTGTCTAGGATTCCGCCACAGTAACGCACTCCTAGCAAACACACACACACAGCAGTAACACAAACACAGGGAGGCCATGGCTTCCAGCTCAACCTTTAAAGCTATAGAGAAGTTTTTCAACGCTGTAAAAATATCAAACCGCATAAAGGACATTAAAAGTGAACTGAAGATTCAGTGACGCTGTGCAGCCTGCTCACACACACACACACACACACACACACACACACAGCATCAATGTGATTAAATATGATTTACTTTTCAACACAACCCGGCAATGAGAAGCAGCCAGAGAAAATGAGATGTTACTCTAAGCGCAGAGTGGCCGCGGGTATCCGCAATATCATACTTATCTTCCTACAAAATGAGCTCGGAGACCAGATCAGAAGCTGGAGCTGGGCCTCTGTCTATATTTAACCAGGAATGAGCCGCTAGTAGGGATGCAGTGTAATATAAAATCTGCTGCAAGTACAATTTCCTGCGTAAGACACTCAGTGCCTGTACACCACAGTACGCTGCACAGTCCTTGGGCAGAAAAACTAATATGATCAACACAACTTTTTTATTTATTATTATTTTAAATGAACAAGTACGAACTCTGTTTAATCACACTGCCTTATACCTACAGGATCTGTACTTTCTTAGTATGCAATGCACCTAAAGGTTCTGTGTATGAATAAACACGCATTACCTTTGCACCGGGCGGCACGGTGGCGTAGTGGTTAGCACGTCCGCCACACAGCAAGAAGGCCGGGGTTCGATTCCAGGCCTGGGTGTTTTTGTGTGGAGTTTGCATGTTCTCCTCTTGCTCACGTGGATTTCCTCTGGGTACTCCAGTTTCCTCCCACGGTCCAAAAACATGCACAGTAGGCTAATTGGCCGTAGGTTCGCATCGTGCAGAAGGCAATGGCAAACCACTGCACTATCCTTGCCAAGAAAACCTCCATGAAGATGATAATCAAGGCGTTATCCTTCATGGCAGGTCGGCAAGAGTCGTCCTATGACTCGGAAGGGACCAGACCTTTGCACCAGATCACTGTAAAATTCTCAATTTTGACTGGACAGAATGTTTTGATGCTTAATTTTCCATAACAGCTGATTCACCTAATTTAAGGCTATTTGTTAATACATTCGCTAATTAGGGTGGTGCCCATCTCAGCTGACTCTGGGTGAGGGCAGAGTACACAATGGCAAGCTTGCCAGGCCATCGCAGGGCAGAAAGATGCTGACAGCTATGCAGCAATGGCCTGGTGAACTGTCCAAGGTGTACGACGCCCTTGAGTCAGCTTGGATGGGCGGCAGACTTCCTGTGACCTAAATTATGATTAACTGGTTCAGAAAATGAATGAATGACAAACAAAGTATGTTATAATTATTTCTGCCAAAGATTGTTGGATGTTTGTTAATGTATTTATTTGTTTGTTAGCAGGAATATGTATAACATTAGGTGCAGGTTTTTATGAGATTTCTACCAGAGGTGGGGCTTCAGTAAAGGAAGACCAAGTTAAACTTTGATCCAACTCAAATTGTGGAAGCAAGAATTTTTGGAATATACCCTGACATTGTGTACTTTGGGTTTTTATCGGCTTGGTGGAGGCTTCTCTTCATAACTTTATGAGATGAGAAAAGTTTTGGTTCACATGGAGGAAACCTGGTATTTTTAATATAGCTAAAATAATTATTTTAAAAATTACGATTATAGTTCATGCTGAAATGGGAGGAATATAACACAAAATAAAATTGAAAAAAAAATACCATGATACACATAATTAAAAAAAAATGTTTACCTTAACATAATATTGTTCATATTAATATTACATTGTATCCCATAGTCAAATAAATATATTGGCTAATATAAATATTTGAATAAACAGCTTCCTTCATCACACCATCTAAATTGATACATCATCAACAGGTGGTGTATTTTATCAGTTATTACCCCTCACGTTTGCCTGAACAGCAGCATATCGTGCCAGGAAGCCACGTCCAGCCGTGTTGGCATCTGAAACCATGACTACTTGCATCCTGTTTTGACTGGAGATCAGCGTTCCCGGCCGTGCCGTGCCACAGAAACGCCCGAGTCGCTGACTGTTAACGAATCCATCGTACGCATCCACGTAGTCGTAGCGGCAAAGTCTGTCACTCTCTAGGTCAAGGGAACGGAAGATGAGAGACACAACTTTGCCATGAGGAACCTGATGATGGAAAATAAAACTCAGCTTCCGAACGTCACAATGCATTTTATCAGCAGCATTATAGCTTTCACTAGGTTTAGACCAGAGGTCGGGAACCTATGGCTCGCGAGTCAGACGTGGCTCTTTGATGACTGCATCTGGCTATCAGATAAATCAGGTGGCCTTTCTTAACAGAATAACTAACACATAATTTCGCTGTCCTTTAAATAAAAATACCATCAAATAAAACAAAAACATGAATAAATCTCACGCATTTCAATCTATACATCTACTTTCAATGCCACTTGTCACTGTGGCGCGCAGCAGAGAGCCAATCCTTTATGTACTCCAGTGTGTGGGCGGGGCCGATACCTTGAAATTCTAATTTTATTGGATTATATGCAACAGCCTGTGTAAGTTGTTTTTGGGTAAAGAGGTAAATTTCCCTCGTTTTGATCATCTCATGTGCACGAAGCCAAGCAGAGCTGGCAAGCAAAACACAAATACACAGCATGAAAAAACTTCAACCCGCAGACCAGCTGATTGCCAAAACTTGGAACGTGCTTCCTGTCATATAAACACTGCAGTGTGAGTCCTGTCGTATTGACCATGTTTGGCTGCACATGTGCACGCGAGCAGTCCTTGTCACCTGAAAAGCATCAAGACCAACCTGTGGTCACATGTAATAGACGGAAGCCTAAACGCCTGCATGAAGCTGAACCTCAGCACGTATCAACCAGACTACAAAACCATCAGCAAATCCATGCAGCACCAGAAGTCGCATTAATAGTAAGAAGTACTTATCTTATTAATAAATAACTTCATTATAACAATGTTGTTTAAAATAAATTCAGAGTCTTATTATACTCTAAAATTGTTGGTCTCGGTATTAAAAAATATATTTGGCTCTCGGAGGATTAGATTTAATTTTTTTTTTTTTTTGTCTCTCTTAGCCAAAAAAGTTCCCGACCCCTGATTTAGACTTTCTGTATTTTGAGGCATAACGTTTTAAATGGTTAAAGATACAGTGTGTAATATTTTAAAGGATCTATTAGCAGAAATTAAGTATATCGTCCTCTCATGGAGGCCACCATCTTGCAGCATGTTTTATAGAAGCCCAACATCATACAGACTTCCAAGAGGAGAGGGTGGGAGTAAAATTTAAGTTGGCTGTAATCTGGAAAAATCACCATTAGATACTACTAAATCTTACACACTGTCTCTTCAACACAAACGCAAAAAATAGACAAACTAAACTTTACTTAACATAATCTGAGCACTATTGCTTTACCTGGCTCCATTCACCTTACTTCTTTTCTTGGTACAGTCATACTTCACCTTACGAAAGACCCAAAAACGCCTTTACGTAAAATTTTTATCTCTGAATACGAAAGAAAATTCAAGTTACGAAAACCCGAAATATCAAAAATTCAAACAATGCGCGCTCAGCTTCGCAGCTGCCCGAATCCCCTGAAACATAAATGCACATGTAGCATCCTGTATTTTGTTTTGAAATTGGCGCGATAGAGTGACTCTCCCATTGCCTCCCAACACCCCGCTGGCCTCCGATTGGCTAGGAGGGAGCTGCATCTCCATGATACCCAAGATGCTTTTCGTGGGCCTTTGACCCTCGTTCATGACGGAGTTCTAACAAATGCAAAGAATAGAGTTACTGTTGTTTTGTGAGTTTTTTGAGTGTGCTCATTGCAGCTTTATTCTTCGTTATTCATCAGGGGCCCCAAGAAAGTAATTCCCGGTGCGAGTGAAAAGAAGAAGCGGGCTCTATTATCAATAGAAGTAAAACAGGAGATGAAAAAAAATATGAAAGTGGCATGCGGTTGAGTGATATCGCAAAGGAATATGGCCGAAACTCATCTACCATCAGTATGATATTGAAGCAGAAGGAGCCCAACCCTAATGGTAAATGATTTGCATGTCTTATCAATTTTAATGGTTTAATAAAGAATTTTCTTTTACTTTTAACACATATTTCATACAAAATTGGTACACTTTAATCATTTTTAAAGGGTTTAGAGGATAGTATTGGGGCCTTGGAACGAATCAGGCCTTTTACATGTAAAATGCGACTCTACTTACAAAAAAAAAAAAAAAAAAAAAAAAAAAAAAAAATGACATTACGAAACCACTTCTGGAACGGATTAATTTCGTAAGGTGAGGTATAACTATGTTTTCTACATTAAACTTACAATCACTTAGCAAAAACTTTTCGCACTTGTATCTTTCCTCGTTTTGATTTTTTTATTTGTCTCAGACAATATAGGCAAGCACATGATGAATGCTACTAATTCTTCTGTCAACAAATCATTGCTAGCTTGATTACATTTAAATTTATGGCGCTTATCCAGAACGACTTACATTTTTTTCTGATTTATAAATCTAAGCAGTTTAGGCTTAAGGGAACCTTAGTGGTACTGATGCCTGAACCACCAACCTTCAGGTAAATAAACCAAAGCCTTAACCACTGAGCCACCATGGCCATTTGCTGACACACAGTTAGCTACGAATTTATTAGCTATAGCAAGCACATGTCTACACGACACAGTTTAGATCTCAGCAACATCACAATGGTTATTTTTCATTAATTAGTAACCGCCACTTTAAGCCTGGTTTGAGAATACTGAGCATGATTTAAGCCCATCAGTGAATAATGACAGTACCCCCTCCTGGTGCTCCCTTTCCTTAAGCAAAAATGATTTAAAAAAAACATCGTAGTGGTGTTTTTGCAACGAGACAACACTGTGTAGCTCAATCTGGGTGAATGCTCCCTGAGTGGTATTTTTTCAGCTAGACTGTTGTTGCTTACCGTGATTCTCCAAACGCATTTGGTGTTAGGGGGGTAAACACCAGGGTAACCCGGACTTCCAATGAGGCCAGAAGTTCCGGTAACGTTTCCACCACATGTAAACACCGGCCTACGAGAAACAGACGTCAAAGCGAATGTTTTGCTAGCTATGATAGCAGCAACAATCAAAACTGGATCATTAAAACTATTACTATAATTATTATCATTATTATTATTGAATATCTGCCTCTTTAGGTTTTGTTCGAGACTTTAAGGCTATTATCGCTAATAAATAACTACACAGCTTCAAGAGTAACTCATGGACAAAACCATGTCTAAAGCTCAACATTATGAAATTTTTCACAAATTATTTTAAATAAAGAGAAAGTGCGTCGGCCCTGTGATGAACGGCCAAACTTTTGCACAGAGTTGGCAGAGATAGAGTCCAACCTACCTGACAGGTTTAAATGTTTTAATTTAATGAATGAAAAACTAAGTTATTATTTTTGGTTTGTTAATTTAAAAAAGTTATCTAAGTTAAGTAGTTTATAAATAATTTACAAATTTATTTCCCTTTTAATTATATTTATTTATTTTTTTAATAAAAAAAAATACTTAGTTGGATAATCATTTTAATCAACTATACCGGTTTTTATTATTTAAAAATGTTTATAATTTTATTATGATTTTTAATTTGTACTTTTATTGTGAAATTTGTTTCCCTTTTAAGGGTAAATTATATTTATTTTTTTAAATAAAAAAATACTTAGTTGGATTATAATTTTAATCAACTATACCGGTTTTTATTATTTAAAAATGTTAATTTTTAATTTGTACTTTTATTGTGAAATAAATGACTACACACTTTAAAATATCTTTTAAAAACCTGAACAAGAAAATAAACAAATAAATAAAAGAACTAGACAGACTGAGTGACTGGACTCGGACTCAGCCTCAGCACATAAAACTAACATGTAATTAAGTTTGACTTCATTGCAACCAAAAACATTAAAACATTAAAAACAAATTACTAGATTATTAAACAAACTTAGCACTTTAAGTAATTCCTGTGAACCATACCTTCGTTCTCTTTCCCCAAACACCAAGTGAAAAAGGAACATAACCCAAACTCTGCATGTTGCAGTCCACATATCGAGCTCGGAATGAATTTGATGTTGGCCGTGTCCCAAATCCCTCCCTACTCCCTCCAAGCATACACTCGGGCTGCCCACAAAAGGGAATTCATGTCTGTTTAACCCTAAACCTGTATTATCCTGTGCACTACACGCCCATTGTGCAGCTTTTTGGAACACAGCCTGATGTGAGTTTTTGTTTATTTTTCCTTCGCAGTTGGATGACTGAGGATGAATGAGTGGTTTGTTTCACTGAGGGACCGGAAAGGGAATTAAGGAGTTTCAGGTTTGGGTAAAGAACAAACAAAGAAAAATAATTTCTTCATTGTGTGCCTGAGGGAAACTGATTTTGTTTTGTTTTTATTATTAGTAGTAGTCAGTGGTGGCCTGGTGGTAAGGTACAGTACTACATTGCTGATCCTAAGGTTGAGGGTTCAAGCCCCACTGTCAATGGTCCCCCCCGCCCCCCCGCCAGAGGTCAGCCATGTCTCTCACTGCCTACTTCACTTCACTTATCCCTTAACATCCGAGGATGTCGCTGGGGTGCCTTCATGGCAAGACTTGGGCTGATTTGGCCTGGCGGAGCCCATCCCTCTCCAGGTCGTAGAAACACGCTGACGGCTTTTGCAGCCGACTCTTTACGAAAGTCAGCAATGGTTCTTTTACATGCCTCTCACCATAGACAGTGAGAGACATGGCCCGCCTTTGATAACCCAGTTAGCTGCACTGGGGGGGGACAGTGACAACTTTGTGGGGACTCGAACCCCCAACCTTAGGATCAGCGATCCTGCGCTCTAACCAAAAGACCACCACTGCCCTCACTGCCTACTGTGAGGCTGTAAAAGAACCACTGCTGACTTTTGACAAGAGTAGGCTGCACAGCCGTCTGCATGTTTCTGCCCTGTGATGGCCTGTTAAAGCT
This sequence comes from Plotosus lineatus, assembly GCA_024760905.1. NCBI lineage: Eukaryota > Metazoa > Chordata > Actinopteri > Siluriformes > Plotosidae > Plotosus > Plotosus lineatus. The sequence goes on along the minus strand of CM045746.1, from coordinate 31,744,351 downwards.
GTCCAGGGTGTACTCTGCCCTGGGTAGCATCCTCCCCGTGACCCAGATTAGGATTAAGCTGTTCAGGAAATGAAGGAATGAATAGTACTGTAGTGGTAATGGTACAGGAGTGGGAGGTGTTGGGGGAGGGGTATATTAGCTAGTTAGCTGGATCACCACTAGATGTCTACATTGCACAAGAATTTGTAAACAGCGAACTCACAGTCTGGGCCCTCAGAAGGACTGAAATTATTGGCACCCCATAAAGCTTCATTTTCACCATTCAGTTCTCACTCACTCATTTGCCATTCCATTCAATCCTTTTAAAGATCACGAAGAGGCTGAGCTCAATCTCAGCCAACATTAGGTGAACAAGGGGTGCACCCTAAACATTTCACCAGACCATTGCAGGGCTACACACAACTATTCATACACCTACTCCCACCTACTAGTACAGACAACATAGAACAGCCAATCAGCCTATTGTGTTTTGGGAGGAAACCAGGGTACCTGGAGGAAGCCCACACAAGCTGGGGGGAAACACCACACAAATAAGCCCGCTCCGAGCCCAGGATTCAAACCCAGGACTATTTTAATCATGTTTTGACACATGTATATTGACCCACTGCTGTCACTGCCGACATGAATTCATTTCCTATCAGTAACCCAACCCTTGCTGACTTTTGACAGCTGCATAGCCGTCAGTGTGTTTCTGCCCTGCGATGGCCTGGCGAGCTATCCAGGCTATACTCTGCCCCCGCCCAGAGTTGGCTGAGATGGGCGTCAGCCTCCTCGTGACCCTAATTAGGATAATCGGTTCAGAAAATGAATGAATGAATGAATGAGTAACCAACTGGGACTCATATATGCCAAAGCAGCACTTAGTGCATGCAAGTGGAACTTGGTTAGGATGCAAATTTTGGGCTTCATGCCCACGTGGTGCTCATATAGCCCTAATACAACCCAGGTTGGGACCATTTCTCATTCCATTTACTACCCACACAGACCCCACATACTTGTTCTGGATGGGGAAATAAATCTTAACGTTTTTGTGCCTTTGGCCACTGGGGAAAAATAGGCAGCATCAGTAAAGAGACAGCACCACTGAGGTTGGAATAAAACATTTTGGTAGCTGCTGCTGGGATGTTTTAGCAGTAAAACCGGGTTTCAGCTACCAGGAGGTGAAAACACTTTCATTTCTATGAATCTGAATCAAATCTCTTATAATAGCAATAATAATAATAATAATAATAATAACGGCTTTTTCCCTTGATTAGGGGTCGCCATAGCGAATGATTCGCACATTTGATTTGGCATTGGTTTATACGTCGGATGTCCTTCCTGTCACAACCCTTTAGCAAGGGACAGAAACACGCTGACGGCTTTGCAGCTACTCTTTACGAAAGTCAGCAATGGTTCTTTTACATGAACCTCTCACCATAGACAGTGAGAGACATGGCCGGCCTTTGATAACCCAGTTAGCTCCACTGGGGGGTCAGTGACAATCTTGTGGAGATTGGGACTCGAACCCCCAACCCTAGGATCAGTGATCCAGCGCCCTATACCACCAGGTCACCACTGCCCCTCAATAATAATAATAAGAAGACAATTTTGATATAGGGTGCTGGATCACTGGTCCTAGGGTTGAGGGTTCGAGTCCCACTCTCCACAAGGTTGTCACTGTCCTCCCCAGTGCAGCGAACTGGGTTATCAAAGGCCGGCCATGTCTCCCACTGTCTATGGTGTGAGGCACGTAAAAGAACCATTGCTGACTTTCGTAAAGAGTAGGCTGCAAAGCCGTCGGCGTGTTTCCACCCTGCGATGGCCTGGTGAGCTGTCCAGGGTGTACTCTGCCCTCACCCGAAGTTGGCTGGGATGGGCACCAGCCTCCCCGCGACCCAAATTAGGATTAAGCGGTTACAGAAAATGAACTGATGATGATACAATTTTTAGGTTGCGTGAGTGTTGGCCCTGCGATGGCCTGGCGACCTGTCCATTGTGTACCCCGCCCTCGCCCAGAGCTGGCTGAGATGGGCGCCAGCCTCCCCATGACCCTAATTAGTATTAAACGGTTACAGAAAATGAACTGAAATAAATATATAAAGGTCTGTCTTTTATATCTACCCAAAAATATGTAGAGACAGGGAACTTTTCATCTGCTTGCACTGTTTTCATATCATGACCGACTGGAAATTGCTTCCAGGTTCACTCCATTTCGCCACCAACATGCAGTCGTTAGGTCAGCATTTGCCTTCGAACACATCTCAGCTGGAAGGACAAATTTTAACACCCGATATTAGCAGCCCAGTCTTTTACGATCGCTGGCAGGGCAGAGGAGAGCAGAGGACAGCACATCATTGATTTGGACATGGTCTTTGTGGGAGTCACAACTAGTGCTAATGGAAAGAGGTGCAGCCGAGTGTGCGACACATCATTCATTAAATCTCATATTCTGGCTGTAGATGCCCCAGAAACGCACTCGAACGTAAATATGGATGTCTCAGACACGCTAACGATGCTACAGGTACCACATTCTTATGAGTCTGCTTTGAAAAGCGCGCACACACACACACACACAGACACAAGCAACATTTTTAAGAGGAAGATCACGTTTCAGTTTTTTTGGACGCTGTGTGACATGGGCCTTGAGAAACACACGCTTCCTTTGAGAGAACATAAAACCGGCCATGTGTGTGTGTGTGTGTGTGTGTGTGTGTGTGTGTGTGTGGTGGTGTGGATGGGGTGTGTATCTGGCATGGCCAGTATAAGAACAGTTCAGCCTTGAGAAGCACACACATATGAAGAAGGATCACATTTTAGTGGGTCTGGATGTTGGATGAAACATGGCTCATCACATGACAGCAATTCAGTCCCACCCCCAAATCCCTAATGGCTCCATTGCCTGTGTAATTGCACTATGTCTGGTCCAGCACAATGAAGCATGGGCTTGAGAATATGTGCATTTCTATACTTAAGTAATTAAAGCATCCTCTAATTAGTCTCACTTATTAAGGAAGAGCAGTAAAACATTAGATATCAATAATCTGTGTTTGTTTTCTGCTCTAGATAACAGCTGCCATTTGTCTCCCTTGAACTTTTAGTTGTTTTTTTTGCTTATTTTGCTAATAACATAGCCACCATTTATATGCCAATTTAGTCACACGTGAAGCTTCTGCCATCTCTAGTGTTCATATAAATGTACTTTATAATGCAAAAATTACAAACTCATTGAAATTTTCAACTGTCGGTCCTTCTGTTTGATGCTTTTGTTTAAGTTGTGAACAACATAACTAGCATTGAACATTCGAGAGTCTCCTATTAATTTTTTTTCCATTTACATTTTACTGTAGATAGATAGATAGATGTATACATATACACATGTGTATATATATATATATATATATATATATATATATATACACACACAGACCCACAATATATTTTATATATATATATATATATATATATATATATATATATATATATATATATATATACACACACACACATATATACACACACACAATATATTTTATTTATATATATATCTATACACATATTTACACACACACAATATATTTTATATATACACACACATATATACACACACAATATATATATATATATATATATATATATACACAAACACACACACACACACATACATAGGGGGCAGTGATGGTCTAGTGGTATAGGGTGCACAAATCATGCAATACCTTCCTCTAGTGGGCATTTTCCAAAACTACAGCGCTGTATGTCTCAAGGAGAATGCATTTAAAGGTGTTCTTATATATATATATATATATATATATATATATATATATATATATATATATATATATATATATATATATATATATATATATATATATATATATATATATATATATATATATATATATATATATATATATATATATATATATATATATATATATATATATATATATATATATATATATATATATATATATATATATATATATATATATATATATATATATACACACACACATACAGAGAGAGAGAGAATTTTCTGAGTAGATCCTTCTGTATGGGGCAGTGGTGGTCTAGTGGTATAGGGTGCTGGATCGCTGATCCAAAGGTTGGGGGTTCGAGTCCCACTCTCCACAGGGTTGTCACTGTCCCCTCCAGTGCAGCTAACTGGGTTATCAAAGGCGGGCCATGTCTCTCACTGTCTATGGTGAGAGGTTCATGTAAAAGAACCATTGCTGACTTTTGTAAAGAGTAGGCTGCAAAGTCGTCAGCGTGTTTCTGTCCCTTGATAAAAAGGGTTGTGACAGGAAGGGCATCCGACGTAAAACCTCTGCCAAATCAAACGTGCGAATCAGATGATTCGCTGTGGCGACTCCCGAGTAAAAGGGAAAAAGCCGAAAGGAAGACAGACAGATAGTTAGATGGATAGAAGGATGGATGGATGGATCGATGGATGGATGGATGGATGCCAAATGAATTTCATCCCAGATGAGCCCCCAATTTTGTTACGTATAGAATTTATAAGATGAAAAATTCCCCATGAAACCATCAAAGCACGTCAGACCATGACATAAACTATATACAATTTAATAATATCAACAAAGTAAGGCAAAATAATAACTTACATCTTAGAGCTAAACAAAATACAAACTAAACAAGGATCCCAAGACAAAGATAGTCGCCAAGCACTTGCAGCATGGTAAATTTAGAGACGGCCCACATGTCGAAAGAAACAAATGCTGTGGGTGAACGTGGATGTTGGACTTGGGTGAAGTCTTGAACAACGAAACTTGGGTGACGCGCGTTCCATGATCTGCCTTGGATGAGATGATCCGCCACGATGAGTTTCCTTAGATGATCTGTGCGCCTAAGGGACTCGAAGAGACTCCTTACGTGATCTGTGTCAGCTGAAGAAACCAGAAGAGACTGGAGCCAGTTGGCAACAGGTCCTTAATATAGATTCCCTAAAGTTCAGGAAAGTTCCATTCTGGAAAATTCCAAATCACCTGACCTGCCACCAGGGCCCATGTGCAACTAGGTCACCTAATGGAAAATTCCAGACCCAAAACAGCTGAGTTATACCAGGGGTTATTATTTACAGCACACTAACTGAATATAATTATATGGGGCAGTGGTGGTCTAGTGGTATAGGGTGCTGGATCGCTGATCCAAAGGTTGGGGGTTCGAGTCCCACTCTCCACATGGTTGTCACTGTCCCCCCCAGTGCGGCTAACTGGGTTATCAAAGGCGGGCCATGTCTCTCACTGTCTATGGTGAGAGGTTCATGTAAAAGAACCATTGCTGACTTTCGTAAAGAGTAGCTGCAAAGTTGTGACAGGAAGGGCATCTGACGTAAAAACCTCTGCCAAATCAAAACGTGCGAATCAGATGATTCGCTGTGGCGACTCCCGAGTAAAAGGGAAAAAGCCGAAAGGAAGACAGACTAACTAAATATAATTATATACAAGGTTCATACAGTCACATTTATATTTACATTTATACATTTATTTACATGTCCATAACAATAGACAGACAGACAGGCCGACAGACCGACCGACCAGGTATGAGATGGGGAAGTGGTGGCCTGAATTACTGATCTGAAGGTCGGTCGTCAAGCCCCACTCTCGCCATGTTGTCACTGCTGTCCTCCAGTGCAGCTAACTGGGTTGTCAAAGGCCGGCCATGTCTGTGACTGCCTGTGGTGAGATTCATATAAGAGAACCATTGCTGACTTTCAGCAAAAGTAGCTGCGCCGTCCAGGGTGTACTCTCCCTTCACCCAAAGTTGGCTGAGATGGCTTCCAGCCTCCCCATTTTGAATTAATAGATAGATAGATAGATAGATAGATAGACAGACAGACAGACAGACAGACAGACAGACCATTGTAATTTTTGTTTTACGTTTTCACTAACCAGGCTAATAACACAACTCAAATTTATATGCCAGCTAGTTTTATGCTATGCCCTCTTCAGTTTATATGATAGCCAGACAGATAGTTAGATAGAAATAGAGTGGGAGAGAGGTAGAGAGAGAGAGAGGTGGACAAAGGTTTGGGTTTTTTTTTGTTTGTTTGTTTTTTTGCTAATTTGGAAATAATTTAATTTGCATTTCTTTGTCCTGTTAATCTCATCAATTATATCAACTATGATTTCTCTCCACGTTAAGATAAATAGATATATAGACAGACAAATAAAAGGATGGATTGAAAGATGGATACTTTAGTTAGAAATGTTGAATTGAAATTTGAAGTTTTCATACATGTGTTTCTGTTTGATATCCTTAATCATTTTTCTAAGGGCAGTGGTGGTCTAGTGGTATAAGGCGCCGGATTGCTGATCCAAAGGTTGGGGGTTCGAGTCCCACTCTCCACAAGGTTGTCACTGTCCTCCCAGTGCAGCTAACTGGGTTATCAAATATTATCGGCCATGTCTCTCACTGTCTATGGTGTGAGGCATGTAAAAGAACCATTGCTGACTTTCAACAAGAGTAGGCTGCAAAGCCGTCAGCGTGTTTCCGCCCTGCGATGGCCTGGCGAGCTGTCCAGGGTGTACTCTGCCCTCGCCCTGAGTTGGCTGGGATGGGCACCAGCCTCCACGTGACCCTAATTAGGATGAAGCAGTTACAGAAAATGAATAATTTTTCTATTACCATAATTAGCAATGCTAGTCTGTCAGCTACTCTCAGATAGCATTCTGATCTAAATGTCTTTGTTGTTGTTGTTTGTTTTTTGTTTTTATTCATTTAGAAGATAAATGTACTTTATGTCACAAACACTGAAATTATATCTTGGAATTTATAGGTTTTTAAGTTGTTCGGTTTTAGAGAATTTAGGCGTCCGAGTTTCAGTCTCCAGTTTTTTTGTTTTGCTAAAATCTTGCTAGCAACACGACTAGCATTTACATCTGCTATTCTCATATAACTCGTACCACACTGTGAAAAGGTTTAATTCCACGATTTGCACTAGGTCTTGAATTTCGCTCAAATAAATGGAAGGTAAAATACACGGAAAGATACAGAGAAAAAAAAAAACAACAACAAACAAACAAAAAAGAATGTCTCGCCAATGTGTCAGTAAGTAGTAGTTCCCACCTTTCAGTCTCGTATGATGGTTATTCAGAGTACAGCAGGGTGAAATCCCAAATGGCTCCTTACTTCCTACATAAATAGCATAGACATGGTACGAAATAATGGCTTCCACACTTATTGGAAGGTCTGCCAGCCAACTCGGAATGCCTCAAGGCTGAATCCCAAATGTCTACCAAGTTTTAAGGAGAGGGAGTAATGCCTTCTACACCTACACAGCTGGGTAATGCACTCATCGCAAAGTCAGACAGCTACTTTTCAGTAATTGGTGTATTTCAGTATACCAGTACATATGGTATGAAGTAAGATGAAGTAACACAATATGTTACTCTTATTACAAAAAAAAAAAACCCACAAGGAATATATATTTATCCGTATTTTGCATATTTTTTACAAAGGCAGGCTGAAAAGTTCTTAGGTTGACCATGATGCAATAGACAAACTTGGCCAAATGGGATGTATTTTTCTACATAAACCCCACCCCCACCCCACCACCCCACCACACACACACACACACACCACTGTCTACACACTTCTTCTACACTTCTTGTTGCAGCACTTGGATACCCTCGCTCTCTCATTACTCGTTAATCAGCCTATGAACTTTTCGTATATAAGTACTAATGCAGCCAACCACCTCAGAATGAACAGCAGGCAGAATATAGCACCTAAAACACATAAACAATCAGGGGCAAATGGACAAGGCTGTCAAATCCCCCTCTGGGCGGAGGGTGAAGTTTCAAGTTCACACATGGAAATCATGACGCCAATTGCATGGTTTGTTTTTGTGCGTGAGGGGGTCTGCACATATATATATATATATATATATATATATATATATATATATATATATATATATATATATATATGTTTTGACTTGAGTCCATGAGAGAACTGAGCCTGTGTTCACTTTGTGCACAAAGCAGGGGGGGAAATGGAGTGAAAAAATTCCTCCTCCCTCTTCCCCCCTCCTCAGAGAGCGAGAGAGAGAATTGTGATTCAATGCACCATTTGATTTATAGCTTTATGTCTACATTTATTTTTTTGGCAGCCAGTGTTTTCCAAAGCAGTGTACGACCCATGCCTTTTGAGCTGAGCAGATGAAGGTTAGTGTCCTTGCTCAAGGGTCTTCTTTGGAAACCTTCTTGGTTGGAAGCTTCCTTTGTGATAAACCGCCTTGAGTCTTTCCCAGAGTCTCTGGGAACATGTAGTAAACGTAAGAAAAGGGATCGACAAAAGGTCAGAAGAAACGCTTTCAATTGATGTGTTTAGAATTCTTTAAAAAATCTTCAAGAAATTTCAGAAGGCTCAATGATTCTATGCCACTGCAGAAGGATAGCGCTGATACACCAATCAGCTATAACATTATGACCACCTGGCCGGCTGGCACCTACACAGTCCAGTGTTTCCTGACTCCTTTCTATCATATCTAGCAATAACAGTTTGTGCTACTATAGGTCTTTTGATGCATCAAAACAGACGTACTAGCCTTCATTAGTCTTCATATCAGTGAAGTGTATCAGTGAGCCATGGCGAGCCATGACACTCTCACCGGGTCACTACTGGTTCTCCCATGGACCATTTTTGCTAGGAAATCAGCACCACCTTCCAGGAACACCCATTTCTTATTATAAGAATACAATGATCCCTCGCTACTTCATGCTTCAGTTTCTGCGGCTTCAGTGCATCGCGGGTTTTCCAAAAATATTCATCGAAAAATAAAACATAAGGAAATTAAGGAAAAATAGGGAAACGGTGAAGGAAAATTCTGCAAAACAAGGCCAATTATGCAAAAAAAAAAAAAAAAACCCCAAACCAACAAACAAACAAAAAAACAACAACAACCCAAAACCCCCCAACAAAACTACCTACATTTTTATGTGAGGTGCGCATCTGAGTGCATGCGTGTGCGTCTGTATGAGTGTGTATTTATATTTTATTTACATCTTATGCATTATTTTTTTTAATGTTTAATTGTTATTATAAGCATTTATAGCATTGAATATGTATTTATTGATATTATATATACATGTACATATACGTTAGTAAGGGGGGGTTGATCCTACTTTGTGGAAATTGGTGGACGCAGGGGGGGCTCGGTCCCCATTAACCACAGAAAGTGAGGGATCCCTGTATTCTATTAATCTTTTATTGTTTAAAGAAGAGTAAGTGGCTCGTTGACTATCCTGTTAAATACACACCAAAGGAATTAATAATTTAACACTAGGAATTTATTTAAAAATGATTTATTGCTACTGCTAATGACGGACTACATAGTACCAGTTTGTTATATTTAACGACACTGTGTTCTGAAAGAGTAACCGTTCAGCTCTCTGTTCTCCCCATGATTGCGTGGGTTTCCTCTGGGTACTCTGATTTCCTCCCGCAGGCTAAAGTCATGCACATGTTTGTTCCAAATTGCTCCAGGTGTAAATATGAATGTTTTTGTGTGTGTGTGTGTGTGTGTGTGTGTGTGTGTGTGTGTGTGTGTGTGTGTGTGTGTGTGTGTGTGTGTGTGTGTGTTGGCTCAGTAATTGTCTGGTGAGCTGTGTAATCTGAATGTTAAGAATTTTTAAAATTTCAAAATATTACAATATTAAAATAATAAGTGATACTGAGACATTTTTCTCCAAATTAAAAAAACATGTCTTTATACAGTTTTTTAATTAAAATTTTTTTTAACGCAGTAAAAATATATACAGTGGTACCTTGACTTCCCGGTGTCTTTTATAACGAATTTTCCGTCAAACGAGCTTCAATCCACCAAAGATCTGCCCCATCCAACAAGCAAAGTTTTGATTTACGAGCTCTGCTGGGGAAATGGCTTTTTCTAGGTCAATTAGCTTCGTATTCTTCCGCATGTATTCCTCCGCGCTCCGAGAACACCTTGTGCAGTGCTTCTCAATTATTTTCTGTGATGCCCCCCTTAGGAAGAAAAAAAAACATTTCACGCCCTCCCCAGCGCCCTATTTGCGACTATAAATAGTGTTTACTGCACTTCATATCATTTGCTTGGTGCTTTTTCCCTACACCATAGAGAACACAATGAGAGCACCACTGCAATCTACTGTACAAGATGCACAATTACACTTAATTCTAGTACAGTATGGCAAAAAAGCATGTTCCCCAGGGTCATCCCCCCCACTCTCGGCATCACACCGCCCCACTCTTTCTCTTGTGGCCTTGTGGGAGCTCACAACGAAACGAGCCTTTCCTTGCTGTCATTCGTAGCGTTCGCATACACAAAATTCTCCTCCTCCTCCTCTGTTAGGCACCACCTCATGCCTGCCCACGTGACATCTTTGCGCCCACGTGACTTCTTCGACATAGTCAATCATCGGAAGGGTTAGTTGACTTATTGTTTATTCTTGTTTTATTATTAATTATTATTATTATTTTTTTTTTTCATTGTTAATGTATATTATTTAATATCACTATGAATTATTTATTGTTTTTAAATGTTTATTTTTAATTTATTAGATGAAATATACGTGTTTGTGGCAGGTTATTTGAGTTTGTGAGGGGGTTGGAAGGGATTAATTGGTTTTCTGTTATTTCTTGTGGGAATAATTGTTTCATCTAACGACCTTTTTGGCTTATGAGCTCGCCCTCGGAACAGATTAAATTTGTAAGTCAAGCTACCACTGTAATGTTTTTCAAAATTACAATATTGTTATAACATTAAAAAATTAAGTACAATAGATACTGATGTGTTTTTATAAAAATATATATATTTGTAAAAAGAATACATTGTAAATTAGTGTTATAACATTGCACTTTATTTTTAAAAAATGTTTACAAATAGTCAAATAAAATATGTTTGTAACAAGAAAAGTGATCAAAATTATTTTAAAAATGTAAGGTAGTACAGTATTCTTCTTATTGTCATTATTATTATTATTATTGGGGTTTTTTTTATTCATTTAATAATTTGATTCATTCTAATTAGAGTCATGGAAAGGCTGACTTTATATTTATTGCCTTTTTTTAACATCAAAATTCCTAACTGAATCCATTTAAATTTCGTACAACTCCTAGGGTACTAAGGTATTAAGCACACTCTGCAAAGTCTTTGTCAATTGTCGTTACTATGGAAACGGTGATGCATTAAAGCAACCAGTCAGAATTGTGATTTTCGAGCCGAACTGTAGAGTTCTTTTGGTCGATACATTTTTAAGATTTAAAAAAAAAATTCAGCCTTTTTTTATGTGTATTTCTTTAGCTTCAGGGGTCTCAGTGCAAATGTGAATTAATTTTTGCTTCACTTCAAAGTCTCTTTGGATAGAAATGTGTGGAAACACGTAATATAAACGTGAAATTGCTTTTGTTATCCGGGCCTCTTGCTTTCTGAGAAAGAGCTCCATGCGCCACACGATGTTTATTACTTACCGCTCAATAGAAATGCAGATTTCTTCCTCTACTCCCATGAGATAAATTGCTTGGAGGGAGAGTTATTAGCTTTGACAGTTAGTCGTTGGCTAATGTGGGCTTCGAAGCGAGAGAAAGGTTTAGTTTCTTGCAATCAGGGCGCGTTTAAATTAACGATGTTGAGCAATGAATGATGGTGGAATTGGGCCAAGTGAAACTCTAACGCGCCTATATTTCAGCAGGCATGAAAGCACTTAATGGGCAGTGAAAACTCAGGTTAAGATTAAAGATGTGGTTTGAAGCAAAAGGACACTCAGACAATTTTCCAGTTTGCACCGCAATGAGCCGAGACGTGTTTGATGTTTTAGCGTTTGTGGCTTTAAACCACAAGCCAGTGCTTTTGAGATGTACTGAAGTGGTTTAGGACACAGTGGGACTTCCTGTCATCTAGAAAACATATAAACGTTGCATATGGGGTGGGTGGGGTGAGGGTGTTGCTTGTAGCTCAGGGGTGCTAAAAGTTATAAGGGTTCAGTTTCATCCAGATTTTTCCAAAGTGACTGGAATGACTTCATGGTTCACGGTTACAAACAAGACATCAGTTTTAAAATGGTTCTGTTTTTGTTTCATGCTGCTGTTTCACGTTACCGCTTCAGACGCCAGTCACAACGTCTGCACAGATAAAACGTTTCTTTCGAATAAACACATGCATCTCTGTCCAATTGTCTCTAAACATTGTTTTTGAAATGTCATCACTTCACAGAGGGTCTAAATAAACGGACTACAAAAAACATAGAAACAAGGGGGGGGGGGGGGTCAGTTTCTTCTCTTTTCTATCTCCATTCAGCCAAATCATTTACATGAACGCACGTGATTGGCCACACCTGCTACAGAAGTTAGCATTAAGGCTCATGTTTCAGATTTTTATCCATGTGTTGTTAGTTCTATACATTTCTTAAACCATCAACTGAAGCCATTGAGTGTAAAAATTCTAGACCAGGACATTCCATAGGGTTTGGATGGAGAGACAGATTTGGGGTACTTATGTTCTTGGGGGCAGAGTCCCAGGCTTGACGAGAGTGTTTCTGGGTCAACTTTGTGTTCGTCCCATGCTTGCATGGGTTTATTCAAAGCAATATGGTGTCGTCCCCCCCCCCCCCCCCCCCCCCCCCACACACACACACACACACACACACACACACAATCCAAAGACATGCGCATTAGGCTAACTGGATAATTAGTGTATGTGTGTGTGTGTGTGTGTGTGTGTGTGTGTGTGTGTGTGTGTGTGTGTGTGTGTGTGTGTGTGTGTGCAGGTTAGTCTAATGGCTGTATAAGCTAAACTACGGTAGAATCCAACCTTCCCATAACCCTGGTTGGATAAATCAATTCAGCAAATGCATGAAAGCGGTACAGTTCTTTTTGACCATCTCAACTCAGGTTTGACGTCTTCTGCCTCCATCTCACCCTGTCCTCTGCATCTTCTTCTCTTACTCCAACTACCTTCACCACATCGATAAATCTCTTCTTTGGACTTCCTCTAGTCTTTCTGCCTGGTAGTTCCAACCTCAGCATCCTACTACCAATATACTCACTATCCCTCCTCTGCACATGTCCAAACCATCTCAATCTAGCCTCTCTGACTTTGTCTCCAAAACCTCTTACATGAGCCGTCCCTTTGATGTGTTCATTCCTGATCCTATCCATCCTCGTTACTCCCAAAGAGAACCTCAACATTTTCATCTCTGCTACCTCCAGCTCTGCCTCCTGTCTTTTCCCCAGGGCCACTGTTTCTAAACCATACAACATCGCTGGCCTCATCACCGTCTTGTACACTTTTCCCTTCATTATTGCCGATACCGTCCTATCACCCATCACACCGGACACTTTTCTCCAACCATTCCAACCTGCCTGCACACGCTTGGAATGAAGCGCCCTGTAGTAGCTAAACATCTTAATGTGACTGGGCAGCCATCTAGGAAAGCTAAATCATGTTTAATTAATTCTAACAGTATACTGTATGTCTTAATAACTCAGGGATTTGTCAATACAAAGAAATTCAAGACTGAGGGTTTTGATGTATTGAATGATAATATTATACCATTGATAGCATGGTAAGGAATTTCCCAGTACTGACCTACATCAGGATGTGCAATGACGCTATACTAAAATGAAAAAAAAAAAAAAACGACAACTGTTTGCGTTCTAAACTTTTTGGATTTATTTCACCATACTGTTTTTCTAAGATGGATTGAAGGAAAAAGTGACTTTATTTGACGTTTGTGTTTTGGTCAGATGCTGGAGAGTTGATAAAAAAGGGTATTCATAGATCGGTACAGGAAGATTCTGTGTCATGGAACAGCCAATCAGTTTACAAGGACTATTAACGCAGTGCAATCAATTAGTTTATTAAATGACCGAAATACCATGGTGCACTCTGATTGGTCGAGACAATAGCCATGATTGCAGTATTGCTATAGACAAGTGTGTATCTCACTAACTTAGACATTAGCTAGTTGCACTGTGCACTATGATCTTTACCTGTTTTCACAGAAAGTTGAAAGCGGCCTATCATGCATGCATGCAGTGGCGATATGCTATATATGCTAGTTATCCAAGAGAACTAAAAACACAAACAAATTAGTGTGTCACGCAGCCAGCTAACAAGAACAAACTAAGCAAAACAAGCGTGAGGCAAAGAAAATGTCAAAAACATGGAATATACTGTACTTAAAACTAGAAAACTTAATTACAAGGCTGATGGTATGCCAGACGCTGAAAGGTGTAACGCTCCACATATTCCGGATGTAAGGAGAGAGCTTAAACCCACTTCCTGATTTCCACCTGCGCTGAGAAACATAATTTGTCTGTGTATAAGTGGCGGCGTAGTGACGCTGCCAAAGCCCTACACATATAAATAAAGATGCCTTGTTCAGAAGCGAGAAAGTAACAGCACCTGAAGTGAATTAAATATGGCCGGCCTTTTAAAATCCTCTATAATAAACCGCTTGCTGAGCTTGTTTGCTCGGTCAGTACAGAGAAATCCCAGCCCTCCAGTTTTTGTCCAGACCAGCCAGACAGACCTCAGGCTGTGATTTGTATATACAAATGGTGAATGCAAGTGATTCTGCCAAATGCTTTAAATGGAAATGTATATTTGGAATAATCCCGCCCCTGGGACCCACCCACAATATTTAAAGGAAGAATTGTACCAGAAAGAAGATATTTATGATTTTGTAGACAAAAAAAATGTGCATTTGAATGTTGCTGAACCCTTAACATGTAATGGATTCCATGAAATCTATGACGGGCTGTGTTACTCATAGGCATGTGCCTTAGATAACTGATGGGTACATCCTGAACAGCTCGCCAGACCATTTCAGAGCAAACAGAAACCGTACTCACACCCACTCACACATAGTGTTATGTAATTATATTCCATTACTGTTCTGTAAAGGGTAATCCATGTTTTTGAGTCACAGTTGTTTTGCCTGCATAGTCTAATTAGGTCTAAAACTTTCCCGCATATTATGGAAACTTCAAGATTGACCTAGCGCATGCGTGCAGTGACTGGTCACGTGATTAGAACATTCAATAAAAGGAACATTCCCGAAATTTAGGAAATCTATATAAGGACCAGTTGTCAACCAGCTCGGTGAAGATCAGCCAAGGGGGCATCATCCAACGTGCATCATCCCCTGAGTTCATCCTCCAAGATCATCAGTCAAGTCCATCATCCGCGTTCATCAATAATTTTTGCAGAGATTATCATCATTCAAGACTTTTGACAAGTGTGATTCCATACTTTTGACCAATAGCAATCGCACCGTCTCTAAGTTTACCTTACTGCAGCTGCTTGGTGACTATCCTTATTTTGTGACTCTTGTTCTATTTGTATTTTGTTTAGCTCTAAACTGTAAGCCAGGGGTCGGGAACCTATGGCTCGCGAGCCAGACGTGGCTCTTTTGATGACTGCATCTGGCTCAATTAGGTTGCCTTTCTTAACAGAATAACTAATACATAATTTTGCGGTCCTTTAAATAAAAATACAGAAAAAAGCCATCAAATAAAACAAAAACATAAATAAATCTCACGCATTTCAATCAAAACATCTATTTTCAATGTCACTTGTTGCTATGGTGCGCAGCAGAGAGCCAATCCTTTTTATACTCCAGTGTGTGGGCGGGGCCGATACCTTGAAACTCTAATTTTATTGGATTATATGCAACAGCCTGCGTGAGTTGTTTTGGGGTAAACAGGTAAATTTCCCTCCGTTTGATCAGCTCATGTGCAAGAAGCAAAGCAGAGCTGGCAAGCAAAACAAATGGACAGAACGAAAAAGCTTCAAACCACAGACCCGCTGATTGCCAAAACTTGGGACGTGCTTCCTGTCACATAAACACTGCAGCGTGTGAGTCCTGTCGTATTGACCATGTTTGGCTCCACATGCGCACGCGAGTCCTTCTCACACCTGAAAAGCATCAAGACCAACCTGTGGGAACGTGTAATAGATGGAAGCCTAAACGCTTGCATGAAGCTGAACTTCAGCACGTATCAACCAGACTACAAAACCATCAGCAACACCATGCAGCACCAGAAGTCGCATTAATAGTAAGAAGTACTTTTCTTCTTAATAAATAACTTCGTTATAACAATGTTGTTAAAATAAATTCAGAGTCGTACTATACTCTAAAATTGTTGGTCTCAGTATTAAAAAATATATTTGGCTCTCAGAAGATTAAATTTAGTTTTTTTATTTCTTTTTTATTTTTTTGCCCTCTTAGTCAAAAAGGTTCCCGACCCCTGCTGTAAGCTATTATTTCGCCTTATTTTGTTAATATTATTAAATTGTCTTAAATGTATATTCTTGTTTGTTTTATTTTGCTGGTTTCACGGGGACTTTTCCTATTCTAAGTTTCCATACATAACAATAGGAACAATTTGGAATAGCCAGTTAGCACCAGGAGAGCATCAAAAACCCACCTGAGCCGAACCTGACCGAGACCATGTGCTCATCAAGCATTATATTTAATCACAAAAATATTTTTATCGTCTTGCATCCAGTATCATAACCAGAGGTCTATCATCTGATATCGAAAGGACAAATCTTTTATGTTACACCATTTGTCAGTGAAATCACACCTGATGATCACCCGAGCCCGAAACGAGATGAATCAGGTGTATATTTTGCAGGGATGCATGAAAAAATGTGTAGTGTTGGGGCTATTTAGGTATGAAACTGAACATCAGTGTTTTAGAACCGAACAAAAAGCACTAGATCGGCACAAAAGAAAAAAAGCACTGAAGATGACACAAGCCAGCGAAACATGAGAACCCTTCAGATGGCGTGACCTCGGAAAGTCTGTACTCAGGTGGAACTGCAACCACACTTTATTTGCAGGATGTTGTCCTTTAAAAGCAGTCGGCCTCAATTTAAAGGAGATGAAGCGTTAGGACAATCAGACAGTGTGATATTACATTACACATATTTATTTATTCATTCGACAGCGAGACATGCCAGTTAGGCAGAATCCTCACAACCTTTCCGGTCACACAACTGCTGAGCTGCGGCAAATGAACTTTATTCTTGCTAGAAATAACAGCTCGTGGTGCGTTTGTCTAAAAAGGAAAAATAGTATCGGGATAAAATGATAAGAATATGACATGAAAGAAAATTAATTATCACCTCAACTAAAACGTATCCATCAAACATTCATTCATTCACTCATTCATTTTCTCAGCCGCTTAATCCTTAGAGCTGTGGGGAGGCTGGAGCCCATCTCAGCTGACTCTGGTTCGAGGGCAACGTACACCCAGGACAGCTCGCCAGGCCATTGCTGGGTCGACACGTGCAATCATTCACACTCACACCTAGGGACAATTTGCAACAGCCAGTCGGCCTACTGTACATGTTTTTGGACTGTAGGAGGAAACCGGCGTACCCAGAGGAAACCTGCACATGCATGAGGAGAACATGCAAACTCCACACACATCGAACCCAGGACCTCTTGCTGTGAGGCGGCTGAACGAATGACGGTGCCTGTTATAAAATAATTAAATGAATTTTTAAAAAGTGTTTGTGTTTCATACGTAATTTTTCGTTCGTTCATTTTCTGTAACCATTTAATCCGAATTAGGGACGCAGGGAGGCAGCCGACTCTGGGTGAGGGCAGAGTACAGCCTGGGCAGCTCGCCAGGCCATTGCAGGGCAGAAACACGCTTCTTTTACATGAACCTCGCACCATAGACAGTGAGACACATGGCCGGCCTTTGATAACCCAGTTAGCTGCACTCGGGGGACAGTGACAACCCGTTGAGGGTGGGGCTTGAACCCCCAACCTTGGGATCAGTGATCCAGCACCTTTAGCACCAGGCCGCCACTGCCCCTTACATAATTTAATATACAGTATTTAACTTATTGTGTGTGTCCCTTCTATTCTCTATTGATTTCTGTGTCTGTGGGCGTGGCTTGGGGGGGGCTGTCCTGTCAGTCCCAGTAAATGAGGAGTGTCATTTACTCTGTGTCAGTCACTTCGAGTAAGGGAGGTGTGGTTCCTGTGACATTCAGGCTCACTGAAGGAGGTGTGGTCTGTGAGACTGAGTCAGTGCAGTAAACTTAATTTATTCGTCCATGAAGAAGGCGTGGCTTATTAGTCCTTGTAGGAGCCATGGCCTCTGTATCGGTCAGATCCTGTGAAAGAGGCATAGCCTGTGAAGGTCTCAGTCAAAATGAAAGTGGGTCATAGTCTTTTTGCTTGTTAGTCCTTGAAGGAGGTGTGGCTTCTGTAACTAAAAGTGACCTGTGTATCTGTCAATCATAATGAAAGAGGTGTGGTCTCTGTAATTATTAGCCCTGATATATGAGGCGTAGTCCCTGTGTTTGTTATTTCTTAAAGGAGGTGTGGCTTCTGTAACCTTAAGGTGCTGTATAAGAGGCAGGGCCTGTGTGTCTCATTATTCCAAAGGAGGCGTGGTCTCTGTTCTTGTTTGTAGGTGTCTTTGTATTAATTTTAGGTGCTCTACAGAAGGCAATTGTCTATATGACATGGCCTCTATGATTGTTAGTCCTTGAAGTAGGCGTGGTTTCTGCAAAATACAGGTCCCCAAAAGAAGGCTTGGCCTGTGTGGTTTTGTCTGTCATAGTGAATGGGGCGTGTCATGTCCAAAATGTGAGTCAGTCTCAGTGAAGGAGACATGGCATCTTTGTCTGATGTTTGTGTTGAGGGAGGCGTGTTCTATATAACTGTCAGTCCCTGTAGAGGTGTGGCCTCCCTGTCAGTATGATGCTGAAAGCGGTATTCCATGTGGGCTATTCGTCAATGCATCAGCATCTGTTACCTTTTGTTGGAGGTGTGGCTTCTCAATAAAAGAATTAATGAATAATATTTAAAAGTAGATTAACATTTTTTTGTTCTGTTACCTTTTGTTGGAGGTGTGGCTTCTCAATAAAAGAATTAATGAATAATATTTAAAAGTAGATTAACATTTTTTTGCAGTTTTATTCTACGAGGAAAAAAACAAACTCAACAATATTCCATGTATTATATCTGATGTCGCCCTGCGATATCCTGGCAAGCTGGCCAAGGTGTACTCCACCCTCGCCCAGAGTCGGCTGAGATGGAGTCAACCTCCCCGCGACCCTAATTAGGCTTAAGCGGTTCAGAAAATGAATGAATGAATATCTGATGTATGGTATTCAAAGAGGTGGAAAAGAAAGAAAACGCTGCTCTGAGCAGGCCTTTGGAAATCTTTGTTTGACGGAGCACATGACAACAGGAAATGGTTTCTATTTTCAAGTCGTTAGACAGATTTCTCTGCACCTTGATGGAAAAATACAGCTTATTTACAGATCCTTTGGGGAGTGCAGAGAAGGTGTGGCGCAAAAGATCCTCATCGCGCTGCTCAATATCTGTCGACTCTCATCTGGCGAAGGTCTTTACGGTGCTCTGATCAGAGGCATTAGAGTCAGATGTGAAATAATGTCTCCAGACACATCGTGCTGGATGTTGATTTATCTCAGATGAGGCGGAGTAAAGCGCTCTTCCGCCAAATGACGAATTGTAGCGATCAATAGTTTTCAATTGATTTACGAGGGAATACAATCGTAGAATCAACACCCTGCTTGTCAGACATCTTCCTACGACAGCATGATGCCGAACCTTTAGTCTAACGAGCTCGACTATAAATCAAAAGATGACATTTTTAATAAGCCTTATAAAACACCTGCGACATTGGCAAGCTATTTTGTCATCATACAACCACCTGACATGAAGTGGCATTTAATTTTTAAATCAACTGTGATAGCTACAGTCATATATTCCTGCATTTTTATTTATGCATTTATGATGGTTACTTTAAATAACAAGGCTATTTCTACCTCCAGTTAATTAGCTTCCCATCTCTTTTATAACATGCTGAGGATTTAAAGGGAACACTAGATTCGCCGCAGATTTCTATGGTAATGTTCACTTAGAGGACATTGAGCTGAGTCGTTAATGTCCTGATTATGAGTTCCCGCAAACATACTTTGTATATTTTTTTATTTTGTTCAGATTCTCCCATGAAAGGAAATCACAGTCATTACCTCAAGGGAGGGGTGTAAGAATGCACACACCCACTCCGAGACATGAAAATGAAGCCACCCACCTCTTTATGAACAGCTGTGCATGCGTCCTCAGGTGTGACCTAATAGACTATTCGCTGCATAGTACGAATGAGGTTACAGATGCCCATGATTGACTGGTGATTGCTGTGAGTGGCAGGGAAGTGAGCATACACCATCCCTCCAACCCATCAGAGTTCGGCTAATTATCTCTCATGGACTCCCGGTCACAGATGGTTGGGGAATCAACTTGGATTTGAGCCAGTGATCACCAGATTTATAGTCGTACACCTTAAAGATGCACATAATCACCACTTGGAAGCCAAACATTATGATTATTCATTCAGTCATTCATTTCCTGAACCACTTAATCATAATCAGAGGTGTGGGGAGGCTGGCGTCCGTCTCTGCCGACTCTGGGAGAGGACACGGTACACCCTGGACAGCTCGCCAGGTCATCGTAAGGCAGAAACAGGCTGACAGCTATGCAGCCAACAGCAATATGATTATTATCCATACAAAATATTTTCTCATTTCTGATTGGTGGAAGGCCAACAGCCATTAATTTTCCTCAGTTCATCAGTTCATTTTCTGTAACCGCTTAATCCTAAATTGGGTCACGGGGAGGTTGGCGCCCATCCCAGCAGACTCCGGGAGAGGGCAGAGTACACCCTGGACAGCTCGCCAGGCCATCCCAGGGCGGAAACACGCTGACGACTTTGAGGCTCCTCTTGTCAAAAGTCAGCAATGGTTCTTTTAGATGAACCTCACACCATAGTCAGTGAGAGACACGGCTGGCCTTTGATAATTCCGTTAGATGCACTGGGGGGACAGCAGGGACAACCCGTGGAGAGTGGGCCTTGAACCACCAAACTTAGGATCAGCGATCCAGCACCTTTACCACCAGGCCGCCACTGCCCTCCAACAACTATTCCCTGCAATTCTTCTATGAGCTGACATATTCCATCGCTGGCATTGGATAACTTTGGATAATAGCATACATCAATATCGCTCCCACTCCTCCGTACAAAGAAAGAGCTAGTGAAAAAATAGCTGCCTGCTGTCAAGACTAGTAGCTTGCACCTGGCAACAAGCCAATATATTCAAGTTTATTAGAAAAAGCCTTATACGGTTTAAAAAAAAAACAAACCTCAATTCAAGCTCCTTGAAACAAACTTACAGAGTCATGTTTTGATTAGAAAATGTCTAATTCTTGAAGAAAGCCTCCTTTCAAATCAAATACTTTCAGTTCATATTTTATTGTTTTTCATTAAATTTTTTGAAAATGAATCAGAAATGGCATTGGTGCTAACTAGTTAGAAGCATTTCTGGATGAATTACAGCAGCCACGATCCTTTTTCCTGTACACCGTCATACCGCACTGACAACATGCCCAGTGCTGGCATAGTAGCATGACTGTCTACTTTGAAAATACAGACGCTCCTCAATTTACGAACATTCGTTTTACGAACATCCGGAGATATGAACAGGGCTGTAAGTGGTCAAAAGTGAACGGGAGAGTGAAATGAAATTGAAGAACAAGTAGAAATAGAAATGGAATACAATCTATAGAAAGATATATCATACATATAGGTATGAAATATGATTAAACATTTTCCTGAGGTACACTTAATACTAGGCTCCGGCAGAGGGGTGTGGCTGAGACGTGTTTTACACTGGAGGTCCGGGAAGAGAAGCAGAACTGATACATTTTTGAACTCCTGACAAAACATTCAAAGAAGAAACACATTGAGTCCAGTATTATAATGAACTGGATAAGAGTGAAAGTCTCTGTAAATCTGATCAGATCCACTGTGCTGTGCTTGAGAGGAACCAGGAGTTTAAACACGGAAGCTGATCAGTTCAATTGTCCAGTTGTAGTGTTGCGTGTGTGTGTGTGTGTGTGTGTGTGTGTTTGAGAGAGAGAGAGAGAGAGAGAGAGAGAGAGAATATGCTTTTGATTAGACTGAGCTCAAGAGCATCATTACACTGCGTGGTCAGTTATGTAATAGCTCATTGAAAAAGAGAGAGAGAGAGAGAGAGAGAGAGAGAGAGAGAGAGAGAGAGAGAGAGAGAGAAAGAGAGATTGTATACAGTACAAACTCATATAGGTTACTTATGCAAGATTTAAACATACGTTCCCCTCTAAAGAATGCCCTGTAACAACTTACGAACAAATTCATCTAATGAACAGCCATCTGGAACCTAACTCGTTCATAAGTCGGGGAGCGTCTGTACAGTATTTTGAGTGAATAATAAAACAATTACATCTTTCACATAATATGGATAATTATTTACTTTTCAGGGTGGGGTTTATACCCTCCTTGATCAAATAATTCCCCATATACTTTGCTTCTTACAATGATTATTTAGGCTTATTTTTTGCATAGGACAGACAAAAACAAATGCTTTTATCTTTGTGTGGCTTTTAAAGGGTTAGTATGTGTACACAGATGGTGTTTTTGAATAACGCAGAATAGCTAGGAGGAAGTGTTTATTTAAAATGGAGGTTTCTCTCTGGTACACGTGACATCAATTATTATTATGATGGGGATCAAAGCTTTAGAATGATGAACAGTGAATGTTAAGTGTAAGCTCAGGAGAGGGCAGGAAATTAAAGGGACCGTGTGTAAGATTCAGGGGAATATCTAGCATTATCGAGTGGTGAAGTTTCAGCTTGCAGACAACTGATATTGCATTCCGGATCCCTCCCCTTCTGAAGGATGTATCGCTCTGGGCTCCTGTAGAAACATGGCAGTGCAAGATGGCAGCCTCCATGACAGGGGGACCGCTTCAAATGTAGATATAAACAGATCTCACATCATTCTATAGACAAATGAGTTATATTTACACAGAGTCAAGTCTGTTGTGAGGCTTGGGGCAGTGGGGCCTGGTGGTAAAGGATGCTGGATCGCTGATCCTAAGGTTGGAGGTTCGAGTCCCACTCTCCATGTGTTGTAACTGTCCCCCCAGTACAACTAACTGGGTTATCAAAGGCCGCCCATGTCTCTCACTGTCTATGGTGAGAAATTCATGTAAAAGAACCATTGCTGACTTTCGACAAGAGGAGCCTCAAAGTCGTCAGCGTGTTTCCGCCCTGGGATGGCCTGGCGAGCTGTCCAGGGTCCAACCGTCAGTGAGTTTCTGCCCCTTGCTAAAGGGTTGTGTCAGGGAGGGCATCCGACATAAAAACCTATGCCAAATCAAACATGTGAATCAGATGATTCGCTGTGGTGACCCCTGAAAAAGGGAAAAAGCCAGAAGAAGAAGAAGAAGAAGTCTGTTGTGAGGCTTCTCATGGTTTAGTATTACAGTGATACCTCACCTTATGAAAAATCCAGGTTACGAAAAACATTTTCCAAAATTTTTTGTCTCTGTGTACAAAACAAGTTCTCTTTACAAAGCACACCATTCAAACATTCAATCGCGCCATTCAAACATTAAAACAAGCCATTCAAACATTTAAACAATGCAAGAGCTGCTTTCCCATTGACTATCTTCCAACATCCAGCCCCGCTGGCCTCCCATTGGCTAGGAGGGATGACGCAGCTGCCTCCCTTTGGCTAGCTCCCAACATCGTGCCCCATTGGCCTCCCATTGGCTAGGAGGAATGATGCAACTCTCTCTCATTGGCTATTATGGAGCTGCATCTCCCATCATGCTTTTCGTGTAAAGGACAGAGTTACTGTTGTTCCATGAGTTTTTTTCAGTGTGCTCATTGCAACTAGATTTTTTGACTCAGGCTTTTAACCTTCCATAAACATTTGTAAGATTATAAGTCTGCTAAGAAGACATGGGGCGGCACGGTGGCATAGCAGTTAGCACATCCGCCTCACAGCAAGCAGGCCTGGGTTCGATTCCTGGCCTGGGCGTTTCTGTGTGGAGTTTGCATGTTCTCCCCATGCTTGCGTGGGTTTCCGGGTGCTCCGGTTTCCTCCCACAATCCAAAGACATGCACAGTAGGTTAATTGGCCGTTCTAAATTGCCCGTAGGTTCGCATCGTGCAGAAGGCAATGGCAAACCACTGCACTAATCCTGCCAAGAAAACCTCCATGAAGATGATAACCAGGGCGTTATCCTTCATGGCGGGTCGCCAATGGTCATCCTACGACTCAGGCACTAGATAGATAGATAGATAGATAGATAGAAGAAGACATGGTCAACTCACATGTGCACACACACACACACACGTGTAATTTACGGTGCGAGTGTAAAGAAGAAGCGAGTTGAGTGATATCACAAAGGAATTTGGCCAAACCCATCTACCGTCGGTATGATATTGAAGCAGAAGGAGGCCTTAAAAGGTATGCTTTTATAATTTTTAAAGGGTTTAGGGGGTAGTATTGGGGGCCTTCGAACGAATCACACGTTTTACATGTAAAATGCGGTTCAATTTACGAAAAATCCAGGTTAACAAAAAGGCTCTGGAATGGATTAATTTCGTAAGGTGAGGTACCACTGTATATGATTGGGGGAATCGTTCTGGGATTCTGTAAGCAGCGGGAAGGTTCTGGTACTGAATATGGATCAGAAGGAAATAACCTGAGCCACAAAATCCATTAAAAATCAATACAATAGGTTGATATTTCTACTGTTTTATAGCAGTGTGGACATGGAACCCTTCCTTACAGCGGTATTTTATCATTTATAGATTGTGTTTATGGATATTCAAACTTGGTCATATAGAAGATTTTGCTTTGAAAGATGTTTTTTTGATGAAATTGCATTTTCTTCCAGAAACGCCATTTACATCTCGCTCTAGCTCTTCATCAAAGCACGACCTTGCGACTTAATCCGTATTATATTGGAGTGGGACACTGAGGAGGCCTGACGTGAATTCGGAGTGTTTGACACGGAACAGATATCTCACAAACCCACTACGCAATTTGTGTATTAATGACAAACTTGGCATGCTGTGAAAACAGGCGAGAAACAAAACACAACCACACCAAAAAAAAAAGTGTGGAAAAAAAATACAATCAGAGCATAATTTCCTCTCTACCCTCTTCATCGATGCTGCCGAGGAGCCAAGTGCTTCCAGAATGGAAAATGAATTCTGAGTCAGCCCGCTGGAGATTAAAAAGGTGGCAGGGATGAATAATGATAGAGAGAAAAGCAGCAAAAGAGAGAGAAAAAATGTGGTGACTCATCAATACTCGCAGCCGAGAACGTGTCGGCATGAAGCGCCGCGGCTGAAGCGCCTCGCTAATGGGAATGTTTTTCTTAGGTTTTGGTAGACTGTGACTATTTGAGATGAATGTCTGAGGACGGTATTCCTGGCACCGGCACACTCTTTACTTCATTTAGGAAAAAAGGGGCCAAAAATTTATATTTCAGGGCTTTTTATGTCCGTTTCCCACAATAAATAGAATAAATAAACAGACGAGGGCCTGACGCCTCACAGCAAAAAAGTCCAGTGTTCAAGTCTTCTTCTTTTCCTTTCGGCTTTTCCCTTCAGGGGTCGCCACAGCAAACCATCCGCCTCCATCTCACCCGATCCTCCGGATCTTCTACTCTGACTCCAACTACCTTCATGTCCTCCTTCACCACATCCATAAATCGTCTCTTTGGTCTTCCTCTCGGCCTTCTGCCTGGTAGTTCCAACCTCAGTATCCTACTACCGATATACTCACTATCCCTCCTCTGTACATGTCCAAACCATCTCATGGGGTACTTATGTTCTTGGGGGCAGAATAGTGGTATAATGATTAGCATGGCCACCTCACAGCATGAGTTTGAGTCCGGGGCTTGGAGAGAGTGTTTCTGGGTCAACTTTGTGTTCGTCCCATGCTTGCATGGGTTTATTCGAAGCAATATGGTTTCCCCCCCACAATCCAAAGACATGCGCATTAGGCTAACTGGATAATTGGTGTGTGTGTGTGTGTGTGTGTGTGTGTGTGTGTGTGTGTGTGTGTGTGTGTGTGTGTGTGTGCAGGTTAGTCTAATGGCTGTATAAGCTAAACTACGGTAGGATCCAACCTTCCCATAACCCTGGTTGGATAAATCAATTCAGCAAATGCATGAAAGAGGTACAGTTCTTTTTGACCATCTCAACTCAGGTTTGACGTCTTCTGCCTCCATCTCACCCTGTCCTCTGCATCTTCTTCTCTTACTCCAACTACCTTCACCACATCGATAAATCTCTTCTTTGGACTTCCTCTAGTCTTTCTGCCTGGTAGTTCCAACCTCAGCATCCTACTACCAATATACTCACTATCCCTCCTCTGCACATGTCCAAACCATCTCAATCTAGCCTCTCTGACTTTGTCTCCAAAACCTTTAACATGTGCTGTCCCTCTGATGTCCTCATTTCTGATCCTATCCATCCTCGTTACTTCCAAAGAGAACCTCAACATTTTCATCTTCCAGTGTTCAAGTCCCGGGATTATAAATGCTGTTTCTGTGTATAGTTTTCATCTTCTTCCTGTCCTTGGATGGGTTTTCCCCAAGTACTCCAGTATCCTTTGACGGTGTGAAGATGATGCGTATTCGGCTAATTACCACTAGGTGTGAGTGGGAGGGCAAATGGTTGTGTGTGTGTTGGCCTGTGATAATCCGGTGAGTTGTTCAGGGTGTACCCCGCCTTGACCCAGTGTCAGCTGAGATGGCCTCCAGGCTCTCAGCGGCCATGATAGGATTAAGTGTTTTAGCGAGTCAGTGAGGTAGATAGATAGATAGATGGACAGACAGACAGACAGACACACAGACACGTCCAAATTGTGGGATGTCCCCGGTAAAAGCAGACCACTGAGCAGAGCTACACTCGGTGGTTTCCTTCTGTCTCTTTGTCCATCACAACGTCGCACCAGTGAGACCTATGAACACTCAGTAGCATCATCACCGCCGGATCCCACCTGCGAAGCTAGTTATAATCAATGTGTTTTGTTTCACGTGCGCTCTTTGAAGCGGTAACAGTAGCCCGCTTACGCTGCTTGGCATCAGGTTGAATCGCGTGACCCACAGAGTTGATTATTTTCCTTTAATCATATACCACCGGGATTTTGCTCTTTTTTTTTTAAGGCCACTCTGTCTTAATGTCCTACTAGTCTGTGGCATGACCCACATACACTGTGATGATGTCACTACCACCCTGGGACATCCCACCGATACAGCTTTATGCACTACTTCCAGTTTAACATCGACAGTAAAACACTGAACAGGAAATAAAAATGATTCATTCCGTAGAAAAATACGTATATATTAACGCCCAATCAGCTGCTTGGAACTGTGAGTCAGAGCTGCTGACATTACAGGAAGGATCTTAAATAGGTTTGCTGTGACAGAATTTACCACGCAGCTCTAATCCGTGGCATTTAAAGTGACTGAAAACACCAATTTTCTGATTTTTTTTTTTTTTCCTTCTTATTCATTTGACCTAACAGCCCCTCAGTTCAGCTCAAGCAATGAAACTAAAACCTGTTTTTGTCGCCTGGGAGCCCTACACCATATGTGTGTGTGTGTGTGTGTGTGTGAGTGTGTGTCTATACATATATATATATATATATATATATATATATATACTATGTATGGGCAGCATGTTGGTGTAGTGGAGTTTGCATGTTCTCCCCGTACTTGCGTGGGTTTCCTCCGAGTACTCCGGTTTCCTCCCACAGTTCAAAAACATGTACAGTAGGTTAATTGGCCGTTCTAAATTGCTCGTAGGTTCGAATCGTGCAGAAGGCAATGGTAAACCACTGCACTATCTTTGCCAAGAAAACCTCCATGAAGATGATAATCGAGTTGTTATACTTCATGGCAGGTTGCCAAGAGTCGTCCTACGACTCGGAAGGTACCAGACCAGATAGATAGATAGATAGATAGATAGATAGATAGATAGATAGATAGATAGATAGATAGATAAGAGCCCTGTGAGTCACATTTTTTAACTTTGTCTTGAAAGCTGGTCACATGGGTAGAATACTTTATTCACTGGAGTATACAATGGCCCTGAAGTACACACTCTCTCTATCATCGTTCCTGTATTCCCCGGTCTCTCCCTTCCACTGGCTGCATCCATATGTAGCGAATCAGGCCCCTGATGAGGCACGCCGATGAGAACAGATGTAAGAGCTGGACAAATTTGGGCCTTTGCATGTGCTGCATGTGTGAATCAGTCCAGTCTTTATAAATTATGCAAAACCTTAGTCTTATTACATACTTATATTGGTGTTATTACACATGTATACGGTTATATTACATACTTATAGTGGTGTTATTACATATATTCTGGTTATATTACATACTTATAGTGGTGTTATTACATATATTCTGGTTATATTACATACTTATAGTGGTGTTATTACATATATTCTGGTTATATTATGGACTTATAGTGGTGTTATTACATATAGTCTGGTTATATTACATACTTATAGTGGTGTTATTACACATGTATACGGGTTATATTACATACTTATAGTGGTGTTATTACATATGAATTCTGGTTATATTACATACTTATAGTGGTGTTATTACATATATTCTGGTTATATTATGTACTTATATTGGTGTTATTACACATGTATACGGGTTATATTACATACTTATAGTGGTGTTATTACATATATTCTGGTTATATTATGGACTTATAGTGGTGTTATTACACATGTATACGGGTTATATTACATACTTATAGTGGTGTTATTACATATATTCTGGTTATATTACATACTTATAGTGGTGTTATTACATATATTCTGGTTATATTATGGACTTATAGTGGTGTTATTACATATATTCTGGTTATATTATGTACTTATATTGGTGTTATTACATATATTCTGGTTATATTACATACTTATAGTGGTGTTATTACATATATTCTGGTTATATTACATACTTATAGTGGTGTTATTACATATATTCTGGTTATATTATGGACTTATAGTGGTGTTATTACATATATTCTGGTTATATTATGGACTTATAGTGGTGTTATTACATATATTCTGGTTATATTATGGACTTATAGTGGTGTTATTACATATAGTCTGGTTATATTACATACTTATAGTGGTGTTATTACATATATTCTGGTTATATTACATACTTATAGTGGTGTTATTACATATATTCTGGTTATATTACATACTTATAGTGGTGTTATTACATATATTCTGGTTATATTATGGACTTATAGTGGTGTTATTACATATATTCTGGTTATATTATGTACTTATAGTGGTGTTATTACACATGTATACGGGTTATATTACATACTTATAGTGGTGTTATTACATATAGTCTGGTTATATTACATACTTATAGTGGTGTTATTACATATATTCTGGTTATATTATGGACTTATAGTGGTGTTATTACATATATTCTGGTTATATTATGGACTTATAGTGGTGTTATTACATATGTATTCTGGTTATATTACATACTTATAGTGATATTATTATTGTAGTGACGTATATCTAGAAATATTATACAGGGATCCCTCACTTGCCGCGGTTAATTGGGATCGAGATCCCCCCTCGACCGCCAAATTCCGTGAAGCAGGATCAACCTCACACCCCCGACTGACATATAGGTACATGTATATGTGTATATAATATCAATAAATACATATTCAATGCTATAAATGCTTATAATAACAATTAAACATTAAAAACAATGAATAAGATGTAAATAAAATATAAATACACACACATAGAAACGCACGCAGATGCAGACCTCACAAAAATATAAGTAGTTTTAATGGGAGGTTTTGGATTGTTTTTTGTTTTTTTTACTGGTTTAGGGTTTCGTTTTGTTTTGTTTTGTCTTGTTTTGTTTTGTTTGCATAATTGGCCTTGTTTTGTGGCATTTTCCTTAATTTTTTCTCCTATTCTTCCTTAATTTCCTTATTTTTTAATTCAATTAATATTTAAAAATAATTTAAAAAAAAAACGCGATACACTGAAGCCGCATGAATTGAAGCGCGAAGTAGCGAGGGATTCCTGGATATTTATGCAGTATGTGGTCTTATTGTTGTTCATGTGTGGATTTGTTTGCTGTGCGATCAATGCATTATTAAAAGCAGAAAAATCAATGCCGTCTTGATTCCATAGAAAATCTTCCATCCAGACGGAGTGTATACATAATTACACAGCAGCACACCGGAGAAGGAGAATAACTTGAATGGAAGGAGCGGTTCTACTGAGATGCTGTCGCATCCCATACTGTGAATTCTCTTTGTCCTGTTTGGTGAGATTTAACCTCACTGTACAATTTTGCTGCCATGGTAAGACTCATCTATTGCAACACCAAGTACACAACTTTTACAAATAAAAAATAAACACTGTGGTAATCAGCAGAGGTTCAGGGTGTAACTCAAGATGGATGGATGGAAGGGTTGATGGTCAGACAGACAGATCGGGAGAAGGATGAATGGATCACCAGACAGTTACTGTAGCTGGCTGGCTGGATGGATGGCTGGATGGATGGATGGATGGATGGATGGATGGATGGATGGATGGATGGATGGATGGACAGCCAGTCACTATAGTGATATGGATGAATGAATTTTTGGATGGATGATCAAACAGATAGTTACTGTAGATGGATGGATGGATGGATGGATGGTTGGATGGATGATCAGACAGTTATTGTAGATTATTGGATAGATAGTTGGATGGATAGATAGATGGATGAATGGATTGATGGTCAGACAGACAGATAGATAGAAGGATGAATGGATCGGCAGACAGTTACTGTAGCTGGATGGATGGATGGGTGGATGGGTGGATGGATGAATGGATGGATGGACGGATGGATGGATGGATGGGTGGATGGGTGGATGGATGAATGGATGGATGGATGGATGGATGGACAGCCAGTCAGTGTAGTTAAATGGATGAATGAATGTTTGGATGGATGATCAAACAGATAGTTACTCTAGATTTATGGATGGATGGATGGATGGATGGATGGCCAGTTACTGTAGATTTATGGATGTATTGATGGTTAGCTGGATGGATGTAAGGATGGATGGATGGATGGAGGGAAGAATGGTTGGATGGATGATCAGACAGATAGTTACTGTAGATTTATGAATGGATGGATGGATGGATGGATGGATGAATGGATGGATGAGGGAGCTACTAATTATATGGATGAATGAATGTTTGGATGGATGATCAAACAGATAGTCACTGTAGATTTATGAATGGATGGATGGATGGATGGATGGATGGATGGATGAATGGATGGATGAGGGAGCTCCTTGTAACTGAAGTGCATTACTGTGTTATAAATGTATTCTGAGGAAGGCTAGTTGGATGGATAGTCAGATCGTTATTGTAGATTTATGGATAGACAGATGAATCGATAGATGCCTGGATACAGGACCTTCCTGTAACTAAAGCGTGTTACTGTGTTATAAATATATTCTTGCTAATTTTAGGCTCCGTCCATGGCTTTTTTAAAACCCCATCAGCAGAGCATTGGTTGGTATTCTTGTACTTCGCTTAGCCTCCACCCCGGTCTCAACTCTCTCACAGAGTTCGGCCCCATCGATCTCGTCCTCAGCCCTGACCCTGAAGAAAAGCATCCCCCTGACATCATGATACCCCCACCAGCAAACTTTGCTTAAGGAATGGTGCTGTTCTCAGCATAGTCCAAAGTCTTGGGCTCCAGCCAAACGTTGTACTTTGTGCCAAGGCCAGAAAGATAGATTCTGGTCTCAGTAGACCTGAGAATGGTTTTGCACTTGTTTGCAGATGTTTCCGTGTCATTTCTCAGGTGTCTTGGTTTCGCAATGGCATTCCCCTCTGAATAAAGGTCAGAGTTGATGGCGTATGAGTGAAGGTCCTCTTACATAAGGAATGGTTTTCTCCTGCTCCCACAGAGTTACTCTGGACCTCATGTTGATCATGGTCACTAAATTTTGGTGCTGGCTCTTTTTGACCCTTGGCCTTCTTTCCTTTTTTACTAATGCTGCTCTATGATGTGTCATGGTTCATCAAGAACAGTCATAGAATGGCGGTGTGGTGGATAGAACATCAGCAGGTCTGAGTCACAGCAAGTAGGTCCTGGGTTCGAGTTCTGGGCTTTTTGAAGGTCATGGAGTTGGCATGTTCTTCCTGTGCTTGTTCGGGTTTCCTCAGTGTACTCCAGTTTCCTTCGACAATCCAAAAACATTAGATTAAGCATCAGGCTTCAAGGGTGCCCATAGGTGTATGTATGTGTCGGCTCTGAGATGGACTGGCAAGCTGTTCATGGTGTACCCAGCCTTTCCCGCACAGTCAGCTAACTTAGGCTCCAGGCTCCTGTTAAATGGATAAAGTGGATCCGCCAAGGAATGAATGAGTGCATGCTAATGTAAAGCACTGTATACACCCCATAGTGGCGTACATTAATGCTGATGTTCCTTTAAGCCCAATTAAACAGGAGCGCCGCACTGAAATAAGTCAGTGGATTCCAAATGGAGTTTTGATTTGTTCACAAATAGTTTCACAACTAATGAAGCAAAAGAAAGAAAGAAATCAGGTGGAGAGAATCAAGCAGAGGAAACAGCAACTACTTACCAAATGCTATCATGTTGTTACAATCTCAGGCACAGATGGTGCACACAGAGGAGAGGAACGCACCTCTCAAATATTTGGCAAAGGCGCGGAAGTTTGGAAGTGTACATCAAATACATTTTATGGGATGAACATGTATGAAAACAACGAAATTAAAGTTACAGCGATGGAACATTAAACAACTCCAGTTTGGATGAGGTCATCATCATCATCATCATCATCGTGGTGGTGGTCTGGGTTTTTTTTTTTCCCAAATCATGAGCGGATGACAGACAATAGGGGGCGCTGTGTGACAAAAATCGAGCTGTAGACTCAGCAAAGGCAACAAGCGTTTTATTACAGTCAGCAAAAAGAAAAATCTTTGAAAGAAAAACCGGGGGAGGGGGAGTTGGGTAATGGATCATTATTTGGATCATTAACGATTAATTTTGTGTACGCTCACAATCAGCAGTGTTTACCTCAAAAAATATTACTCTGAGGGTTATTATTGTTGCTTTTTTTTTGTGACAGAGCCGTCAAGTGAAGTAAAGTTCATGAACATTAATTTAAATCAAACGATAGTCATTTCCCGAACCGTTCACTCCTACTATGGTTGCGGGAGGGCTACACCCTATCTCAGCCGACACTGAGCGAAAGCTGTTTACATCCGATCGACTTGATCGGACCATCAGAGAACAACACGCACAGCCATTCACACTCACACCAAGGGTCAATCTGGAACAGCCAGTTAGCACAATACAGTATGCATAGTATGTGTTTGGACTGTTGGAGGAAACCAGTGTACCTCGAGGAAACCCACACGCCTGGTGCTTCTTGCTCACCTGAAATGAAATGAGCTCGTCAAGATATTACTGTAGTAATATATATATATATATATATATATATATATATTTTTTTTTTTTTTTGTGTATCCTTCATTCATCATCTTTTGTAAATGCTTCCTAATTAGGGTCGTGGGGAGGCTGGCACCCATCCCAGCCCACTCCGGGCGAGGGTAGAGTACACCCTGGACAGCTCGCCAGGCCATCGTAGGGCGGAAACATGCCGACGGCTTTGCAGCTAACTCTTGCCGAAAGGCAGCAATGGTTCGTTTCCATGAACCTCACACCACAGACAGTGACAGACATGGCCGGCCTTTGATAACCCAGTTAGCTGCACTGGGGATGGGGGGTGGGGGTGGGGTGGGGATGGGGGGGTGTAATTATTAAAAATTAAAAGTGAGAGGATACACAAAGCAGGCCGTGGTGGCCTGGTGGTGAAGGCGCTGGATCACTGATCCTACAGTTGGGGGTTCAAGCCCCACTCTGAACAGTTTGTTACTGCCCCTCCACGTCCCCCCCATCCCCAGTGGTCGCTTGGGATAAACCCGTGCAAGGATTCCTACCCTGCTGTAACCGGACTGGGGCAGCACTTCTGGTGCAAGAAGCCTTTGGGTTTGAGTTCCAGGCACGGCGAAGGTGATTCTATGTGGCGGTTGCATGTTTACCCCTTGTGCTTGTCTGGGTTTCCTCAGGGTACTCCAGTTTCCTCCGCACATCAGACTAATCTGAGATTCGAAATCGCTGCTGGGCGTAAATGGGAGTGTGGTAGGTTGTTGCTCAGGGTTTACCCTGTCTTCCCCCTGAATTGGCCTGTTACAAGACTCCAGTCGCTCCCTGACCCTGGTATGAGTGAATGATAGACAGGTTGACAGGATCCCAAAAGAGACAGAGACAGAGAGAGAGACAGAGAGAGACAGAGAGACAGAGATTTTAATTCATGTTGTGTCAGTAAATTTTAATCGCAGGTAAAGGTGGGCGTGTGGGTGGAGCTAAGGACCTCGCCTCTTTTTCTTTTTTTTTCTTTTTTTTTGGTTTCACTGCTCATTGGTGGCTCGTGCTCGGGTTTAGCCACGCCCCCTTAGACCGTCTGCAGAGAAGCAACAGCTTCTTTGATCGCGAGGATGCCGACCACGTAGCAGCAGTAAAGCGCTACACTGTCACAGCTGTGCGCGAGCAAGGAGTGTGTGTGCGCTTGTGTGTGTGTGTGTGTGTGTGTGTGTGTGTGTGAGAGAGAGAGAGAGAGAGAGAGAGAGATGCTTTGCGGATTATTGTGCTTGCGACAGCAGGAGGGAATTCGAATATAGCGCAGATATGGACGAGTCTGCCAGTTAAACCTGGCTTTTTCTTCTGTTTGTTTGTTTTTTTGTTTTTGTTTTTTTTTTGTAAGTCACATTGTGGTTGTGGTTGGAGTTTTTCCCCTCGTCTCGTGATGGTTTAGTCCGAACTGCGCTTCATGTTGGAAGCATCATGATGGATTATTTGCTGGTTTTGTGCAGCCTTTTGCTGAATGTGGTGTCTGCTGTTGAAGGTAAGTGCCTTTGTTCACCAAAAACAACAAAAACAACAACAACAACAAAAACTGGCCGGTTTTTCGTCGTTAATCCTCCAGAAAGTCAGTTTTTTTTTCTTGTCAGAAACCAGTTTGTGTCGGAATGTCCATATTAAAGCAGAGCACGCGCACAAACCTCAGTTACCTCAGCTTTATCTGTGGGGCTGCTCACAAATAAACAAATAAATAAATAAATAAATAATACTTTTACAGTGAGGGTGAGCTCAATGCTTTAAAAGGCTTCGATAAAGGTGTGTGTGTGTGTGTGTGTGTAGGTGTGTGTGTGTATATATATATATGTGTGTTTAGGTATATGTGTGTGTGTGTGTGTGTGTGTTTAGGTGTGTGTATATATGTGTGTGTGTGTGTGTGTGTGTGTGTGTGTGTGTGTGTGTATAGGTGTGTGTATATGTGTGTGTGTGTGTGTGTGTGT
This sequence comes from Plotosus lineatus, assembly GCA_024760905.1. Taxonomy (NCBI): domain Eukaryota; kingdom Metazoa; phylum Chordata; class Actinopteri; order Siluriformes; family Plotosidae; genus Plotosus; species Plotosus lineatus. The sequence continues at coordinate 31,709,007 of CM045746.1, read as the reverse complement.
GTGTGTGTGTTTAGGTGTGTGTGTGTAGGTGTGTGTGTGTATGTGTGTGTGTGTATGTGTGTGTGTGTAGGTGTGTGTGTGTGTGTAGGTGTGTGTGTGTGTGTGTGTGTGTGTGTGTATGTAGGTGTGTGTGTGTGTCCTGCAGTTTTTGTTTCCCCTCAATAGAGCACAATAGGATGTATGTGCAATGCAGTGACTATATGTTTGGAGTGTTCAATACCATGGCTTTGTTCCAAACCCTAATCAATTTTCACCTCACACACACACACACACACACACACACACACACACACACACACACACAGAGAGTGAGGGAGAGCGAGCATGCATAGGTGTGTGTGTGTGTGTGTGTGTGTGTGTGATGATGCTGCTGTCTGTGTACATGTTGAATGCATGACTGAAAGGTCAACCCAAAGGTGCAGCAGCAGGACGGCACACCTTGTCAGGTCAGGATGTCAGGACGTCACAGCCGTCGCCGCGTCCATGACGCCTGCTTAGTAGGCGTCTGGAGCTGTGGCTGCTCCAAAAGGAGAAGAAGATCAGCAGGTCGGATAGTGTGAAACACACACCGGGAACGCACACAAGGTGTGGATCGTCACTCCCTCATTGCTGCCGTTTTTGGGGGAAGGAGCCTGAGGGAAGTCGCACACTTTGACCAAGGCCTTCGTGTCAAACTCAGGACCTCGGTGGGACAAGAGTGTCTAATCATCTTGAGGTGATGATTTGTAATCTGGAGTGAGAATGAACACAAACATCCAGCCAGCAGCAGTATTGTCTGCATTTCAATAATCTCGATTGGAGGGAGGACTCACCGCCTTCTCGCTCACCTCACCCTGGCTTGATCAGTTTCTGTGTCAGCGGCAGAACTCAATCGATGCTGAGTGTGTCTGTGTGTGTGTGTGTGTGTGTGTGTGTGTGTGTGTGTGTGTGTGTGTGTGTGTGATTCTCAGAGGCCAGGCTGTCACACCAGTTTTCTAACAGAGCACATTAGTTGTACATCCCATGGAGGTCAAGTGGACACCGTTTCCACTGTGACAGGAGAGAAAGTGTGAAACGGCTTGTCTTGGTCCCCTGAGTCAACCCAGCCCATCTGTCAGAAGCTTTTAAGTCAAGGGGCCATCTAAAAATTATATTCTCTACAAATATCATCCAAGGAGGTGCCTGAAGTCCTCATGGTATAACTTATAATGTACAGATTTCGTCACTGCTTAAAAGCAGAACGCCCCATCTGATATATAGGGCCGTGCTCCTTTTCCGTTCGTAATGAATTCGTTATTCTAGTGTTGTCTTAAAGTTTAAGCCATGGTTCTCTCTGGGTAATAAAAAAAAATCAGTAGATGAAAAAAAACCTTACAAATTTAAAAAAAAAAAAAAAAAAACGGTCCTAGAGTACATTCCTGGATGTCAACACATCAACTACCTGCCATAGAGCAAGTAGCCAATCTACACCTTCCAGCATAACGAGTGCTCAGCGTCACCTTCTGTTTCAGTCCATCAGAATTATGACGCATGGCAGCCAATCAGCATTGTGATACATAACAACCAATAAGCATTTCAATGTATAACAGAGAATTAGCACTGTGATACATAACAGCCAATCAGCATCGTTATGCATAAAAACCAATCAGTGATGTTATGCACAACAGCTAATCAGCATCCTGAAGAATAACAACCAATCAGCATAATGATTAATAACAACCAATCAGCATTGTGATGCATAATCAGTAATCAGCATTATGATACATAACAGCCAATCAGCATTGTAATGCATAAGAACCAATCCGTGTCTAGATGGATGAATGACAACCAATCATTATCAAGATGCATACCAGCCATGCAAAATTAAACTGTTGCCCTACTTACCAAATTCCTGAATATATTTCACCATGGCGCTGCTGAATTCTCAAATCGAATTTACATTTATGGGAGGAGTCTTCACTGTCTGTCAGTCATTTTCCTATTACATGAGTCTTCAGTGTAAGTTGGTTTGGGATGAAAAACACAACGCTCTTTATATTCAACGCCAAGATGGATGCTTTTTATATTCAACTCCATTAAACGCTGATCTACATCAAGACGCATTGCAAATTACATCAAATTTCATTTCTTCAGCTAATCAAGTGAATGTTTAGTTGAGACTCTGATCAGAAATCATCGCTATCATGATTTTCAACTTGTAACCAATTAAGATAAGGAACCGTTGTCTGTTTGTCTGTAAATCACGTAGCCTATCAAGTCTGAAGTTAGAAGTAGCATCAGCTATATTACGGTTAAAAAAAAGTGTCTATATTTGGGCCAATGATTGAAATATAAAAGTGCTGATGAGGTTTGTACATTTCTGATGTTTTTTTCAGTGTATTATGGGCAGTGGTGGCCTGGCGCTAAAGGTGCTGATTCACTGACCCAAAGGTTGGGGGGATCAAGCCCCACTCTCAATGAGTTGTCACTGTCCCCACAGTGCAGCTAACTGGGTTATCAAAGGCCGGCCGTGTCTCTCACTGTCTCTGGTGTGAGGTTCATGTAAAAGAATCATTGCTGACTTTCGACAAGAGTAGGCTGTAAAGCCGTCGGCATGTTTCCGCCCTACGATGGCCTGGTGAGCTGTCCAGGGTGTACTCTGCCCTCGCGCAGATGGGCGCCAGCCTCCCCATGACCCTAATTAGGATTAAGCGGTTACAGAAAATGAATGAATGAACGGTGTATCATCCTTTTCATAAAGTTCCGGCGGCCGGCGGAAGCGCCAGCTACTATTAGCCTCGCGCAGGTTATATTTTATAATAATAAATAATAATGTTTAATAATATAATAATTATCTTTAATAAAAACATTTTCACAGCTTTGTTAAGCTATGTACTTGACAACACGATCACTTGTTTACCGCTTAATCCAAATAGGCTTGTGGGGAGGTTGGCGCCAATCTCAGCCAACAGTGAACGTAGGCAGGTACACCCTGAACAGCTTGCCAGACCATCACAGGCCAACATACACCATAAACATACACACTCACACCAAGAGTTAATTTACAACAGCCAGAGAGCCTAATGTTTTGTCTTTGAACTGTGGGAGGAAACCAGAGTACCCAGAGGAAACCCAAATAAACATGGAGGAACATGCATAGATTTGTCTCTTATGTTTGATTTTTTTTTTTTGCGTATACACTGGTACCTCACCTTACGAAATTAATCCGTTCCAAAAGCGGTTTCGTAACCTGATTTTTTCGTGAGTTGAGCCGCATTTTACATGTAAAAGGCCTGATTTGTTCCAAGGCCCCCAATTCTACCCCTAAACCCTTTAAAAATTATAAAAGTATACCTTTTAAGGCAGGGTATTCATTAAGGTTTGAAGTAGAAGGAGGATATTGATAAGTAGGAGGTGGAAATAGTTTGAGGCAAGCATGGGGACGGTGTGGGATGGGTGTGCCCTCTTGCTGGGGGGGCCACCCCCAGAAAAATTTTTAAAATTCATGTGCTCTGTGGTGCATTCTGGGCCCATATTTATGAGAAAATTTGACAAGCTAGAAGTAAATAAAACTAAAAGTTTATATTATAAAAAATAGTATTTGTTACAACAATAGTAGACTTACTTCTTAAAGGAAAGTACATAAAACTTCTTATTTGAAAAAGCTAACAGTTACTTTACTAATATAGAACATTTGTGAATCAAAGTGCGACCCTAATCTGTCCAAACTGTTGATGTAATATCATTTTAGGATGAATAAGATTAGGCTAGTTTAGTTGGGGTTAGTTTTCACTATTATCGCTCAGTGCAATCAAGAAATAATTTGTGTTCGGACATGACATAAAACTTTTTTACCTATTTCATGAGATACGGATGTTTCCGAAACAGCGGAATCATCGGTCTTGAGTCGCTTCCACAACGTATTTAATATTGGTTGTTTAGATCTAATTCCCTTCGGCGCCATGCTTGTCACAATCTAAATCTAAACGGGAGCACAGGCAAATGGCGGCACGTATATAAAAAGCGCCGTGCTTTTGAATGAGGTATCATAGTGCATCATGGGATATCGGAAGTGAACCGATTAAGAAATTATCAAAACAAGTGATCGTGTTGTCAAGTACATAGCTTAACAAAGCCATGAAAATGTTTTTATTAAATATTATTATTATATTATTAAATAATATTATTTACTACTATAAAATATAACCGGCGCTAGGCTAATAGTAGCCGGCGCTTCTGCCGGCACTTAATGAAAAGTGTGTTTTAAGGCCTCCTTCTGCTTCAATATCGTACCGATGGTAGACAGGTTTTTCCGTATTCCTTTGCGATATCACTCAACCGCATGCCACAAGCTCGATTCCTCTTTTCACTCGCACCGGGAATCACGTTCACCAAGAATCACACTCTTGTGTGTGTGTGTGTGTGTGTGTGTGTGTGAGTGTGTGCGCGCGCGTGTGTGTGTTTGCACGTGTGTGTGTGTGCGCGCGCGTGTGTTGACCATGTCTTCTTAGCAGAGTTATAATCTTACAAATGTTTATGCAAGGTTAAAAGCCTGAGCCAAAAAAATAAAATTGCAATGAGCACACTCGAAAAACTCATGAAACAACAGTAATTCATGCGTCATGGGTATTATGCAGATGCAGCTCCATAGCCAATGGGAGGGAACTGCGTCATGGGCATTATGGAGATGCAGCTCCATAATAGCCAATGGGAGACCATTGGGGCGGGATGTTGGGAGATAGCCAATGGGAGGCCAGCGGAGCAGGATCTTGGGAGATAGCCAATGGGAGAGCAACTCGTGCATTGTTTGAATTTTTGAGACAGCGCGTTTTCGTGACGTGCATTTCTTTCGTATCCAGAGATGGAAATTTTAGGTAAATGCATTTCATAACCTGGCTTTTTCGTTTGTTAGGTCTTTCGTAAGGTGAGGTACCACTGTATTGTTTTGACTGCATTTCACCCGCTATTTTTTGGTGTGGGGTTTTAGCGCAACCCTTTAGAATGGCAAAAAGACTCGCTGTTTTTTTTGCGCCTGTGTGGATTACAAAGCAAAATTTTTGTGTGTCAGAAAACTTTCAAAATTAAACTAGCATAAAAAAATAGCATCTCTGTTTGAAAGGTTAACACGTTCACCTCACAGGTGACCTGAAGGTGACCTGAATGTCCCAGGTTCGACTGGGGGATTTCTTTATGGAATTTGCATGGTCTCCCCATGCCCCTAGGTGTGAGTGTGTGTGAATGGTTGTGGGCATGTGTTGACCCTGTGATGGGTTTGTTCATTCGGGGTTTACAGTACATGCCTTCTCCCAGAGTCGGCTGAGACAGGATCCTGCTTGCCCACGACCCTAGTAGGATGAAGAGGTGAATAAATGTCTTCATCTACATCTTCTGCTTGATCCGTGGTAAGCTCGGGGGTCCAGACGTACCTCTTTCCAGGCAGTTCCTCCAGCTCTTTCAGGGGACACCACGGCATTCTAATACCAGCCGGGAGACATGGCCCCTAAGGCGTGTTCTGGGAAGACACCCTGGGGCCTCTTCCTGGTTGGACATGTCTAAAACACCACACCAATGAGGCAAAGAGGAGACATTCTAACCGGATGCTCAGTAAATGAATGAATGATACTAGCATTGCATCGCCAATATTCATGTTTTGCTGATGCATTCGGTATTAATACTGTTACAGTGTTATGAAGCTCTCTGGTCTTCCCACATGCATTGCTTCATATAGCACTCTTCCGGTGTTATAGTTGCACGCAGGATATTGTGTTCCGATGGTCTGTATCACCTAAAATTATACGTCTCTCAACGAACCACCAGAATTGTACACTTCCCTTTATTCCTGAGCCTAGACTTAGAGAAAATCTCTTGAGTGGCTTTCAGTAGTGCCCACAAGAAGCATCATCGAATAAAAACAAACCTCTGACAGCGATATTCTTCACTCCAGTCGCTTACAAGCAGAGGCCGAATTTCAAAAAGAGAAAAGAAGCAAGCGTGATCAGAAGGAATTGATCAAGGCTTCAAAGCAATTTTCCTTTAATTATAATTAGATGAATATTTCACGCTGCGAGATGCTCTTAAATTCACCCTGGACTGCTATGTAATTTCCACACCAATGAAAGGAGCTCTACAATATGCATAAACAGTGTGAGAATGTGTGTGTCTGCGCTCTGTTTGCATATCCACGCACGAGCATGTGTGTGTGTGTGAGGGTGTGTGTGTGTGTGTATCTACACAGCCTGAACTGTATTTTCCGGAGACCTAATCGGCCAAGTTGACGTTCTGCTCTGAATATTTCATGCAGGAGCTCGCAGATGTGAGAGCGGCGCTAATTTGAAGCGAGCGCTCAGCCTCATCGAGCGGCGCCTCACCAAAGTGAATAAAACATTAGCATGTGCGCTAGCCATGCGCCAGCTAGTTTTGCTCCACTGATTGGAGTATATTTAGAGGACAGTAAATGCCCCGAGGGGTGTTGCGTGCCTCTGTATGGGCAAAGCAACAGGGCCGTATTCCATCTGAGCCACAGGCTTCTGCTGTTGAGGACAGATAAACGAAGGCCACCTTATCTATACGCTGGCACTAAAATAGTGATTAGACATGCAGCAGATAATGCAGAGAGAGAGAGAGAGAGAGAGAAAGAGAGAGAGAGAGAGAATGCTAATCCGTGATGAGCTCAGGTTTGGAAGGGGACCGGGACTTGTATGCAATGTTTCATTATGTGTGGATATATTTATTTACTGATTATCTTCGGCTTACAGAGACACTCATGGACAGCAAGTGGGCCACAACCGAGCTAGCATGGACCACCTATCCAGAAAGTGGGGTGAGTACGAGTGTACTGTCTGTCTGTCTTTGCCTACCTACACACTCATGTTTGCAGACAAAGGAAAACAGGCTCCCTGGATGAAAAGATTTTTTTTCCTAAGGCAGCTTCCATTTAAAAAAAAAAAAAAAAAAAAAAAAAAATCCCTCCTACATCTGAAATACACTACTGGCTGTACGACCAATAAGGGAATTGTGCGCCGGATATTCTGACCTTAAGCTTGACAGACCTCTCGCATCCCACCCAACGACCCATCCGCCTCCTTTTTCAACCAGCTCCCGTAGCACGGTTTGTCTTTGGACTCTGCATGCAGAGTCAGTCAATGGAAACGATGGGTTGCCATGGCAACAATCTTAAGCGGACCGGTCCTTTCTGCTGGCTGGCGCTCGTTGTCTGGCATGTCGAAACCCATACATCATTATAAGTAATGCGCTCCCGCGCGCCCCGAGATAAACACATGCTTTCCCCCTTGCCGCGCTGCTTCTTAATTGTGTAGCGCGAAGTTCCCCGACCGAAATGTCACCTTGGAAAATGGATTACATTTACCCAGATTGGTGAATGAGAATTCACTCAGGCGTGTTGGAGAGCGTTTAGGAGAGGTCCGAAGTTCAAAAGAATGCTCGGTTGCAACCTGTAGATCTTTCTAAGGATGATGAGACCCAAAACGTACATAATTTTCCGGCGATGTGGTCTTCGTTTCTCAGTGAAATGACCAGTACACCCCCCGAACAGTATCAACATGATTCCACTCTTGTCTTGCGGTAATCTACCATCATACCTTTCTGTCTGTTCTCTCACAACTCTCACTGTTTCCTGTCAGTGGGAGGAAGTCAGCGGCTATGACGACTTCATGAACCCCATCCGAACTTACCAGGTGTGTAACGTTCTGGAGCCCAACCAGAACAACTGGCTTCGGACAGACTTCATCCCACGCCGAAGTGTGCTGCGCGTCTACGTTGAGCTCAAGTTCTCCGTGCGAGATTGTGCCAGCATTCCCAACATCCCCGGATCCTGTAAAGAAACTTTCAACCTGTTTTATTACGAGTCTGATGGAGACACGGCGACGACCAACAGCCCACCATGGCGGGAGAATCCATACGTCAAGGTCAAATGGGAATTTTTTTTCTTTTTGAGTGTGTTATAAATTTGACTGTATTCTCAAATTTTTGTTATAAAACCATCAATTATTTAGAATGATGCCCCAGGTTCCACTGGCAGGTCACAGTTTTGTATAAATAAATATGTTAAAGCTATATGTTCTGAAGTCGTGTTTACTGTTTAAAGTGTTGCTTCTGACATACAGTTATTGCAAGATTCCCATTGGTAAGTCAGACTTGACCACTTCTTGAAACTCCGACCCTTTGCCTCCAGGTGGACACCATTGCCCCTGACCAAAGCTTTTCTCTGCTGGAGTCAGGGATTGTCAACACCAAGTTACGCAGTTTTGGACCACTCTCCAAAGCCGGATTCTACCTGGCCTTTCAGGATTTGGGTGCCTGCATGTCCCTGATTTCTGCCCGAGTCTTCTACAAGAAGTGCTCTACGACCATCGCCAGCTTCGCAATTTTCCCTGAAACGGCAACAGGTGCAGAAGCAACCTCACTGGTCATCGCCACCGGTGCATGCGTATCTAATGCCGTCGAGGTGTCGGTCCCTCTCAAACTCTACTGCAATGGAGATGGCGAATGGATGGTTCCCGTTGGATCCTGCACCTGCATGCCGGGGTTTGAGCCTGCCATGAAAGACATCCAGTGTCAGCGTAAGTGGAGTTCATCAGGCCTTGGAGAGGTCAGAGATTGGTTTGGACATTTTCTTGATCGTGGCACAATTTGGAACTCCTAGATGCCAAGGTTTTGTTTTTAACACTGTTAATAATTATTGTAAGGTCCCAAGAGGACCTTTGACTCTTTTCTTTGTACCAATACAGTGAATTATCAGTTTCCTGAATGACTCAAAAGGATTAACCATGGGAGAACTAATTGGACGGTGATGTTGTTAGTCAAAAAGCTCAAGGAACTCAAGAGAGCGGAATTAGAATCAGAGTTTCACTACGAATTAGACGGACAGGCGGATTTGTAGAGGCGCTTTATGTTTGGAAGAATGTGAGGGATTGGCTCCAGCTGGTGTGTGCACACTCCCGTGTCTCCTCCGAGCTGTAGTATGCTGAACGAAGGGAGAGAAAAGCCGATCAGTAACGGGTGGAGGGCTGCAGCAGCGTCAGAGAACAAAGCTTTCAGCAAGAGCTGCTCCTGACAGATCTGACAAGGTCCTAACAGAGCGATAGAGCGGAGACGGATGGTGCTGCCGAAAAAAGAGAAGGGGGGGGTGCGCTAACTGTGAGCCAGTGAGAGAGAGAGAGAGAGAGAGAGAGAGAGAGAGAGAGAGAGAGAGATAGTGGGGGATCTTAAAGGGACAAACAAATAAAAGACAGGCAAAGAGAGAGCCAAAGAGGGAGGGGTACGGGGGTGAAATTCAAGACAGACTGAGGTAATAAATAAGCAGCACTGCAGATGCAGTGGAGTTCCTCAGGGTTCAGAGTTCAGATCAGTCTCATTCGGTTCTACGTGGTCGCTCAAGGTTAAGGGCAAGCCTTAAAGGACTGATAGATGATTCCCCATGGGGTTGTTGTGCCCCACAAGACCACCACTTGGAAAAAGCAGGGTAGGGTAGGTGGTAGGGGTGGGGGTGGGGGTGTATTTCTGTAGCGAGATAGAGAACGAGGGTAGAGGCGGGGGTTTCATTTCCTCTATCACCTCTCTGGATGGACACGGCTAACACTTGCCTCAGGCAGCTCTGTTAGCATTTATCTGTCACCCTGGGCATGCTGTCACTCTCTATGTATCTGTCTGTCCATCCTCTTATTTCCATTACACCCCCTCCCTGTCTATCCTGTTCTGTTTCTCTCAATTTTACCTGCATGTCTCTCACCCCCCCTCTCTCTCTCTCTCTTTATCGCTCTCTCTCTCTCTCTCTCTCTCTCACTCTCTCTGTGTGTTCTGCAGTCTTACACATTCTCTACTCCTTTCTGTCTTTCGCTCTCTCGCTCTCACATACACCACATCCATCTTTCTACATCTCCTCGCCATTGTTCTCTTCTTTATCTTTCTTTGGCTCTTTCTCGACCCGTTCTCTCCTTCTACCTCTCCCTCTCTGTTTCTCATTCCTTCTTCCTCATTACTTTGTCTCTCGTGATGATTCTCTCTCCATCTCTCCCTCTCTCCAACATTTATTAAACCTTCCTTATCTCTCTGTTTTTTCTCTCTCTTGCTTATTCTATCTGTCATTTTCATACATTGTTTCTCTTTCTCTACAGTCATGTCTCTCGCTTTCTTCCCCCGTCTTTCTTTCTCTTCCCCCTCTTACTCTCTTCTTCTCTCTCTTTATCTCCCCTCCCTTTCTCTCGCTGTCTCTCCCCCACTCTTTCTCTGTCTCTGTTTCTTTCTCTTCCTCTCTCTCTTTCTCTGTATTTCTCTCTCAGAATCATAATAAGAATACTTTATTGATCCCAGAGGAAAAATGTGTAAATCTTTCTCTCCCTCTCTCTCCTTCTCTCTCTTTTTCTTTCACACTTTCATCTCTCCAGCATTTATTAACCCTACCTGATCTCTCTCTCTATTATTTCCCTTCCCCTTTCTCCTCATTTATCTCTTTCCTCACTCCTCCCTTTCTCTCTCTCCCTCTCTTTCACCTTCTCTCTCCTTCCTTTCTCTCTCCCCTTTATCTATCGCCTTCTCTCTCACCATTCCTTTCTCTCTCTCTCTCTCTCTCTCTCTCTCTCTCTCTCCCCCTCTCTCTCTCTTCTGTTCTTTATCTCTCTCACTCTCACTCTCTCTGTCTCTATCTCTCCCGCTATCTCTCACCCTCCCCTCCCTTTCTGTCTCCCTATTGCTCTCTTTCTCACTCTTACGTACTTTCTGACTTTGTATCTTTCCTCTTTCACTTCGATATCTCTCTCTGTCTCTGTCTCTCTCTCTCTCTCTGTGTCTGTCTGTCTCTCTGTCTGTCTCTCTGTCTCTCTCTCTTTCTCTCTCTCTCTCTCTGTCTGTGTCTCTCTCTCTCTCTGTCAGTCTGTCTCTCTCTTTCTCTCTCTCTCTCTGTCTCTCTCTCTGTCAGTCTGTCTCTCTCTTTCTCTCTCTCTCTCTCTCTGTCTCTCTCTCTCTCTCTCTCTCTCTCTCGCTCTCTGTATGTTGTCATTGCCCCCCCGGCTGTTCTTTTAACATTCTATGTCTATTTATATTTCTGTATCTTTCTCTCTTTAACATATGTCTCTCTCTTTCATTGTGTTTCTCTCCATATGTCTCTCTTTTTGATTATTATTTCCCCTTCCCCCTCTCTCACCATTTATCTCTTTCCTCTCTCCTCCCTTTCTCCCTCTCCCTCCCTCTCTCTTTCTCCTCTGTCCTCTCTTTCTCTCTCTCCTTTGTCTATTGCCCTCTATCTTTCTCTCTCTCTCTCTCCATTCCTTTCTCTCTCTCTCGCTGTCTCTTCCCTTCTTTATCTCTCTCTGGTGCTCTCTTTCGATCTCACTCCCTCTCCCTTTCTGTCTCCCTATCGCTCTCCTGCTCACTCTTACTCGCGCTCTGACTTTGTGTCTTTCCCTTTCTTTCACTTCGGTATCTCTCTGTGTTTCTGTTTCACTCTCCCACCATATATCTCTCTTTCTTCACTCCTCTGTCTTTGTCTCTGTTCTCTCCATATGTCTCTGTTTCTGTGGATATTATTTTCCTCTACCCTTCCTCTCCCCCTCTCCCTCCCTTTCAATCTCCCTACTTCACCCTGTACCTATCTGAATGCAGTGTGCTGTGCCTATTAAGGGGCCACTTGCTTGGATTTTCCACTTTTTTATTATCCTCACACTCTCTCCTTCAGTCAGGAACTAATATATATCATGGTTGGAATACTGAAGCAGGCCGCGGTAGCTGAGCGTGTAGAGCAGTAACACAGGCAGCGGCATTCCGATGTGCTCCTCCACTCTTCAAGCCATTTCCACATTGATTCCATTCAGAACCGGGATGCAGGAGGGTGTGGCGCAGCTGGTGTTGTCTGCTGCAAAGAAAGCGCGTGCTGTTCCACACTTCATCTTCAATAGTCTGCTATAAACGCATTACTATCTTCCGGTGATCTATAATATTCACTCTTGGTGGGGTAACTGAAATACCTGGGTGCGAAAAAGGGAATAAGAAAGAAAGCGTCAGCTTCATAGTTCACATCACGGCGTCGATTGGAAAATGTGCCCTGTCCATATAGATAATAGCCAGTACGTGTCCAAGAGATGTCCAGTACATCCAAGACTTTGCCCATACTGTATTGCCATTCTATCCGGGGTAGTATATACAATATGTATAAATTGACCTTAGGATGTCCAGAGGATGTTCAAACTATGTTTATCATGTTAGCATGAATCCTAACAGTGTGTCCACTATATCCATAGAATATTTATGTATTCAATAGGTCCAAAAAATACATTGAATTTGTCTAGAGTGCATCCAAGGGACGTCCAAAATTGTGTCCATTCTACTTTAGCATGTTAGCATGGGTCCATATATGGGGCAATGGTGGCTCAGTGGTTAAGACTATTTGCTACTAAGCAGAAAATTGGCTGGTCAAGCCCCAGTTCCACCAAGCTGACACTGTTGGGTACTTGAGTCAGGCTCGTCACCCTCAAATTCTCAGTTGTGTTTGTAAATGTCGAAACTGTGTTCAGTATGTCTATAGTATCCACACACACACACACACACACACACACACACACACACACACACACACACACACACACATACATACATATATATATATATATATATATATATATATATATATATATATATATATATGTGTGTGTGTGTGTGTGTGTATATATATATATATGTATATATATATATATATATATATATATATATATATATATATATATATATATATAATATGTATGTATGTATACGGTGGTACTTTGACTTATGAATTTAATCTGTTCGGCGGGGGATCTCGTAAGCCTAAAAGTTTGTTAGATGAAACAATTATTCCCATAAGAAATAGCAGAAAACCAATTTATCCATTCCAACCCCTCCCATACTCGTATAAACTGACACAAACAAGTATATTTACCTAATATATTAAAGATAAAAATGTAAAAACAAAAAAACATTTCATAATAATAATAATAATGATAATAATAATAATAATAATACATGTACATTATCATTAACAATCTTTCTTTCTTTTTTCTGTTTTCCTTTTCGGCTTTTTCCTGTTCTCGATTGTCGCCTCAGCGAATCATCTGATTCGCACATTTGATTTGGCATGGGTTTTTACATCGGATGCCCTTCCTGTCACAACCCTTTAGCAAGGGAGAGAAACACGCTGACGGCTTTGCAGCTCCTCTTTATGAAAGTCAGCAATGGTTCTTTTACATGCCTCTCACCATAGACAGTGAGAGACATGGCCCGCCTTTGATAACCCAGTTAGCTGCACTGGGAAACATTAATAATAATTAATAATAAATAAAACTAAGAATAAACAATAAGTCCAACTAACCCCTCCGATCGACTGCGGCGAAGATGTCACGTGGGCAGCCATGAAGTAGTGCATAACAGAGGGGAAGGAGGAGGGGAATTTTGTGCGTGTGCACGCTACAAATGCCAGGAAAGGCTTGTGGTGAGTTTTCACAAGGCCAGTACTTCTCAAATAATGGTGTGATGCTGGGAGGGTGTGTGTGAGTGCATATGACCCTGGGAAACATGCTTTTTTGCCATACTGTACTAGAATTATGTGTAATTGCGCATTCACTACAGTAGGTGGCAGTGGCGTTCTCATTGTTGGGCTATGGTGTAAGGAAAAAGTAGTGAGCAAATAATATGAAGTGCAGTAAACACTATTTATAGTTGCACGCTGGGGGGGCGTGAAATGTCTTTTTTTCCTAGAGGGGGCGTCACAGAAAATAATTGAGAACACTGCACAAGGCTTTTTCGGAGCGTGGACAAATACGAGGCTAATTGGAAAAGCCATTTCCCCAGCAAAGCTGGTAAATCAAATTTTTGCTGGTTGGATGGGGCAGATTTTTGGTGGATCGAAGCTCATGTCATGGAAAATTCATTATAAAAGACACTCGTAAGTCAAGGTACCACTGTATATATAAATATTAATATAGCATGTGAATGAACAATTTGCCCCCTAAACCATCCCAAGCCCAGATTGTCCAAAACTTCACACAATATATGTAGTTTATCACTTTAATATTTTCTTCATTCGTTTTCACATGTCACATTTTTTTTTTAAATTGGTTGCTCTGACAATCTGCTTGTTTGTCCCAGCGTTTTATACAGCGCTCGTCTTTTCCTTATTTGCTGTGAGTACCCAAAGATCAGTGGTGTTTGCTTTGCAGTAATCTGTGTGCACTGGCCTTCGCGTATATGCTATATGATTTATATATGCTGTAACCGGGTGACCGCGGGCAAATGAAATTGCGCAATTCTGTAAGTGCCACACCTTTCCGGTCTAATTGTTGTGCACACCTAATATTATGTTGTGCAATAATAATACCACTTCTTCTTTTCCTTTCGGCTGTTCCCTTTTTTCTCAGGGGTCGCCACAGCGAATCCATCTGAGTTCCCTTTGAACTGTGGACTTTCCATGAGTAGTGCTAGTGTTTAATATTTAAGGTACCACAGGTATATCTAATTTTTAAAAAATCCCAAAGTGTCTCAAAGACACATAGAGTATATTGAAGAACCTCTCATTCTGTGCCCAAAGACTGTTGAATGCAGGTCCATTCTGATCAAAATAGGTCCAGTATGTCCAACGTGTGTCCATATTATGTTTAGCATGTTGGCGTAGGTCCAAGGTGTGTCCAATATGTCCACAGAACATTCAACATCTCATATATTTATAGCGTCCTCGGGTAGTCAAAAGTATGTCCAATAGTCAGTGTCAAATATATACGTAAAAAGTTCGAAATGATGTCCACTGTACCCAACGGATGTTCTGTGTTTTATATTGGATTCACTCCCGGTACTCTGGTTTACTCTGACACGCACTTTAGGCCACTTGGCTGCTTGAAATTGCCCCTAGGTGTGAGAGTGAGTGTGAACAATTGTATGTGTTGGCCCTGCAATGGTCTGGCAAACTGTTCAGGGTGTGCCCTGCTCTCATCCAGTGTCAACCTGATTGGGCTCCATGAAGGTCACCAGGGTCTTCATGCAATTTCAGGGTTGGCGTAACAAGCTCGGAGGAAAGTGCAATGCATACATGAGATAGGAGACGGCCATTGTTAGGGAGTTTTGCTGTGATGGACAGGAAAGACAGCGTATGCCCCACCTCTCTGTCTTTCTTCCTCCTGCCCTCCCGAGGACTCCGCTCCGGATGGTGGTGACATCATCGGAATTTGAACCGGTGATTTCCAGGCGATAGGGGGAACACCTTTCAGTTGCTGTTTTGACAAGGACTCTAATGTTAATTGAGAGCGCGGGGGAAGTGCAGATTTTTACTTGATACCAAAAGGTAACACTATACACGTAATTATCGATAACGATGAGAGACGAGATGCTGTTCTTTTCAGTAATTCATTTTTAAATTATTCTGTCCTTTTTTCTTTTTTTTTGGTACATCTAAAATTCCAGCTTTGTGTTTTGCCTGTAGCCAGAAACAGAAATTCTCACGTGCCTGATATTCTCATGACCTTTACTCCCCTCCCTTCTGTTTCCTTTCCTGCTCAGCATGCACACCTGGCTTCTTCAAGTCCAAGCAGGGCGAAGGCTTCTGCACCCCGTGTCCACCTTTCAGCCGGGCCACGTCTGCAGCGTCCAGCGTGTGTCCTTGTAAGGACGGGTACTACCGCGCCGATGGCGATTCTCCTGACTCGCCCTGCACGAGTGAGTCTCCTGTGTTTCCCTGCCTTGTTGAACATGCTTAATTTGCCTGATGACACTGAATAAAAAAGCAATAAAGGCCACCTTCCTCGACATTATCAAAGTGAATCCTGGAACCACTTATCCCGCAGGCTAATTACGCACTCGCACACGGATTGAATCAGCAATACCGCACGCACACAAGGCTGTGCAACAGACGATGGACGGATTGTTTACAGCGCCGAGCCAAAAAAGATTGCATGTTATGAATGGATTTCACACAGGAGTGTGCACTTAATATCAGTCTGGAAAAGGAAAGAAAGAAAGTCAGATTAGAAATTGTGTCCCAGAGGCCCGTTTGGTTTGTGTCTCACTGCAGTCTCTGCTTTTAATTACTTTGCATTGGAAGTCTCGGAGTGAGATCCATCGGTTCAGAAATCCGTCCTGTCAGACGAAGGCTCCGCCGAGAACACGACGCTTTTGGAATGAATATGTGCGAACGATTAGCTGATTCGATCGAAGTGACTCAGAGTACTTTCATCTGACCCTTTGAGGGATCAGATCTGCTCTGGCGGACTTGAGCACTGTGAGCTTTCACAAGCCAGAGTTTCTGCTTGTCTACGCATTAGAGTCCGGCCGAAGATTACATATGACGATAAAAACTCAACACGTAACGTGACAAGCTTCAGGTCTTTTTTGTTTGTTTGTTTGTTGCCCGGTTCAATATTACACCCGGAATATTCATGGTGTTTTTATAGGGTGTATCGCACTGTAGTGGCTGTTGTAATGGTTAGAGCTGTTTGAAGCAGATGTGGTTCTGGTTATATTAGTTTATAATCAATAAGGTAATGCATGTAATCCACTGAAATGGTTGTAGTAGGGGTATTGTAGTTGCTGGAATAGGTGTATATTATATCTATATATATATATACAGCAGTACCTCACCTTACGAAAGTCTCACCAAACAAAAAATTCAGGTTATGAAAAGCATTTTCCTAAAATTTTTGTCTCAGGATACGAAACAAGTTGACGTTACGAAAGCACCATCTTAATAATTCAAACGCGCCATTCAAATATTCAAACAATGCACGAGCTGCTCTCCCATCAATGACGTTCAAACATCCCGCCCCGATTGCCTCCCATTGGCTAACAACTGAGCTTTCATTCATGTCGCCTTCACTCAAGCGCCATCTTGGACAGGTCTACCTGACGCCATCTTGGACAGGGATCCCATTGCCTAGGAGGAGTGACGCATCTAACCCCTATTGCCTATTATAAAGCTGAATCCACCATGATGCTTTTTTGTAAAGGACAGAGTTACTGTTGTTTTATGCTTTATTTCTTGACTCAGGCTTTTAACCTTCCATAAATATTTGTAAGATTATAACTCTGCTAAGAAGACATGGTCAACACATGCACACACACACACACACACACATACACACACACACACACACACACACTCACACACACGTGATTTCCGGTGAGGAGAAGAAACGGGCTCGAGTGATATCACAAAGGACTATGGCCAAACCTGTCTACCATCAGTACGATATTGAAGCAGAAGGAGGTCTTAAAAGGTATACTTTTATAATTTTTAAAGGGTTTAGGGGGTAGTATTGGGAGCCTTGGAACGAATTATGCGTTTTACGTGTAAAATGCGGTTCAACTTATGAAAAATGCAAGTTACGAAAAAGCTCTGGAACTGATTAATTTCGTAAGGTGAGGTACCACTATGTGTATATGTGTGTGTATATATATATATATATATATATATATATACACACAAATATATATATATATATATATATATATATATATACACACACACACACACACACACACACACACACACACACACACACACACACACACACACAGTAGGCCCTCGTTATTCGCGGGGTTTGGTTCTGGCCCCTCCTGCGAATGAAGATAATCCGCGAGTTCTGTACCCAGAAGTAAAAGTATCATATTACATTCGCAAATGACGAACCAGAAATAAAATACTATGTATCTTTTACATGCGCTAAAATATGCTTCTTAAACACATTCTATAGACAGTCTCTACATACATACAATACATTATTAATGTAGTAAAATGTAGTACTGATTAAGAAAAAGTTAATTATTTACTGTGATATTTATTGATAATAAAAAATAAACATTATACAGCATATATATATATATATATATATATATATATATATATATATATATATATATATATATATATATATATATATATATATATATATATAATAAAATAAGAACCATTTTCCTTAAAACATACAGCACTGTAGTTTTCAAAAATGCCCACTAGAGGGATATATGGCATTTCTTGTGAGGCAGCGTGATGGCAGATTGGATTTATTATTCAAACACTTAAGCAGCGCGTTTCAACTGAGGTAAGCGCACGGTTTGTGTTCATAGGGAGTAGGACTGAATTCAGGTATGAACTGCATTCAGCCCGAGCAGCTCAGCCACGCCCCTCAGCCGGACCGGGCAGAAAACAGAGTTTTGGAGTGAGAGAGTTAGAGAGCGTTACAGTACAAACAAGCAGGGACGTGATGTGAGTTAATCCTCTGGTGCAGAGGTGAGCATGCTTGTGTTTATTGAGATTAGATAAGAAGAGTGAAATTCAGGTGTGAGCCACGGAGCAGCTCAGCCACGTCCCTTAGCCAGAGCGGACAGTTAGAGTTAGAGAACACAGCCGTCAAAATCAAAGTCCCCCAAAAACACAGACCATAACAAAAAGAACATAAAAGAACGTAAAATGTAATAAATTGGATAAACAAAACAAAACGATAAACATGCTACATTACCGTACATATCACACACACAAGCATTAACTTAGGTACTGTACTTCAATAATGATTGAAAAAGACTTTAATACTAGAGTGCTTTCAGATGATTATTCATCTTAAGACTTTCTTCGGAAGAAACGATGGTTTCCTCTGAAGTGCCTGATTTCTTCAGAAGAGACATCCAACATCATTACCTTTTCCAGCACTTAACCAGAGAAGACGCACAGCGTTTGAGTGGCATTATAGAGCTTAACTGGTAATTAAAACACTAAAAAAAGGCTCATTGACAACTTGTGCGCAAATGAGGAAAAGGGGGCATTACATCATCTCAACCAATCAGCAGGAAGGAGGACAGCCATTGGCTGAATTTGAGTAATGTGACAGTTGCTCGGCAGGCCGCAAATATGCAAACCGTGAGTGCAAAATAGCGAATAGTCAAGGGCCTACCGTATATATATATATATATATACATATACATATACAGAATTCTTCTGTAATCACCTGAAGAGAGAGGATGGTTTCACCACCCCTCGAAACAGATCTGTAGTGATAAATGGAGTTTCAATAGAAAGCCTTTGTCCTGTCCTTTTGTTATTTGCTCTACCAAAAAGTATTGAGCACTCTCCTACGGAAGGATCTACTCAGAAAATCCTCTATATATATATATATATATATATATATGTATATGTATATATATATATATATATATATATGTATATATATATATATATATATATATATATATATATATATATATATATATATATACACACACACACACCATATTTGACATAATTTGTGCCCTGCTTCAATAAGACACCCCCTCCCCCCATTTTTGATCTTACGTCTAATAACCGCCCATGTGTATTGGGAGCAAAATGGTAGACCAAACATACCAATTTTATTCGATCAGTCTCTGTAACCATAAAATGAGACATTCACTGCCTGTAAAAGTGAGTTTACACGGTATTTCAAGACCCCCTGCCACTGGGGAATGTCTATAATGTTCGTCAGTAACAGCACATTTGATTGTTCCGCCGTGCTTTAAAAAACAGGAAAATATTTTGCTGTGTTCTCTTGGTAAATGTCCAACAATCGATGAACCATTAGAAACTTCTACAGCACTATTGGATGCTCTGAATGAATGGAGTGATGAGCCAGATTTGGACCCATCCGAAAGTGATGAGTATTTTTCACCCGATTCTCCTGCTCACTGACTTCATAAATTTAAGCATGTTCCTGGCCATGTGCTTTTGTTTATGTTTGTGTTGATTGATTCAATGTGCCCTGTGCTAAAGTTGACATTCATGTTGATTGGCTCGATTTCACTTCCTGGAAAATGTTTAAAGGAACAGCACCTGGAGGGAAAAGTAAGGGGTTCTTTTTTTTTAATTTATGCTGTTTGGTTGATACCACAAAACGAATAACACAAATACCAGTAAAACTCTTTTATTGTTCTGTTATTATTCATGTTTTCCACCTCGATGCTAATAAGCACTTACCGTTACACTTTGCTGGTAACATTTTAATAAGCGCCCACCCACTCCAATTTAATTATTATGTCAAATACTATATATATATATATATATATATATATATATATATATATATATATATATATATATATATATATATATAAAACCTCTCAACAAAATTACTTACATTTTTATGTGTGGTGCGCATCTGTGTGCGCGCACACATCTGTACGTGTGTATTTATATTTCATTTAAATCTTATGCATTATTTTTGAATGTTTAATTGTTATTGTAAGCATTTGTAGCATTGAATATGTATTTATTGATATTATATACACATATACATGTATGCATATGTCATTCGGGGGGGGTCGATCCTACTTCGCGGAATTCGGCGGTCGCATTCACGGTTCACCGGTCATGGCCCCACATACTCGCGGATTAGCGGCAGCCCTGGAAATTACTGGCACTTGATTCAATTTTAGCCAATGGCTGAGAGCTTTTGTTTTTCCCTCCTGCTGATTGGTTGCAGATGATGTGTACACCTCTTTTTTTGTTCTTCACGCAAATGTCATCAACGTAATTACCTGAATAGCGAAGTAAATTTTTTTGTGTTTTTAATGATTATTTAAGTGCTATGATGCCACTCAAATGCCCCACATCTTCTCTAGCTTCTGGTAAGGAGCCTAAGTTCTTTATTTATTCATAAATATTATCACAGTACAAAATTTAAAAGTTTTTACTTAATCATTACTACATTTGACTGCATTATTACTGTGTTAATGAGTAAGACTGGCTATAGAATGTGTTTATCAAGCATATTTTAGCGCATTTAATATCATACATAGGGTTTTAAAACCGCGTGAATAACTCGCGGATTTTCAGGATCCGCAGGTAGGGGCGGAACGCAACCCCTGCGAATAATGGGAGCCTACTGTATACCATTGTGCTAGCCTGGCGAGATGTCCAGGGTGTACTCTACCATCACGAAGAGTTGGCTAAGATGGACACCAGCCTCCCAGCAACCCTAATTAAGCGGTTCAGAAAATAAATGAAAGGACATATGTATACCAGGTGTTCCCGTGGTAGTAATTGATATGGTACTACATTGGAAAAGTTGTTGTAATAGTTGTTATTGGTATAAGAGGTGTAAATGTTTGTAATAGATGTTTTGTACAACTGATGTTACAAAGGTTGTATTACCTGTAAAAGGTATTGTAATAATTGTAATAAATTGTAATAGGTGGTGTTATAGGTATACTACGTTGTTATCCAGTTGTTGTCTTCAGTGTAGTAGTAATTGTAATAGGTGTAATACATTGTTGTCTGATTGTAGTAAGCATTGCAAAGTTGTACTAGATTTTATTCGGTGTAGTCTAGGTGTTTAATGTGTCTTAATTGTTATAGGTGTAATACATTACTATAGTTGTTGGCTTGTAATTACTTGTAACAAGTGTTGTAACCCTGTAGTAGATTGTAATAGACGTTGTTATAGGTGTACTATGTTGTAGTCTAGTAGTTGTTGTAATGGCTGCTCAGTGTTATCGACTCTAGAGGGTGTTGTTAATCTATTACTTTATATATTATGTTATCGGTGTTGTTAGCTTGAAATCAGTTTCCACTGTCGTAAACTTGTAGTTTTTGTTATAGGTGTACTGGGGTGTAGAAAATAATGTAAGAAGTGTTATGTTGTGTTTGTAATAGGATGTTGTAGTATATGCATAGTAGGTGTAGTAGATATGTAATAGCGGTTTAATATATGTAGTTGATGTGTAGATGAGTAATGGATATCTAATAGTGGTGTAGTAGAGGTATAGTAGATGTCTATTAGGTGGTGAAGATATGTAGTAGGTATGTAGTAGATGTGTAGTACGTGTAGTAGATGAGTATTTAATGCAGTAGATGTGTAGTATTTGTAGTAGATATACATTAGGTATCGTAGTGGTGTGTTAGACATAGTAAACGTGTTGTATTTGTAATAGATGTATATTAGGTGTAGTAGTGGCGTATTCGGTGCAGTAGATGTGTTGTGAATATGCATTAGACACAGTAGATGTGCATTAGATGCAGTAGGTGTGTAGTAAGGGTAGCAGAGGTGTAGTATCTGTGTATTAGGCCGAGTAGACATGGATTAGAGGCAGTACATGTGTAGTAGATGTGTATCAGATGCAGTAGTAGTGTATTAGATGTAGTAGATGTGTAGTGGGTGTAGTAGAGGTGCATTGTGTGTAGTAGAGGTGTATTAGATGCAGTAGATGTGTAGTATTAATGCAGTAGCTGTGTATTAGATGTAGTAGATGTGTAGTAAAGGTAATAGATGTGTAGTAGATGTGTATTGTGAAGTAGTTTTGTGGTAGGTGTGTAGTAGACACATATTAGATGCAGTAAATGTGTAGTAGAGGTGTAGACGATGTGTTATAGATGCAGTAGGGGTGTAGTAGAGGTAATATATGTGTAGTCGATATGTATTTTGTGGAGCAGAGGTGTAGTAGAGGTAATGGATATGTAGTAGATGTGTACTAGATGCAGTAGGGGTGTAGTAAAGGTGTAGTAGATGTTTTTTAGATGCAGTAAATATGTAGTAGCGGTGTAGTAGATGTGTACTAGATGTAGTAGATGTGTAGTAGATATGTATTAGATGTAGTAGATGTGTAGTAGAGGTGTAATAGTTGTGTATTAGATGCAGTAGTGGTGTAGTAGGTGTGTAGTAGACATGAATTAGATGTGTATTATGTGTACCAGAGGTGTAGTAGATGTGTAGTAGTCGTGTTTTAGATTCAGTTGTGGTGTAGTAGACGTGTAGTAGGTGTGTAGTAGACATGTATTAAATGCAGTAAATGTGTAGTAGATGTGCAGCACCTGTGTATTAGATGCAGTAGATGTGTAGTAGAGGTGTAGTAGATGTGTATTAGATGGAGTAAATGTGTAGTAGTGGTGTAGTCGATGTGTATTAGATGTAGTAGGGGTGTAGAAGAGGTGTAGATGTGTAGTAGAGATGTAGTTTGATGTGTATTAGATGTAGGAGCTGTGTAGTAGGTGTGTAGTAGACATGTATTAGATGCAGTAAATGAGTAGTAGGGGTGTATTAGATGTAGTAGGGGTGTAGTAGAAGTGTAGATGTGTAGTAGACATGTATTAGATGCAGTAATGGTGTAGTAGATGTGTAGTAGAGGTGCAGTAGATGTGTAGTAGATATGTATTATATGCAGTAACTGTGTAGTAGGTGTGTAGTAGACATGTATTAGATGCAGTAAATGTGTAGTAGAGGTGTAGTAGATGTGTAGTAGAGGTTTAGTAGATGTGTATTAGATGGAGTAGGGGTGTAGTAGAGGTAATAGATGTGTAGTAGATGTGTATTATATGCAGTAACTGTGTAGTGGGTGTGTAGTAGACATGTATTAGATGCAGTAAATGTGTAGTAGAGGTGTAGTAGATGTGTATTAGATGGAGTAGGGGTGTAGTAGAAGTGTAGTAGATGTGTATTAGATGGAGAAGGGGTGTAATAGAGGTGTAGATGTGTAGAAGCTGTGTATTAGATGCAGTAGATGTGTAGTAGAGATTTAGTAGATTTGTATTAGAAGGAGTAGGGGTGTAGTAGAGGTAATAGATGTGTAATAGGTGTGTATTATGAGTAGTAGAGGTGTAGCTGTGTAGTAGAGGTGTATTAGGTGTAGTAGAGGTGTAGTAGATATGTATTAGATGGAGTAGGTGTGTAGTAGAGGTAATAGATGTGTAATAGGTGTGTATTATGAGTAGTAGAGGTGTAGCTGTGTAGTAGAGGTGTATTAGGTGTAGTAGAGGTGTAGTAGATATGTATTAGATGGAGTAGGGGTGTAGTAGAGGTAATAGGTGTGTATTATGTGTAGTAGTGGTGTAGATGTGTAGTAGAGGTGTATTAGATGCAGTAGAGGTGTAGTAGGTGTGTATTAGATGGAGTAGCACTGTAGTAGAGGTAATAGGTGGGAAGTAGGGGTGTATTATGTGTAGTAGAGGTGTAGATGTGTAGTAGAGGTGTATTAGATGCAGTAGATGTGTATTATGTGTAGTAGAGGTGTATTAGATGCAGTAGGGGTGTAGTAGATGTAATAGATGTGTAGTAGGTGTGTATTATATGTAGTAGAGGTGTAGATGTGTAGTAGAGGTGTAGTAGAGGTGTAGTATATGTGTATTAGATGGAGTAGGGCTGTAGTAGAGGTGTAGATGTGTAGTAGAGGTGTAGTAGATGCAGTAGATGTGTAGTAGAGGTGTAGTAGATGTGTATTAGGTGTAGTAGAGGTGTAGTAGATGCAGTAGATGTGTAGTAGAGGTGTAGTAGATGTGTAGTAGATGGAGTAGGGCTGTAGTAGAGGTAATAGGTGTGTAGTAGGTGTGTATTATGTGTAGTAGAGGTGTAGAGGTGTAGTAGATGCAGTAGATGTGTAGTAGATGCAGTAGATGTGTATGATGTGTAGTAGCGGTGTAGTAGATGTGTATTAGATGGAGTAGGGGTGTAGTAGATGTAATAGATGTGTAGTAGGTGTGTATTGTGTGTAGTAGAGGTGTAGATGTGTAGTAGAGGTGTAGTATAGGTGTAGTAGATGTGTATTAGATGGAGTAGGGCTGTAGTAGAGGTAATAGGTGTGTAGTAGGTGTGTATTATGTGTAGTAGAGGTGTAGATGTGTATTAGATGGAGTAGGGGTGTAGTAGATGCAGTAGATGTGTAGTAGATGTGTATGATGTGTAGTAGAGATGAAGATGTAGTAACTGATTGTGCTAGATGTTTTCGATGTGTACTTCAAGTCGATCAAGTTGCCATGGCGGCACTAAACACCCTGCGAAACTGCTTGGCCCGCTTACTGTTGCTTGCAATGAGGTAATTTTAAAAGCTTGCAATAATCACGATGACTGGAAATTATTTTCCTCTGTATTTTAATCTCGGGTTTTTAAATGATGTTACATTATTTATTGACAGTATGATTTTTTTTTTTTCCTTACCGCTCAGACGTTCTCAGACTGGGCAGCAGATGGGGATAAAAGAAATGAAGTCGAGGGCCACAGGTTACCTGTAATAATTCATAATTAAATAATTAGCCACAGTGGATATAATCACTTTACAATAACCATCTGGTGCGTTTTTATTGTAGATGACTTGGTTTAATAGTAAGAGCTGAGTGCTGTGTGTTCAAAAAGAGTTTTAATAATATAGCAATGTTCGGATTTATTTTTCCACTGGACCCAGCGTAATGAACGCATTCTCTTTCTTTCTGTAGTGCTTGAATAGTCAGAGGAGAGGAGGGCTGATGAGGAGGGGATGATGGGGAGGGGCTGATGAGGGTTTGATAGTTTTTTTTATTATTATTGGGCTGCAGAAGTTCAAAATAGAAACAGATTTTTTTTTTACCTTCTTAGTATTGGGCCAAAACTAATTATACTTGTAAGGTAGCTCCCAAGCTGTTTCAATAACGCTGGAAGGTTTGCACACTCCTGCTCTACTGTAACCTAATGTAATGCCGCATTATACGCGATTACACTGTGCAACATCATGCTGTTCAATACTGCAATAACAAACCAGAAGGCAGGAGTCCAGGGATCCTCAGACAGGACAGATAGTCCAAATCGACTCCGAAATGATCGGCACTTTGCAGAAGAAAGCATTACTGTATACACAACGGTTATTTTTTCTTTCGTGAAAACCACAGGAGAAGCTTTTCTGTCTTATAAACCACAGCAGCTACAGACAGGGACGCATACTGCAGGCTAAAGACGCGGAGAATCAGCCCCACAAGGGGCGCCGATACATTTATTTATTTATTTTTAAGTAGCTGTTAGCATGGTTAGCATGTCTGCGTAACAGCATGAAGGATCCTGAGTTTGAGTCCTGGGCCTCATGACGGCATATCCGTGTGGCGTTTGCGTGTTGCCTGTGTGCGTGTTTGGGTTTCCTCCAGGTACTCTGGTTTCTACCAACAGTCCAGCCAGTTATCATAATGTGTATGTTCCAAATTGCCCCGAGGTGTGAGTGTGAGTGTGTTGGCCTTATGATGGCCTGGCGTGTTCTTTAGGGTGCCCTACACCTTCACCCAGTGTCGGCTGAGATAGGCTCCAGCTTGACCCTAGTAGAATTAAGCGGTTATGCCGGATGAGAGCGTGAGTGAGGCAGTGAGGGAGTGAGGGACGGAGGGATGGATGGAGGTAGTGACTCACTCAATCATTTGCCAAACCATTCAGTCCTACTAGGTTTGTCCATTAGCCTACCTCAGCCAACACTGGGTGAAGAGCTCACCAAAGCATTGCAGGGCCAACACATAAACCCAACCATTCATTCTCACTCACACCTAGAGGCAGTTTGAAACGACCAGTTAGCCGAAAGTGCATGTGTCAGGACTGTGGGAGGAAACCAGAACACCCTGAGGAAGCCCACAAAAGCACAGCGAGAGCAGACGCCGTACAAGGACACCCTTGTGAGGACTCAAACATATTCCAAATTTTTTTTTTTTTTTCTACTCTGTATGTAAATCATGCGGATATATACAGTATATTCTGGTTTGTTTAAATCAACCTACGAGGCGCGCGTCATCACCGGCGATATTTCAGGACATCAAGGGAGGAGGAAGGAAACGCACTTAAATCACATCATTCCTAGAAACTGGCTTAAGACTAAAAACCCAAAGCGGAATTAACAGAATCAATACACAGAAGGAGATAAAGTATTCACCTCCTGTCCACCACAGAGCAAGCAGTTCCTGGGCTCAAGTCCCGGGCTAGGCGAGGGCATGTGCTTGTACGGGTTCCTCTGGGTCCTCCTTCAAGCCAAAGCCGCATGCATCAATCAGGATTATCACCGGTTTCAGATTGCCCCAGGTCTGAGAGTGAGCGTGAATGGTTGGGTGTGTGTTGGCTCAACGATGGCTTAGCAAGCTGTTCAGGGTGTTCAGAAACACATGAGCCTGGGAATCGTACTTAGGCCCGTCGTGGCGTGTGGCGGACGTGCTAGCCACCACGCCACCATTCCATCCTCCACCTGTGACTGTTTACTTGTTCTGTGAAAAGGTAAAGCGTATTCGGTTTGATGGCTCTGGTGTAAGTCAGGAGGAGGAAGGATACCGATCTCTCGATTTTGGACCCAGGGATGATCTTTTACCAGAACTCTGAGCATTTACCTTCTAAAGACTGACAGTTTGCCCATGATGACCACACTTATGCACTAATTTTACATGAGTATCGTTCATAAATGAATGACACAAAGTGTTGGCGGGTAAAGCCGCACTGCCCGAGTCGATGCTGCCCGGCTTCCAGCTCTGAGCTGCGTTGAGCCACAAAACGTTCGCATCGATTTTCACCCAGATCCATCAACTTCAACTTAACGCGGCAGTCGAGTTTAAAAAAAATTACATTCATACGAATTTCCATCTTCTCCCAGATGAAAATGACGGGCGGTGACAGGTCTGCCGCGGGACAGTTCAAGCGAAATCTGTGGGATTAATTTGAACAGCTTATTGATTTGCAGTGGACCCAAATCATGGGAGCGAAAATAATAATAATAATAATAATAATAATAATAATAAACACCCAAAACAGCATTAAGTCTGATTTTTACTTCACCATTAACTGCAGATGCTGAAGACGTCCAGCACGTATTCGGCTCCAGATCCAGCCTTCATCCGAACTGAACCAGCTGCTTACAGCAGTCATAACGTTCTGTCTGCTTTGCCTCCGTCTCTTTCCTCAGCCGTACCTTCAGCCCCTCTCAGCGTGATCTCTAGCATAAACGAGACGTCTGTGTCTCTCGAGTGGGCGGAGCCGCGGGACTCGGGTGGCCGCGCCGACCTCGTGTACAACGTGGTGTGTAAGAAATGCGAGCAAGGCGCCTGCTTGCGCTGCGACGACAACGTGGAGGTCTTGCCACGCCGCCTGGGCCTTGCCGAGAAACACGCCGCCGTCAGGAACCTCCAGGCTCACACGCATTACAGCTTCGAGATCCAGGCCGTCAACGGCGTCTCACCCAAGAGCCCGTATACGCCGCATTACGCCACTGTCAACATCACCACCAATCAGGCGGGTGAGGATCCTCTGCATCTCAACTCATATTCCTGTCAATGTATTTTTTTTTGTTGTTGTTGTTGATGATGACATCACAAGTCCTTAAGCCTCTGCAGGACTGCGTGTCTTGCGGCACTTTGTTCTTTTGATGACATCGTCTTGTGGCGTCCCTTCACTATTCCCATAACAGTGTTGAGCTAAAAACAAACAGCAATAAACCTTATCATTTTAATTGCTATGGATCCTGAAATGCTGATTATTGTGTTTTGCTCTCTCTCTCTCTCTCTCTCTCTCTCTCTCTCTCTCTCTCTCTCTCGCTTTCCCTCTTTCACTCTCCCTCTCCCTCTCTCTCTCTCTCGCTCTCTCTCACACTCTCCCTCACTCACACTGTCTCTCTCTCACACTCTCTCTTTCTCACACTCTCTCTCACTCTTTCCCTTCTTTCACTCTCTCTCTTTCTCTCTCTTGCTCTCACTCTCTCTCTCTCTTGCACTCTCTCTCACGCGCTGTCTCTTTCTCACTCTCTCTCTCTTTCTCTCTCTCCCTCTCTCTCTTTCTCACTCTCTTTTGCTCTCACTCTCTCTCTCTCCCTCTCTCATTCTCTCTCTCCATCTCTCTCTCCCTCTTTCACTCTCTCTCTTTCTCTCTCTCACACTCTCACTCTCTCTCTCTCTTGCACTCTCTCTCGCGCGCTGTCTCTTTCTCTTTCTCACTCTCTCTATCTTTCTCTCTATCTCTCTTTCTCTCTCTCCCTCTCTCTCTTTCTCACTCTCTCTCGCTCTCACTCTCTCTTCCTTGCTCTCTCTCCCTCGCTCTCTCTCCCCCCCTCTCCCTCTCCCTCCCTCTCTCTCTCTCTCTCTTTCTTACTCTCTCTCTCACACTCTCTCTCTCTCTCTTGCACTCTCTCTTTCTCGCTCTCTCTCTCTCGCTCTCTCTCTCTCCATCTCTCTCTCTCTCTCACTCTCTCTCTCTCTCTCTCTCTCTCTCTCTCTCTTTCTCACTCTCTCTGTCTTTCACTCTCTCTCTCGTTTTCTCTCTCATTCTTTCACTCTCTCTCTCTCACACACTCACTCTCACTCTCTCTCTGGCTCTCTCGCTCTCTCTCTATCTCTCACACACACACTCAACACTCTCACAGCACCTTCCCCTGTACCCACGGTGCACCTCATGCGCTCCACAGCGAGCACCCTCAGCCTCTCCTGGCTGCCTCCCGAGCGACCCAATGGCGTCATCTTAGATTATGAGATCAAGTACCATGAGCAGGTAAGAAACAGAAATTACGGGGTTTGATTTTTAATGTACAAATTTAATCCAAGGTTTGCTTTTTTTTGGATTGTTTTTTCGGGGGTTTTTTGTTTTTTTTTTTTATTAATTTTTAATTAGCAATCAATTATAACATATCTTTTATACCACAGAGATAAATTACTTGTAAATTACTGGCCTTGAATCAGTTATTCATTAGATTAGCTACTACAAGAAAGTAGTAGCGAGCACGAGCAATAATGATCGCGGCGTGAACTTACCAGATACGTTGATATAGAGTAGATTATGTGTTGTTGTTATATAATAATTCCGGAGCTGGATGCAAAAAGTAGTGATTTATAGACAGCCAATAGGAAGCAAGCAGGTGAAAAGTGATTGGTAGTTGGGCGGCACAGTGTTGTAGTACTTAGCACAATAAGTTCTGGGTTCGATTCCCATACTCAAGCGTTTGTGTGTAGAGTTTGCATGTTCCCTCGTGATTGCACGGGTTTCTTCCAGGTACTCCGGTTTCCTTCCACAGACCGCAGATATGCACTGTAGGATAATTGGCTGCTCTAAATTGCCCCTCGGTGTGAGTAGGTGCGTGAATGGTTGTGTGCGTTACCCTGCAATAGCCTGCTGAATAGTTCATGGTGTACTCCGCCCTCGCCTGGTGTCTGCACAGATATGCACCGGCCTCCGCGCAACTCGAGAAAAAATTAAGATTGGTAGTGTTATATGAACAACTCTTTTTTTTATTTATTTATTTATTTTTTTTAAGCTTTTTGTATCCGTATCCATCGAGGAAAATGAAAAGTTAGTTGTTTAGGTTATAGCAGTTTAGAATTCTTTACTCAAAACGTCTAGTTCAGTAAAGCCGAAACCATGATAGATTCACCTGAGCACGACGACTGTACACTGAAGTAAAGTCCAGTAAAGTCTCAGCTGAAGGGTTGAGATTTTCACGGTACGGACCGAGCCAGCGAGGTGAATAAGTCAATTATTATATGGAATTTAAAAAATGGTGGCTTTTTGGTTCATTTCTGGACAAAAAAAAAAAAATCATCCTGCAATCCATGTCCACGAGGGCTTTGGTCGCTTTCAGATTGTTTTCTGTAGACTTTATATCTTTAAGAAAACACTGAATGCTGCACAGTACTGCTGGGGAATGGCGACGTTGCTGTTCAGATACCAATCAGATCACATGCAATTTATTGCACAGCCGTCGGCCAATCAGATAGCGTGTACTGTTTTTGCAATATAATAATACAGTATATTACAGTATCCAGCCCAGAGTGCTGTAACTTATTTTGTATTGATAAGAATTCTGGTACAGCTTTAGTGTAAAGCTCAGCTACGGCAGACGTTTGGGCTTTTGTTCTGTTTTCCTGTTTCCTGTTGTCCTCCTCTTCATCCTCTTCTTCTCATTATTAGTATTATTATGATCACTTATTCTTATTATTTCTTAATAAAGTACTGCTGAACATCTTCAAGTGTCCATACATTTTCCGAGTTTGGTCTCCGGCCCCAGATTCGTTCCATGCCGGGATGTGTGAAAACCCAATTGTCCCATAGGTATAAATAAATTTAATTAAAAAAAAAAATTAAAAATGTGGTGAACAGATGGCCCGTGCTTACAGCCAAACAGTTCAAACCCAGACTACAGAATAAAGTTTTCACTGTTGTTTCGCCCCTTTCGTTTTTCTTCCGAGCCGTGACAGACGTGCCGCGTTCCCCTTAATCTCAAAACATTTTTTTTTTCTCTATTTAAAGTCCAGGGGAACATAATTGTGCGATTGCTTTCTTTCTAATTAGGTTAACTTTTAACTAATTAGGAACTTATTGTTCTTATGGATATGACATGCGGTAGGAATAATTACTTGCGTTTAATGACTTAAAATTTAAAAAGTGGGCGGGGTTAAACATACATTCACCAGTACCATGGCTGCTGTTTCATAAAACCTTTTATTCAAAACCCGAACAATGTATTTTCTGCTTCACATTAAGAGCTGTCAATCAGGCATGCTTATTTGAATATTAGACCACACTCACTTTTCAGTAGCCTTTTTCTGATTGGATCATTAGATCAGTATAACAATTATGTTTATTAGCACTAACTAAGAACAGATTTTTACGACTTCATGGAATTTTTAAAAAGAAAGGTTGCCAAGTATGGAGTATTTTTGCAGACTTCATGTTTATAAATTAACTAAGTTCAGTTCCTAATAGTCGTTTATTATTGTTTGCAGTGAAGTAACCGTGGTAACACTGCTACATGCAGCTGAAATCAGAGAGTCAATTTCCGGCTGTAGAAATTAATGCGTCCATTATTTTCATAGGTGATATTTATGTATTATAATTTACAATATGTTTATGTAAACCTGACATTACTAAAGGCAACAATATTAAATATGTAGCTTTTCTGAATGTATGGTATGATGGATATAATTTTTTTTTTTTTTTTTTTTTTTTTTTTTTTTGGCATTTGAAGTCATGATTCCGGCCTTGAGGTTTCATGCACTGCTTTATATGGACATGGCAACCCATCAGTCCTGCTTTAATATAGTGTAGTGGAAATGCAAAAGCTCAAATCAATAATCCATTGTTTATTGTTTACATACTGCAGCTTGTGTGTGTGTGTGTGTGTGTGTGTGTGTGTGTGTGTGTGTGTGTGTGTGTGTGTGTGAGACAGGGTGAATCGTTTTCTCACACAGTCACAGCTCAGACCAGCTCAGCGAGGGTGGAGGGACTGAAAATGGGGACGGTGTATACGGTGCAGGTTCGAGCTCGCACCGTAGCCGGCTACGGCAGCTACAGCCACCCAGTGGACTACAGCACCAGCTTACACGGTACAGTCACAGTACACACTCACGTTCCAGACATGAGTCATTCGGAAGTAAACAAGCAAGTGGCTTTTAGAGCTAACGACTGCCCCGCTATGCCTGACAACCAATCCGCACTTTACACTCCAGGACATCCTCATTTACATACTGATTTGACATGCCGGTGTTAATTGTCCTCTCACTGTCTGACAAACTGACCCCAGACGTCAGTGTAAACAGGTAACGAGGTCACGTTCTTACTTCAAAGTCAGAATTCTATAAAGGCGCCTCTGAGCCATGTTGCATCAGCACACACAAAAGAATTATCTCATTCTTTATATAATACACTTTATACATGTCTAGAAACATTTATCCCTTCTATCATGTATAGAGTTTTACAGAAACATCTCACACCTGCAAAGAGAAAAGAAAAAAAATAATAGTGAATTTATGAAAAAATAACAGATAGAGGGTCTATAGAATTCTTTTATATGTTTTTTTTAAATAACCGACATATCTGTAGCTTTTAGTTTGACATATTTCAAGGCTTTTTTTGAAATTAGTTTGTGTAAATATGCTTTTGTGGTGGAAAAAGTTGTTTAATAAACACAAAAACAACAACAACAATAATAATAATAATAATAATAATAATAATAATAATAATAATAATATAATAAGGGAAGTGGTGACCGGTGGAAAGGTGCTGTATTACTGATCCTAAGGTTGGGGGTTTGATTGTCACTGCTGTCCCCCCCAGTGCACCTAACTGGGTTATTAAAGGCCGGCTGTGTCTCTCACTGTCTATGGTGAGACGTTCATGTCCATCGCTGACGTTCACCAAGAGGAGCTGCATATCCGTCAGGGTGTTTCTGCCCTGCGTGGCCTGGCAAACTGTCCAGGATATATCCTACCCTCGTGCAGAGTCGGCTGAGATGGGCACCAGCCTCCCCATGACCCTAATTAGGATTAATCAGTTCAGAAAATGTTTTGTAGTTTTGTCCTTGCTTTTGTATCTATGAGATTTCTGCCTGCCAGTTCTCTCCTGTGCATCAGAAATAAATACAGTATTCCGTCTCAGATTCTTTTAATTGAAGTGTTTTTATGTTGTATTTATTTAAATAAAGCTTGGAGTCCAAGAGCTTTGCGGGATTGTTTTATTTTTTTTTTTTTCCGGCGTGTTACGTTCCTGCGCATCACTTTTCGTACTTATTAACACATGCGAGTTAACATTGCACAAACGACTCGCAGATCCTTTGGCATGCGGGTTTTTTTGGCAGCGCGGATGATGTCTGGATTGTGTTTGCTGTTCCTCGTCTCTTGCAGATGATCCGGAGCGCTCCGTGCAAGACCAGCTGCCCCTCATCATCGGCTCAGCGTTGGCCGGCTTCGTCGTCATCATGGCTACGGTGGTCATTGCTGTTCTCTGCCTCAGGTGAGCCAGACAGATCAGATCCCTCATCCCGGCTTTTCCACAACGTTAATCCTGCTGCAACTAGTGACATGAATGCAGACTGCGACTCAGACAGTCGTATAATAAGCATTATATTTAGAAGTGTCTGGCTTTTTTTTTTTTTTAAAGCATCTGCAAAAAAAACTGCAGCTGAACAATGCTGGATGGTGCAGATCTCAGACTTTACACTTTACCCAGAATACAGTCTGTGTTAGCACTTCTTCCCGGTTTGTCCCCATCATTCCTAGCCCCCACCCCCGACTCCATTTTCCTCCTTGTTCCTTTTCTCATTCATGCATCCTCCTACTGTGTGTGTGTGTGTGTGTGTGTGTGTGTGTGTGTGTGTGTGTGTGTGTGTGTGTTACTGTGGATTTGTGTGAGATGTCATTCTTCTCCACCATCCATTTTCATTATAGATGAGATGCTAATTAGAGGCGGCTTTTATTGTCAAGCGACAACCAACAATACTGGAGATGGAGGCGGTGTGGTGGTGGAGGGAGGCAGGGTGAGACACCGCATTCCGTCAGGACGCTCCACTCCCTTTCATTCGCTCGCCTTCTAATGCGAAGTTAGCGAAACAAAAGAGGTCTAATGAGACGACTGAGCTTTCCAGATCTTGATGAGTCAAACATCAAGACTGCACCAAGAGAATCCGCGTCCTGGACAGTGCGACACCCCCCTCTCAACAACACCCCCCCCCCCCTGCCCCCGCCGCCGCCGCTGCCCCAATACAGAGGCATCCGTGTAGAGTCTTTGGTACACACCCAGCACTCTGCTCACTTCAAGCATGTAATGGCGCAATTATGTCTGAGGTGGGGAACGAGACAATCTCGAGTCACCATGCTCATTGTTCCGGCGATTCAGAACTCCAGTGCGAAATCAATGCCGAACAGTTCCACACCGCGCGCACAACGTGGCGTGCTCATTAGAGGCAAAGGTTGTACGTGATCACACTGTGAACGCTTTTGGTCTGCTTTCAGGAGGCAGCGCACGGGCTCCGAGCTGGAGTACACAGAGAAACTGCAACAGTACGGTGAGTAGCGGCGAGCGTCGCGCAAACATTCCAAATACACACTTGCTCCCACACCGTCCGTCGTTTCTGATCACGCCCCCACCCGACATTTTTTTTTATGTCCTGCAGTGTTCCCGGGTGTGAAGGTCTACATCGACCCTTTCACCTACGAGGACCCCAACGAGGCAGTGCACGAGTTCGCCCGCGAGATTGACATCTCCTGTGTGAAGATCGAGGAGGTCATCGGGGCAGGTAAACAAGCTGGAGAGCACCGTCAATTCACTCTCCGCCTCCACTACAGATCAAAGTGGCAGGAGTCTTATCTGAGCATGCGGTGATAGCTGTTTTTATTTATTTTCACCCTGAACTATGTACAAAGCAAAACCCAATCCGGTTATTAACTGCAACATCAGTTGTCCAGAAACTTTCTCCACACTCCAATTTCCAAAAATTAAGAATATCACTGTAGCTGTAACACTAGGGAAGTGTTTTATCAGCACTTACTATATTCACTGGTTCTTATTTGTACCATTTATAGAGCATTTCAGAAAATGAATGGATGAATGAATATTAACATTAATTAAACCATTATTAAACATTTTTATTAACGCACGCACACACCCACACACATACACAATACACATCACATACACAATACACATGGCGCGCTCCGCTGAATGTGGGCTCTGCCCACATGCAGGACGCAGGAGCATTTTAAGACCGGGAATTCAAAGCGCAGTCCCTGCTTGACAGATCAGAGGTCCAAACTCAACTTTAACTTGATTCCTTGAGGGAATGGAGGTCCAGATGAGCCGCGTTTTGCTCAAATTTGGCCGAGCACGCCACATTTATTAAACATTTACTGAATTGAACAACTTAAAAAACAGAAAATAAGCTGCAATGTGCTCTCTCAAAACGGTTTTAAGCCTCCTTTCATCTCTGATTGACTCTGTAGGCAGTCTCTCTCCCTCTCACACACACACACACACACACACACACACACACACACACTGTCCCTCTTTATCTCTCTCTCTTTCTCTCTCTCTCTCTCTCTCACACGCACACAAAACTCTGTCTCTCTGGTGTTTTGCTGAATGCGGGTCCGCCCACACACGACACGCAGCTGACGGAACAATTGTATTTAAATGTTTAAATGGACGGGATGTTGTATTTAAAGCGGAATTACAGTAACTGTTTGAAAGATCCGAGGTCCTGATTCAATATTAACTTGCTTCCTAGCGAGATCGGAGGTCTTGTCCCACGGAGCACTCTGCTCATGCTCCTTCTGCTTCAATATCGTCCCGATTGTAGAGGAGTTTCGACAATAATGAAATATAATATGCAATGATCTCAAAACAAGCCAACAGTCCTGTTCAACTCTCCTTCACGTGTGTGACAAACAGGAAGTATGGGTACAGGAAGCGTGGGTACAGTTCAGCTGCCTCCTGGCCAATGGTAGGCCAGTGGGGTGGGATGTTGGGAGACAGCCAATGAGAGAGCAACTCGCGCATGGTTTGAATTTTGAATGGCGTGTTTGGCGCTTTTTGTAAAAAGAGGACGAAAATTTAGGAAAATGTTTTTCGTAACCTGGAATTTTTGTACCCAGAGGGTTTCGTAAGTAGACTGTTCAACGCGCACTTGCTCACTTGAAAGATCGGAAGTCCGGATAAGCCACGCTTTGTCTCACAAGCACCATACGTCACTTGCGACAAGCGCCTACATTCTGTGGAGTGCCTCACACGTGTGTGTGTGTGTGTGTGTGTGTGTGTGTGTGTGTGTGTGTGTGTGTGTGTCTGTGTGTATGTATGTGTGTATGTTTAACAGTTATTCCATGACCAGTGTCATGGAAGTCAATGGTGTGTGAGCTCCAAGCTCATGAGGCTTTGAGCTGACCAGGATGCAAGTCTTATAGGACGGAGAGAGTGGAATACTTGTTTTATTCAATTCTCTGGATTGCAAGAAATATCGGATTTATATTATTTTTGTAAATGAATGTTAAAAAAATATTGACACTCTCACCAAAAGTACTTTACAGCGGAGTTGGTTAGCACAGAGCTGGGTTGTTAGTACAAAGCTGGCTGATTAGCTGGAAGCTTATTAATTTGAGTTGTCTAATAAAAACGTGATTGGTGGGGAAAAACTGTTAAATACTTTTAAAAGAAAAATCAAAGACTAGAAGAAACTACTGTAGTTTGTTAGCGGAAGCAGTTAGCTGAAGCAGCTAGCAACACTAGGTAGAAACACTTCCAGCTTGCATAGATCGAGTGCAAAGTGCTTGTCCTCCGAGCGCTAACAGCCAGAAACTTGCGTGGAAAGATTTTTTAAAAATAATAATTACATTAAAAAAAAAAAAAAAAAAAAAAAAAAAACGAAATTCCAAAAACCATAACAGAAGCACAAACCTCCACCAAGGCAGACATTTCTAATAAAAAGGTACTCAGCGCCGCCTGCTGGACCTTCCATAATATAATACTTCCAAAAAAAATCACCTAATTTCATAATTTTAAAGATTTATTTCCTAGATCCAGAATTTCGATTCGGATTATCTCCGAAGTCTAATGAAGTCTTCCTTCTTCCTAATATCTTCACATCAATATCCAGCATGTCAAGTACTCCAAGTGTTCCTCGTCCACCTTAAATCTCTATATCTCTTTTGTTTTTCTCTTTCATCATTTGTCTGCCTGTCTTTCCTCCAGGTGAGTTCGGAGAGGTGTGTCGTGGGAGGCTAAAGCAACCCGGAAGGAAAGAAATAGCCGTTGCTATCAAGACTCTGAAAGCGGGCTACACAGAGTGTCAGAGGCGTGACTTCCTGGCTGAAGCGAGCATCATGGGCCAGTTCGACCACCCTAACGTCATCCACCTGGAGGGGGTGTTGACCAGGAGCTGCCCGGTGCTGATAGTTACCGAGTTCATGGAGAACGGCGCTTTGGACTCCTTCCTCAGGGTGAGTTTAGGCATTTTGTTGTTGTTTGTTTGTTTGTTTGTTTGTGTTTTGTATAACTAGAACTGTGGGAATCATATTAGGAACTCAAATTAATTTTACTTTTATTTTTATTAAAGCTCACGGTATGTGCAAAGCAATAAAAAAGTGCAGGGAGCAACGTGATCTTTTTGCATGTTGACAGAAGAACTTGTTATGCCTGGAGCATAAGGGGCATTTTCAGAAATAACCTGTGTTCGCCTGATAGCTCGATTCCACCTCAGGGTTCTCGTGAGTCTGAAGGAACCTGAGATCACCTCCGTACTGAAGTGCAGCCGACAAATGAGCTTCTAGATTAGCCTTCACTCAACAACCAGCTCGTACATGACTCAACCTCAGACTGTCAAGTCATCTTCTAACAGGACTGAGTGGACCTCAGGACACCACACACACACACACACACACACACACACACACACATACACACACTACATATAAATGTACACACACTCCATGAATCATCATCGGGATGGTAGAACAACAAGCTCGTAACTGAATAGGATCACGTGCGAACCCTTAATGATCTAATGATGCTTCCTTTTTGAGGCTCAGCATGACTCCTGCCTCCGCTCTCTCTTTCTCTTTTGCTCGCCCGAGAACCAGGTCGGAGAGGTTCCTTTTTCACTGGCGTTATCAGCTGCCATTTTCCGAGATCAAAACTGAAAACAAAATCCCATGATTAGCAGAACGAAGGGGTTCGAACTCGGAGCATGCTCACCGTGTCGCTCGGTTATCTAGAAGTGGATTACACAATGCCGCGAGGGCAGTCGAGCTGAACGGCGGTGTAGATTAATCTGATTAGCCCGGGAGTGGTGTGGTGTCATGCATCTGTAAACACTGCTTGAGCTGGGAATGATAACCGTACATTCCAAAAGATCATCTTCCATCGGAGCACACCATTCATTTCAATTCAATACAATACCCCCACTGGCAGTTCAACAGAAAGCGCGAGAACAGATTCTAAGACACATTAGCGGTTTTCCGATCTCTGGTGTCTCTGGTCTTGTCTGAAACAGTGGCTCCGTGTCCCAGGAAACAAACCATGAGAACAGATTTCTGCCGTTCTTCTACTGTTATGACTATTTAATGTTTCCATCTCATGGGCTCTGGAGTGACGCATCGACAAGGTGCGTGACTATTAACCCAGACAACGCAAGTTCGAATTTGAATTAATGCCTCAGTCGTCCATGGCTGGCAGTCCATCAGAGCTAATTGGACGAGCTCTCACAGGAGGAAGGAAACTGCATATACTCACTTCCCTGTCTGTCATAGCGATTGTCAGCCAATCATGGACATTTGTGAGTTCATTCTTACAAGGCGGCAAACAGCGCTTTCCCTCAGAGTGTGGAAGACCACCCCCAAATACGAATAGCGCCACAGTTTGAAAAAAGGCAGGTGGCCAGCATCGCATGTCATGGAGGGGCGTGTGCATGCTTTCGCCTCTCCCTGGTCAGTGGTCGTCATGTGGTATTGCAGGCAATATTTGAAGGTGGGAATTAGATATGAATAAATTAGGAAGAAAATGTGTGTGTGGGGGGTGGAGGTGACCGTCTCATACTGCGTACTTCATCTTGTGACATCATCCTTCCTATTCCAGCTCAATGACGGAGGGTTCACAGTGACGCAGCTCGTCGGAATGCTTCGAGGCATCGCGGCCGGAATGAAGTACCTCTCGGACATGAACTACGTCCACCGCGACTTGGCAGCGCGCAATGTCATCGTTAACAGCAACCTGGTGTGCAAAGTTTCCGACTTTGGCCTCTCACGTTTTCTGGACGAGAACTCGTCCGACCCGACCTACACCAGCTCCCTGGTGAGTGTGCGTGTGCTTGTTCGAGGCACCCGTCTCAAAAAATAGACTCAGTTATCTTTGTCATTAAAGTTGATAGATGCTTGTTAGCAGTACTAATAATACTAAAATATTTAGTACTTACAGTGAGATGTTGTTTTACTTGTATTGTATGTCACTGTCAGTAAAAACAGACTAGAATTAATAGGTGAATGAGCCACGCCTACATTAAAGAGAATAATATTTAGTCCCACCTCCTTCAAAGAGACTGATATTCGGCCATGTATTCATCAGCAGGAGTGAAAGACCCATAGACCACGCCTTCTTTAATGAGACTGAGAGATAGGAAGGCCACTCCCCAAACATTAAGATTGACAGACACAGACCACGCCTTCTTCCATGTAATCAACAGATAGATAGGTCACTCCTCCACCAGTAGGACTGACACACCAATCAATCATGCCTCCTTCAGTAAGACTGACAGACAGATAGGCCACTCCTGAAACATTAAGACTGATAGGCAAATAAACCACACCTCCTCAGATGAGACTGACATACCAATAAAACTGACAGATAGGCCACTTCTCGATCATTAAGACTGACAGACCAATAAACCTCACCGCTTTCAATGAGACTGACAGATAGATAGTTCACTCCTACATCATTAAGAGTGCCACACCAGTAGACCACGCCTCCTTTAATAAAATGGACACAGAAAGGCCATTCCTCCTCTATTAGGACTGACAGTCCCATAAACCCTGCCTCCTTCATTGATACTGACAGGTAGGTAGGCCGCTCCTCCATCAAGACTGACAAACCCATAGCCCTCAGGCGTCAGTGCGATCATGCTATTTTCATGCGATTAGCATCTTTGTCCTCACTGCCCGCACCATTGTCATATTTCTGCCAAATCAGCAAGCATCTAGCGAAGAGGGAAGCCTGTGTTCAGACTCTACTCTAATTAGGCATCAGCGAGTTTGACGCTGGCGTCAAAACAGCTCATGTGGCGTGTGTTCACGTTTTCTCTCCACGCACAGGGTGGAAAAATCCCAATCCGCTGGACGGCCCCCGAGGCCATCGCCTTCCGCAAGTTCACCTCAGCCAGCGACGTGTGGAGCTATGGCATCGTCATGTGGGAGGTGATGTCATTTGGAGAGCGACCCTACTGGGACATGAGCAACCAGGATGTGAGTGAAAACAACTGCAACACACACACACACACACACACACACACACACACGTGCCAGACTTATTACGCTTACAGATGGAGTGTATATGCAGACTTGAGCATTGCTCTGCAGGCACTGCCAAGTGAGGATTATACCTGCATGCGCTGTCTCTTTATCACATCACCCAAAAGCGCTAACGTGGCTAACCAATGGAGCAGAATCTCCTGGGAAGCCATCAGCAACATCTCATTTGCATAATGCTAACTGGCCTTGACTAGCCATCACACATTGTTAGCAACGTCTGGCTCAATTCTTTTAACCCTTCAGAGGGATTTGAAACAATATGATGATTGAGCTTAGCTTTAGCTTCTCTTATGATGAGGTTGACAGACTTTTTAGACTCAGGGAAGCCCTTTACCTGCAAAACATTATAAACATCATCTATCAATTATTAAGTTCACATTCCTGTGTATATACTGTACGTGAACTGATTTTGTAAAGAGAATCGACTCTGAATCGAATCGTGACAGAATCCAGTGAGATTTCAATTATTTGAATCTATGAATTGACTCTTTCTAATATCTGAACCAAAAGCAAATTAATAGCATATTAAAGTAGGCACAATGAATTGACTACGAATTGAATTTGTATCCGAATCGACTGAGATCTCACTGCCTAGATTTAGTGAATCACTGAATCACCGAATCGACTCTTTCCAGGAAATGAACCCAAAGCTAACATGATGGCTTACTGACTTCACACACAACATACTTCTCACTCACTGACTCATTTACCAAACCACTTAACCCTATAATGGTCATGGGGCGTCTGTAGCCTATCTTAACCTGCACTGGGCAAAAGCAACGTACACCCTGATCATCTCACCAGACCGTCAGAGCACATCACAACATACAGTGATACCTCAGCTAACGAATTTAATCCGTTCCGAGGGTGAGCTCGTAAGCCGAAAAGGTTGTAAGATGAAACAATTATTCCCATAAGAAATAACAGAAAACCAATTGATCTGTTCCAACCCCCTCCCAAACTCATATAACCTGCCACAAACATGTAAATTTGACCTA
Source organism: Plotosus lineatus (assembly GCA_024760905.1). Lineage (NCBI taxonomy): Eukaryota > Metazoa > Chordata > Actinopteri > Siluriformes > Plotosidae > Plotosus > Plotosus lineatus. The sequence goes on along the minus strand of CM045746.1, from coordinate 31,667,541 downwards.
ATATATTAAAGATAAACATGACAAACAATAAATGTTTCGTAATAATAATAATAATAATACATGTACATTCACGGTAATAATAAATAATAATAAAACAAGAATAGTCAATAAGTCAACTAACCTATCCGATCATCGACTGTGGCAAAGAGGTCACGTGGGCAGGCAGGAGGTGGTGCGTAACAGCGGCGGAAGAGTAGAATTTTGTGCGTGTGCACACTATGAATGCCAGCGAGGAAAGGCTTGTGGTGAGCTCCCACAAGGCCAGTGCTTCTCAAATAGTGGGGCACGTGGTGTGATGCCAGGGGGGGGGCGTGTATGACCCTGAGGAACATGCTTTTTGCCATACTGTACTAGAATTAAGTGTAATTGCACATCCCCTACAGTAGATGGCAGTGGCGCTCTCATCTCATTACGGTGTAGGGGAAAAAGCACTGAGTAAACGATATGAAGTGCAGTAAACACTATTTATAGTCACGTGCGGCGGGGCGATGGGGGCGTGAAATGTTTTTTTTTTTTCCTTCCTATAGGGGCCGTCACAGAAAATAATTGAGAAGCACTCCACAAAGCGTTCTCGGAGCGTGGAGGAAGACACACGGAAGAATACGAGGCTAATCGGCCCGGAAAAGCCATTTCAAGGAGAGCTCGTAAAGTAAATTTTTGCTGGTTGGATGGAGCAGATTTTTGGCGAGTTCGAAGCTCATATCATGGAAACTAGTTATAAGGGACACTTGTTAGATGAGGTACCACTGTATGGTATAAAGGAAATGTCCGGTACATTGTTTACAACTAATGTTTATGAGCTAGATGATTTAATTAGCTTGAAAAGTCGTGGGCGTAATCGCTGATATTCCGCAGGACCTTGTGCCTCATTGCTTATTTAAAGTATTGTACTTGACATCCAGTTCAACCTTCTTCTGGGTCCATGTCGGCTTGTGGTAGGTGATGAACGCGGTGGAGCAGGACTACAGGCTTCCTCCGCCCATGGACTGTCCAGCCGTTCTTCATCAACTGATGCTTGAGTGCTGGCTGAAAGAGCGTAATGCACGGCCACGCTTCGCCCACATCGTTAGCACGCTGGACAAGCTGCTGCGCAACGCCGCCAGCCTCAAAACACTCACCTCCGCACACTCAGGGTAAGTGTGTGTGTGTGTGTGTGTGTGTGTGCGTGTGTGTGTGTGTGTGTGTGTGTAATTTATTTTGGTGTCTGTACTTACACAGCTTATTAGTCATAACACTTAGAGCTTTATATAACATTGTTCTGAATTTTATTTATAAGTCTTCGGGGTGTGTTTACTAATGAGTGCACCACCTGACGTCAGAGTCGGATCAGAGTTTTTTCTCTTTACTGAGCTTGATTTTATCCGAGTGTCTCCTGAGAAAGGTGCTTTGAAGCACCTATTGCAATATATCACTTTGGTAATTAAAATATAATTAGCGATTTGTCATTCCGCTCGCGTTCAAAGAGAGCACGTATTTGTTCATTAATTAATCTGCCGTGTGTCGAGTCACATTGTGGCGAATCTGTTTGAAGAAGTGAAAAATGATTTCACAAATTAACAAAAGCCAGACATTTCACACAAAGTCAAAGCTTTTCGGAGTCTGAACTACGTTCACAGTATGCATAACTCGTATTTGTTCAACCTGTCAGTGAGAACTGACAGGAAGAGACCGTGACTTAAAGATGGAGGAGCCCAGCTTTTTAACATAGCTTAAAGATACAGTAACATCCCTCAAACATACACACATAAATATATGTAGGTGCTGATATATATACATGGGGTTTTACGGTAACTGCTGTATCATAATTCCTGGTTGTGGCTTTTGTAATATGTGCTGTGGACATGGTGTCAGTAAAGAGCACAATGAACACAGTGGCATCTGATGAGCAATTTTATGGTCACTTGGTATAATAGTTTTGGTTCGAGCTTTGTACATGCACTGTATAATCAGTACGTACAGCGACCACAATGTCATCTGTTGAGCAGTATGTCTGGTGCACCTATATACAATGCTTTACGGTAACTGCGAAATAATGGCTCTCCGTTGTAGCTTTGTAATTTTTGTTGTGTGCATGATGTAACAGGAGAGTACATTAAACACAGTGTCATGTGATCAGGAGTATGTGCAGTGCACACATATATATATATATATATATATATATATATATATATATATATATATATATATATATACAGTAAAACCTCCACTGACGAACACTTAAGCTCACGAACTTTTCGCCTCAAGAACATTAAATTTGCGAGCATATAGTCTCTGCTGACGAACTAGTTTTCAGCGGACGAATCAAACCACGCGGTCGAACAGCGCCACGGTGGCGGCCACGAGAAGCTGACGCACGCTCATGGCGTCACGGTTCGTCACCCCCTTTCTTTGAATGCGGAAGTGGTTTGTGTTTGATAGACATTTTGGACCATATTGAGTGTACTTTTGCTATTATGGGACCGAAAAAGACCCACCACAGGCGGAGATCATTGAAAAACACGAACGAGGTGTGCGTTTGTGTGACTCAGCGTCCCAGTACCAGTACGCTAAGTCTACCATTGCTCCCATCCTTAAGAACAAGGAAGCTATTCAGGGTGCGTGTGTGGCTAAGGGTGTTTCCAAACAGTAGGCGTTTCCAAACACGCCTTCCAAACAGTAAGTCCCTCCCTCCCTCCTCCTCCCACTCCATTTCATCAAGCCATCAACTACCATCACAAAGGTAAATAAAACCACTTTATTATACAGTACAGTTTATTTCTTTAATTACAATACAATAGACATTTATTATACATAAAATAAGGTATATTTTTGTGTAGTTTTAAGGATTATTTAGTAGAAAATTATGTTTTATGGGGACCTGGGAACGGATTATTCTCATTTTAATGGTTTCTTATGGGAAATAAATGTTCGGAAGACGGACTTTTCGCCTTACACACACTTTCTGGGAACCAATTATGTTCGTGAGCAGAGGTATCACTGTATATATATATATATATATATATATATATATATATATATATATATATATATATATATATATATATATATATATATATATATATATATATATATATATATACATGGTTTTCCGGTAAGTGCTAAATAATAGATTTTTGTTCTAGCTATGCAGTATACATTGTATGCATTGTATAATCAAAAAGTACAGTGACCAAGGCGTCGTCTGTTGAGTAGTACGGGTGGTGCACATGTATACTGTACACGGTTTTACAGTAATCACGAAGTAATTGCTCTTGGTTGTAGCTTTGTAATATTTGTTTTGTACACAGTGTAACCAAACAGTACAGTGAACACAGTGCCATTTGAGGAGCTGTCTATCTGGTGCACATATATAAAGGGCTTTACGGTAATCGCTAGATAATAGGTTTTTTTTTAAGAATTGCTGTGTAATATACATTGCATTGTGCCCTGCAATGGCCTGGTGTGCTGTCCAGAGTGTACCCCACCCTCGCCCAGAGTCAGCTGAGATGGGTGCCAGCCTCCCCGCGATCCTAATTAGGTTTATATAGTATATATATTATAATAGTAGGTTTTTAAAAAAGGTAAGATAAAGTCTCTTGGGCTTTTTACACCTGAGCCTAGCGGCTCATCAGGCCTGTGCTTATCCCCGGTTTCCGTGGCGTGAAGCAACCAAGAGTTCAACTCCTCCTGGATGGGACGCTAGTCCATCGCCGGTTACCTTCCCAGTATATTTTTACTGGTACCCATTTTATACTGCTGGGTGAACAAAGGCACACTTCTGGTTAAGACCTTTCCCAGGGGTCTTAGCACAGTGGGGGTCTAAGTGGGATTCGAACCCACAACCTCCTGATCATGAGCACAGCACCCTAACCACTACGCCACCGGCCCCACAACATATACCCGAGGTTTTATTGTCATTGCGAAATAAAATGTCTTGTTCATGGCTCTTTGATATATACTGCACTCACTTTGTAATCAAGCAGTTCAGTGAATACACAAACTAGACATGGTGCACAGATATACAGGGTTCTACGGTAATCACTTAATCATAGTTTCTCATTGTAGCTTTGTTATATACACTGTAGTCACTGTGTAGCCAAACATTACAGCGAACACAATGTCATCCGATGAGAAGTGTGTGTGTGTGTGTGTGTGTGTGTGTGTGTGTGTGTGTGTGTGTGTGTGTGTGTGTGTGTGTGTGTGTGAGAGAGACACGCCAAGCTCTGCCCCATGACTCAATATGCCAATCATCATTTACCCCCCCGGGGGCCTCTTCGCCAAACCATCCCCTCTCACAACAAGCAGCTGTCAGAGTCCTGATCCGTCTGTGATCCTGCGAAAGAAACGCCGTTCCGAATATTTCATCTGATTAATGGGTTTCCGACAAAAATCTGTAAAACAGTGACAACTTGTAGGATGCCATCATCAAAATAAAAATAAAAACAGATAAACATGTAGATAAACAGACATGATGGGTCTTAAAAACTAAAAAAATTAAAAATAAAAAAATTTTAAAAATTACATACATACAATAATTACAAATAAATCCGATTCTACATCCGAACTTTATTTCCTTCACCTTTTGTTAATTGTTTAAATAAATGATATCATGTATTATATGTTTATTTATTTTGAATGTAATTAATTTTTTTATGCTGAAGCACCGTCTTTTCAAAGGAAATAAAATATAAAAATGAGCTGATTTAATACGGTTATTTAAAATAAACTTCATTATAATATTTAGATTTTACTATATTAGCGGTTCTGTTATTTTTTTATGAAAATGCTTGGCGGTATTAGAAATAAATGAATTCTGATGTATTTATTATATTTCTGTAATTTTTTTGTTTTTTTATGCGTCTCCACCTGAATGTTCTTTCACAGTAAAGTCTGGCAAAAACAAATAGATGTTACATGCTGCTGAGTTTTTTTTATTTATTTGTTTATTGATGGTGGGTTGGGAGAGGGGGGGGCGCTTTTCACACACACTGCTCCTGATGTGGTGCTGGCGAAAGACCTGAGCCAAGGCAGATGTAGCGAGCCTAATAAGGGAGATGGAGGAGAAACTAAGAGAGAGCAGCAGCTTTAATTGGCCTGCTAATGAGGTTTTTAATGCAGCGAGCAAGCTGAGCCGAGCGTAATACGGAGAGAGCGGAGTGTGTAGGAGTGTGTGAGTGTGTGCGTGGGCGCAAAGGGCGACACTCTCGCATGGAACCGCATGCCGATGATCCATTTATGATCATATCTGTATGCGAGAGCGGCAGCCCGTCACTGCTGTTGACACGCTGTGATCCAATTTCCAGAGACCACAGCTGCATATGTGTGCAAAGTGTCTGTGTGTGTGTGTGCATCTGTGTGTGTGTGTGTGTGTGTGTGTGTGTGTGTGTGCGTGTGTGTGTGTGTTGTAAATTGATTGAAATAGCTTTCACTGCTCTTGTCATTTCTATGGGTTAGCTGTTTTTTATGGTTCCTAAATGTCGAAGCTATTGGACAGTGACTTATGCTGAATTGATCTTCTCCTTCTCGAGTAGTTTTATTGGCGTGACCGTAGCATCGATGAAGCTTTTTAATCTCTGGAGGTGCGACACCATGCAGGTATTTTCAACAGGGAAGTGTCACTATATCACACCAGGAAGAACTCGGACGGTTACTGCACTGATGTGCTACTGCTGATGCAGCCATTTCTTTAAAGGGAATCATTAGAGGCGGCGTTGTAAAAGGCGTTGTAGCCGTTTACCAATAGAAAGCGAACACGTCCGAGCAGATATGATTTGGGTGCTGGAACGTTCTCGGCCCACCTTCAGTGTGGTGTGTCCGAAGAGGTAAGGAATAGAGCGCGTCATCGGGTGCTGTCAGTGATGGAGTGGTGTGTTGTTTAATCAAATCCAACAAATCGGGTCCCGTTACATTACGGTATTTCTGAATCAGCTACAGAATTATTATCATTCGCAAGACAACAATTACAGTATTCGATATTCAACGATAATTCCGAACCAGCTGCGATACAAAATAGATTCTTAATAAAACAGTTTTTTCGGTATTTGACGATAATTCCGAACCAGCTGTGATATGATATAGATACTCAAGACTAATAATTTTCGTGATATTTCACGATACGACTGAATTAGCGACACGAGTGGGCTGATTACGAATTAGTAATCCCAGAGCAATAAAAGTCGAACTTTTATACCAGGCAGAGCCAAGCACACCAATCACTGATTAATGAAGGGTGTAGACTGCAGGGGGGGCTATACTGAAAAAAAACCCACACATTTGGTAAAATTTGGTCATTTTATTCTGCTCAGCGTGTGAAGTTTGTATGATGCAGTTACGGTTTGATGTCCTCCCGCTGTGACCGGCTTTGTTCAGAAGGGTCTTTTTGTTCTAATTCTCAGTGGTGGTATTCTTAATTTATATTCCAAATGGCAGTTCACAAGGCCTCATATTTTAAAAGTATCAGCCAGAATAACAGACAAATAAATTTTCCGGGGTATTAATACAGTTAAAGTTAGGCTTTCCATGTTTATTGTTCTGCAGTACTGTAGAGTGGTACAGCACACCCTCGCCGGTTCTGAGTAGTCATGTGATAGAGGAGACCCAAGTGGAGGGTCTTCTTTTCCTTTCGGCTGTTCCCTTCAGGGGTCGCCACAGCAAATGATCTGCCTCCATCTCTCCCTATCCTCTGCATCTTCTACTCTTACTCCAACGACCTTCATGTCCGCCTTCACTGCATCCATAAATCTTCTCTTTGGTCTTCCTCTGGGCCTTTTGCCTGGTAGTTCCAACCTCAGCATCCTACGACCAATATACTCACTATCCCTCCTCTGTACATGTCCAAACCATCTCAATCTAGCCTCTCTGACTTTGTCTCCAAAACATCTAACATGTGCTGTCCCTCTGATGTACTCATTTCTGATCCTATCCATCCTCGTTACTCCCAAAGAGAACCTCAACATTTTCATCTCTGCTACCTCCAACTCTGACTCCTGTCTTTTCCCCAGGGCCACTGTCTCTAAACCATACAACATTGCTGGCCTCATCACCGTCTTGTACACTTTTCCCTTCATTCTTGCCGATACTCTCCTATCACACATCACACCGGACACTTTTCTCCATCCATTCCAACCTGCCTGCACGCGCTTCTTCACCTCTTTTCCACACTCTCCATTGCTCTGGATTGTTGAGCCTAAGTACTTAAAATCCTCCACCTTCTTTATCTCTGCCCCTGTAACCTCAAAGTTCCTCTTGGGTCCTTGTCGTTCACACACATGTATTCTGTCTTACTAAGACTAACCTTCAATCCCCTCCTTTCCAGGGCATACCTCCACCTCTCTAGATTTTCCTCCACTTGGTCTCTGCTCTCACTACAGATCACAATGTCATCTGCAAACATCATAGTCCATGGAGATTCTTGTCTAACCTCATCTGTTAGCCTGTCCATCACCATAGCAAACAAGAAGGGGCTGAGAGCTGACCCTTGATGTAGTCCCACCTCCACCTTGAACTCTTCTGTCACACCGACAGCACACCTCACCACTGTCTTACATCTATCATACATGTCCTGCACCACTCTAACATACTTCTCTGTCACTCCAGACTTCCTCATACAATACCACAGTTCTTCTCTCGGCACCCTGTCATATGCTTATGAGGGTGCGAATTGATAACTAAATATACAGGGATCCCTCGCTACTTCGTGCCTCAATTCATGCGACTTCAGTGCATCGCAGGTTTTTTTTTTGTTTTTTTTAAATACAGCGGTACCTCACCTTACGATAGTCCCAGCAAACGAAAAATCCAGGTTACGAAAAACATTTTCCAAAATTTTTTGTCTCAGTATAAGAAACAAGTTCTCCTTACGAAACATGCCATTCAAACAATGCACGAGCTGCTCTCCCATCTTCCAACATCCCGCCCCGCTGGCCTCCCATTGGCTAGGAGGGATGACACAGTTCCCTCCCATTGCCTAGGAGGGATGATGCAGCTCCCTCCTATTGGTTATTATGGAGCTGCATCTCCCATAATGCTTTTCGTGTAAAGGACAGAGTTACTGTTGTTTCATGATTTTTGAATGAGCTCATTGCTTTATTTTTTGACTCAGGTTCCATAAACATTTGTAAGATTATAACTCTGCTAAGAAGACAGGGTCAACACACATGCACACACACACACACACGCACGCACGCACATGCACGCACACGCGCGCAGTGTGATTTCCGGTGCGAGTGCAAAGAAGCGGGCTCGTGGTATGCGGTTGAGTGATATCGCAAAGGAATATGGCCAAACCCGTCTACCATCGGTACGATATTGAAGCAGAAGGAGGTCTTAAAAGGTATACAGTAAAACCTCCGCTGACGAACGCTTAAGCTCACGAACTTTTCGCCTCAAGAACATTAAATTTGCGAGTCTCTGCTGACGAACTAGTTTTCGGCGGACGAATCAAACCACGCGGTCGAACAGCGCCACGGTGGCGGCCACGAGAAGCTGACGCACGCTCATGGCGTCCCAGTTCGTCACCCCCTTTCTTTGAATGCGGAAGTGGTTTGTGTTTGCTCGACATTTTGGACCATATTGAGTGTACTTTTGCTATTATGGGACCGAAAAAGACCCCACCACAGGCGGAGATCATTGAAAAACACGAACGAGGTGTGCGTTTGTGTGACTCAGCGTCCCAGTACCAGTACGCTAAGTCTACCATTGCTACCATCCTTAAGAACAAGGAAGCTATTAAGGGTGCGTGTGTGGCTAAGGGTGTTTCCAAACAGTAGGCGTTTCCAAACTCTCCTTCCAAACAGTAAGTCCCTCCTCCCTCCTCCTCCCACTCCATTCCATCAAGCCATCAACTACCATCACAAAGGTAAATAAAACCACTTTATTATACAGTACAGTTTATTTCTTTAATTACAATACAATAGCACATTTATTATACATAAAATAAGGTATATTTTTGTGTAGTTTTAAGGCTTATTTAGTAGAAAATTATGTTTTATGGGGACCTGGGAACGGATTATTCTCATTTTAATGGTTTCTTATGGGAAATAAATGTTCGGAAGACGGACTTTTCGCCTTACACACACTTTCTAGGAACCAATTATGTTCGTGAGCAGAGGTATCACTGTACTTTTATAATTTTTAAAGGGTTTAGGGGGTATTGGGAGCCTTGGAACAAATCACACGTTTTACATGTAAAATGCGGTTCAATTTACGAAAGATCCAGGTTAAGAAAAAGGCTCTAGCACGGATTAATTTCGTAAGGTGAGGTACCACTGTATTCATCGAATTAATAAATAAAGAAATTAAGGAAGAATAGGTGGAAAAGTTAAGGGAAATGCCACAAAAACAAGGCCAATTATGCAAAAAAAACCCCAAAAAAAACCTAAACCAACACAAAACAAAAAACAACCCAAAACCTCCCATCAAAACTACTTACATTTTTTGCGAGGTGCGCATCTGTGTGCGCGGCCACGCATCTGTGTGTGTATTTATATTTTATTTACATCTTGTGCATTATTTTTGAATGTTTAGTTATTATAAGCATTCATCGCATTGAATATGTATTTACAGGGATCCCTCACTTTCCGCAGTTAATTGGGACCGAGATTCCCATGCGACCATCGAAAGCCACGAAGGAGGATCAACCCCCCACCCCCGACTGACGTACACGTATATGTGTATATAATATCAATAAATACATATCCAATGCTATAAATGCTTATAATAACAATTAAACATTGAAAAAAATAACATAATACTGTATGTAAATAAAATATAAATACAGATGCTCTCCAACTCACCAACATCGTTTTGCAAACATCCAGAGATATTAACAAAGCTGTCCAAGGATGAAAGTGAAATGAAATTGAAGAACAAGTAGAAATAGAAATGGAATAAAATCTACAGAAAGATAGATCATAAATATAACTATGAGACATGATTAAACATTATGCTGAGGTACACTTAATACTAGGCTGCGGCAGAGGAGGGCGTGGCTGCCCAGATGCACACACAGATACAACAATGTATTCAGTATTGATGGGAGGTTTTGGGTTGTTTTTTGTTTTGTGTTCGTTTAGGGTTTTTTTTTGTTTTTTTACATAATTGGCCTTTGTTTTTGTGACATTTTCCTTAACTTTTCCACCTGTTCTTCCTTATTTTTTAATACGATGAATATTTATTTATTTATTTATTTATTTATTTTAAAAATGCGATGCACTGAAGCCGCATTAATTGAAGCACGAAGTAGCGAGGGATCCCTGTACATGTACGTATACGTCAGTCAGGGGGGCCTTGATCCTACTTTGCGGAATTTGGTGGTCGCGGGGGGGTGGGAGGATATCGGTCCCAATTAACTGCGGAAAGTGAGGGAACCCTGTAAATGAAAATAATGGATCGTTACCTAAACAAAGCCAATAATTTTTCTCTCATAGTGTTTCCCACAGTGTTCAGCGCATTCTTGATATTCGTCAAAAAATAACAATTCTTCTTTGATTAAGAAAGATCTGTCGTAACTTTTATGAATAATAGTAGCATAGTGGTTCGTGTGTCCGGCTCACAACAGGGATGTTCTGGGTTTGCGTCCTAAGCTTGGCGCAGGTGTTTTTGTAAGAACTTTGCATGTTCTTTTCGTGCTCGTGTGGGTTTCCTCCAGGTACACGGGTTTCCTTCAACATAGCAAAGCCACACACATTAGGTTAATTGGTGGTTTCAAATTAGCAATGACTATGAATGTGTTGGCCCTGTGATAGTCTAGAAAGCTGTCCAGGGCGAACAATGCTTTCGCCAGGTGTCGGCTGATATAGGCTCCAGCCTGCAAGCTCCAACTGCTATTAACATCTGACCAATCAGAATCCAGATTGATGATTTTTCGTGTCACCCACCCACCCACCCACCCACCCACCCGAATGTCTGACTCAGTCGCTTATCTTTGTCTTGTTCTACTCAGGGATCTATATCGCATCGGCGGGACCCTGCCTGGCCACCAGAGGAAAGGTTTAGGAGGCGTGCAGGACATGAGACAAATGAGCCAAACTCTCCCCATCAGAGTCTGATGCGAATCCGAATCGGAGATCCAGACCAGACTGCTGCTCTGAGGAACATTTTTTCATCATGAACACCACCAGAGACTCGGAGAACCTCCTCCATGCAGTATTTTGGAAATATATATACATATGTGTGTGTACGTGTGTATATGTATATATATATATATATATAAAATCATCAAACTCCATGAAACCTGAGAAACTTTGGAGAACCTTTGGGCTTCCCTGTACGGAAACTGCCTCTGGTCTAAAGGCAGTGTGTGTATAAATAACTCCGATTGTATTCAGACCACCACCCTCACCATCACCACCCACCCCCAGACTTTGGATTTTTTTTTTTTTTTTTGGCACTGGACGTTTACATTACTACGCAACTCAAATCCGGGGATTTTTTTTTTTTCTTTCTACTACTCAGGCTCTGTTTGCATGCATGCATGTTTCCCTAATGGCGAACCTTTGAACCTTCTGAAAGAACAGTGGGAGGGGCAAGGGTGAAGTCAGGAGGTGTGGGGGTGGGTTGGTTTGTGTGTGGGGGGAGGGGGGGTGTAAATGTACCACAGCTGACGATAAATAACAACCAGTAGAGGGGTAAGCATCTGGTCCGCATGCTACCGGATTGCCTTTAGCTTTCCTGCATTATTAACGGTAGTGTTCTGGGCGTTCTCGTAATGAAATCCTTCCGTTTCGCTGGAGGCGAAACACAACCAGGATTTATAAGCTAATTGAATAATATTTGACATGAATTAAAGACACAAATTAATATGCGAGTCCCATATAGAAATGAAAGGGTTTGTTGTCGGCCTGAAGACATTTATGAATCCGTTTTTTTAGGTGGTCGTTGTTGTTTTTTTTTTTTTGTTTGGTTGGTTTCTGTTCTGATCTTCATATTGAAGAAAAAGTCAAGCGCAGAAGGAAAGAATAATTTTTTTTGTTATTTCCAAAGGCGGAATGATCACCTGAGGAGGCTCAGAACTTCAAGGACCCTTTGAACAGGAGCGACGTCGACTCCTGCGTGAATACGGAAGCGTGTGTTTTTTTGTTTGTTTGTTTTTGTTTTTGCGGTTGATGTTTACCTCTATTGTATTTCGTCTTCCACGTTCCAGTATTACGACAAACCTTCTCACGGACTGTGATCCTACAATTACTGTTCACTGTGACTGAGGAGGATGTTATAGAGTGCGTGGGTGTATGAACGGCTCTGTATGTGTGTGTGTGTGTGTGTGTGTGTGTGTGTGTGTGTGTGTGTGTGTGTGTGTGTGTTTAGTATATGTGTCCAAATGAGATTCATATGCATGCTTAATTTCCGAGCTCTGTGATTGATCATATTTGGTGAAGAGAGACAACACGTAGACTGATGAATGCTGTTGTTTAACGGCTCTTTAATTCCTTATTACCAGTAAATCACCCTGTCGCAAATTATGCATAATTCTGTAAATAAATACGGCTCATACAAGACCAATTACACCTGATTAAATTAATTTACGATGCCCTTTTCTGTTCTTTTCAAGACCTTGTTTTTTTCGTCAACATATAAACAAGAGCACTCGGAGAGCCCAAATCTCCACCAAGCAAAGGATCCTTGTATAATGAGGTTAAATTACAGTTTCATACAGTGTTAAAAAATTATTTAAAAAATTCCGGAATTTGGTACGATCACCTCCCGAATTCGACGGAGTCCTCCTTGTCCGAAGCCGCGACTCTGGTACAAATTTAATGAAAATGCGCACATAAATTTTTGACTCAACCCGACGGTAAAATGAAACGTCCTTGATGGAGGTAATAAATCTATGAATAATCACTCAGTCAGTTATTTGCTGATTTACGTAATCCCACTATTAAGGTCACAGCGAGGCTGGAGACTGTCTCAGCTGATACTGGATGAACTCAGGGTACACCCTCAACAGCTTACAAGACCATACCAGGACCACATCTAGGGGCAATTTAGAACAGCCGATTAACATAATGTACACTTTTTGGACTTGTAGAAGAAAACCCACACAAGCACAGCGAGAACAGGCAAACCCTGCACGGAAACAAACTCGAGCCTCAGACCTTCATCATCATCATCATCAACATCATCATTTCATTATGTTCCCTTTATGAAGTGTCCTCCTTAGGGTGCTTGTTAGGTCCTTAGGTCTTGTTAGGAACAGTCCTATTGTGCATTTGCAAGAAGCCTGAATTGCCCATCATTGTACATCTTACCTGTTGATCTGAAGCGGACATGTAATATTTTATATGGTTAAATAATTCTTTAAAAAATTCCTGGATCCAGAATTTGATCCAGATCATACTCAAATTTGAATTGAGCCTTCCTTGTCCAAGGCCTCGCCTCTGGTAGAAATGTGCTTCTGATCTTTTTTTTTTTTTTTTTTTTTTTTTTTGAGGAACCATGCTAACAGTCAGATGAACTGAGGGTAAAGCAAATCATTTGTATCAGAAGTAATATCTCTCGTAGGTTTTAAATAACCTAATGGAGCTTTACGTGTCCAAAGCCTCGCCTCATGAACATCCATGCATAACTTCTTTCAAATAACAAAGTACACAGCACCCCCTGCTTGCCCTGCTGTAACACCGCACCTCCCAAAAAAATCATCCTCTCTTGCAGTGTTAAAGAATCCTTGAAAAAATTCCAGGATCCAGAATTTGCTCTAGATCATCTCCAAAGAATTCTTTGTCCATAACTCCACCTCTAGTAGAAATGTCTTGTAAATCTGTCCCTATATGCTTTTTGCATCGTCCTGCTAACAAATGAAGAAACCCACACCATGAGTGAAACATAGCCTGCGTGGCGAAGGTAATAACACCTAACGGTATGAGTGTATTAACTTAAACTGCTGTTGTTACCACCTTAATTACTAATTGACACCGAGGACAAAGACTTATTAATGCCTGTGTATTATTTATTGTGCGTGTGTGTGTGTGGGGGGGGGGGGGGGTAATCAGTGTGTCAGGTTGTGTATGCGTGGACTGTGGAAGTGCTTTTGTCCGTGTGATCAGAGGCGCTGTGGCTCATCTGGCTGATTTCCCCAGTCGTGTATCCCTAAGCGAGCAGAGCCTTGTTCCCTCGCGCTTGCACAAAGGCACATTTGATCTCGCCAATTACGGCGGACGCGGCAAGAACAGCTTGGCAGCAGAGTCGGGTTTGTGTCGAACTTTTTTTAACTGCCGTAGCAATTTGCCCAGAGGTTGCTGGGCCTGCAGTTGCTGCCGTTCTCGCTGCCTCATCAGTAGAGAGAGAGAGAATGAAAGAAACAAAGTAAAAGGGAGAGATGAGAAGCAAATGTGAGGGAGGAAGTAGAGAGAGAAAGAAAGAAAGCTTGGTCCAAATGTGCGGTAATAATCGTAAATGTGAGGCTCCTCATTAAAGACTGCAGGGCACTGTCTGAGAGAGATTTTGTGTGTGTGTGTGTGTGTGTGTGTGAGAAAGAGCGAGAGAGAGAGAGAGAGAGAGAGAGCGAGAGAACAGAAAGACAGGTACAGCTGAACATTCGTTGAACACATTACAGCCAGGATTCATCTGCTAGCTGTGCAAGTCCTCGCTGTCAATATGTGCTTCTCAACTGTCTGCTGGAAAACTTGTGATTCCAATTAGACACTGTAGGCTTACAGACACACACACACACACACACACACACACACTGCAGATATGCTGCAACACAGCACTGCCTCACAGAGAGGGGGAGAGAGAGAGAGAGAAAGTGAGTACAGTGACTGGGTGATTCATTAAATGAACATTCACACGGCTCTATTCCAGCACGTCGTACGCCTCCAGATTACAGCCTCGACCCGTACCTCTGTCTAGGAATGTTCAAAAGTAAGTACGGTCGCGCTGATCTCCACCCACTCAGAACAAGATTCGTCCATACGTCTCTCTCTCTCTCTTCCCTTCTTGTAGCTCATAAATGCATCACACAAGGGCTTGGAAAGTCTTGAGCAGACCAATGTTAGCTCGGTTGAAAATCTGCCCACTGAAGAGGGGACTGTAGCCGGTGGGCGTAAATGTGATGTGTGATTGAAAATATGTACATTTAAAGAAATAAAGCAGAGAATGAACATCTTTGATGCTTTTAAAAAGAACCCTTTCTCTCCCCAGGTGTATTCAATAAAGATGAAATATCTCTTATTGGAAAGAAAAGGAAATGTCTTTCTGAAACCACTTGCGTACTCCTGTACGCGAGTCTCGGTGACCCCTATACCGGCCGCCATTATGATCAGTAAAATTCACCGTCTTCTTTTATTTTTCTTCAAATCGTATGTCTCTTAATTCATCTCAGACTTTTCCAGTCAGTCTACAAATCAGCATTGCGCTGCTCAGTTATCCTGCATACTCAACATCGTTCCTCCGTCCAAGCAGTTCTTCCTGTAAACAGATACAGAACCAAAAACAAGATGTAGAACAGGTGACCAAGTGATACCAAGCTCATGAGTCGGGGTGGTTTCCCCAGGAAGATCAAAGGTGTTAACATTAGTGAGGTCTCAAGACAGATACTAAAGGTAGATGATCCCACAAGAGTGGCCAGGAAAAGGCCAGTTTGGTACCGTTGTTCACGAGGTTCTGTGTTCCACTACTCAAGACCTCCAACTCCTCAAGGCTTGAGCCTGCACCCCTTGAGCCTGGAGTTGTGGAATTAAATCTGCTGACCTCCGAAATGCTTAATGGCTGATTTATATTTATGGCCCACTTAAACACCCAGTGAGGCTCGGCTGCTTTTCGCTGCCCCGCCTGAATGACTGAGTGACTTTCTCCAGCTGAACGGTGACCTCTTCCAGAACTCCTCGCTTATAAGTGCTAGCGTGCAGATTTGAGATCCAGCAGTGGCTGCGCTGTGACTTTCTTGCCCCATTGCGGCCCACCCTAATGCAGCGAGCGAAGGGAGAGAGGCTCAAAGAGGAGATTAGAGTCCCTCTGTGTTTGCTGATGGGATTGAGGAGAAGAGGGGGGTTCGAGACCTCCTGCCAGAGTTCCTGCCAACAAAGAGCAGCAGTAAATCAGTGGAGGGAAGCAGTGAAACGGCAACGGATAAAAGAGTGAAAAAAAAAATAAAAAAAAGAGCCCAGCAGGGAGCTCATACATTATCTGCCAGTGTCGACATACAGTAGGAAAAGTAGAAGGCAGGATGGGCACATGAGGATCCTTTCACTAGCCTAATACAGCCACCAGTGCTTAGCAGGACCACCATGAGGAATCGAAGGGACTTTACGCTCAAGTGGCCTTTGGAGGCGGCCCAGAGGAAATTGCTGGAAAATGCTGTGTGAGTCTCTGCTTGATTCCCTCCCGCCCCCTTTGTCCTCCTTCCCGCACTTCCCCGCCACCCCCATGTTTTCGTTCGCCCTCCTCCTTTCCCTTCGTGTACCTGATTTCCTCTGTTCGTGGCTGACATCTGCCACCACTTGCCTGCGCAATCACATGGCTGAGAAAGGCCACGGATTACCTCACCAAGAAGTCATGCAGATCCTCACTAGTGACCCCCACTCAACCCCCTCGCTCTCTTTCTCTCCTTCGTCCCCGCCGCCAGGCTTGATTAAGGATTTTAAAAAAAGGATTGCACAGTCCGTCTTTTCTCCGTTCTTTTTGCGAATACACTTGCAATGGAGTGCAGCCAGGCTCTCGCTTTTATGGTAATGAAAGGAAAATAAACGCAGTACACCTTACTGCTCATAAATTACCCAGCCATGCCTGGCTGCAGGTTAAGCCACACTTTTACGTTCTCTCGACTGTACCAAGGCTGGGATCACTTTCAAATCGAGAAGAAAATTCCACTAAAATGTAATCAAGGGGCGGATCCACTTTTCAGGTCCTCCGTGTCGACATGTGGAACATATTTGAATAAATCGATGGCACGGATCAGTCGGGCCCGCCATGTGATGCTAGTGAAGACGGTCCAAGAAGCAATTAAGAATCACGAGAAAGGAGCTCAGTGATTGATCACTCGCTAAGGGCCGCGTCACGGCGATGCCCCTGTCCTTGTCAAGCGGTTGCTATGGGAACTGGAGGAAGGAGACGGACTCAAGGAGGGAGAGTCGGGCTTCGGAGTGACTGGCCGTGCACCTCTTTAGTAAGGTTTTAAAATTCTTAATGAGTTCCACCACTTCCAGAAAACAATATAACTTCCATACGGCATATCTTTCACTCGCGGCGAACGCTATACTGCCACAAAGCTTTTAGAGAAGACAAAGTTCGCACGGTTATCGATTTACAACCAAAATACTTTGTTATGAGAGCGGAGACAGAAAAAAACTCTTTCGGGGCCATATTTTAAAGCAAAGCCCGGTGCCTGTCACATCTTTCTCGCCTGATTAAAGTCAGTGAATGTCACAGTGACATGTGGCATCTTGAAGAAGACACTGATAGGCAGTTTAACCTTTTACAGCGTTTTTTTTTTTTCGGAAGACATTACCCTTTAAAGGCGAACTAACTTCCATTCAGAGTTTGCTCATAACGGAGAAGTGGATTAGTTCAGACTATCGTTTTGTGCAACTTCAGTATTAATAGAAGGACAACAGTACATGTTATTACAGGTGTTTGGCTGATTAGTGACAGATAGTCGTACAGCACTCTCGATCACGGCGCCGTTCGGCCATTCGGATTCTGGTGAGGATTCTGGATTCCCAGCATGCCTCTGGTCCACTGGAGGCAATTTCAATAAATCACTGAGACGAGATTAAAAACGATGACGCTTCATATAATATGTATATTCAGTCCTAGGTTACTAGTGAATGTGCAATCTGATTGGCTAAGCCGCTCACAAAGGTAACAGCTCATTGCTTGTGACCTCAAACTCTCACCATTAAAAAAAAAAAAAAATCTAAACAGTTGTGAGTTGTTTACGGCTAAAGCTCATGCTAGGCAGCCTTATTTACCATTTATTCAAGACCAGGTTCCGTGAAAACACACAACATTCTTTAAGAATTATATTTTTTGTCCACCAAGCTCCAATTTTATGACCTTTTTCAAGCAGCAGGCATTTCATCCTTGGTACGACCCAGTGCCCATGTCCTTCGGAAGCGCATATGGGGGCCAGTTTGACGAAAGAAAAATTCTACGAAAAGCAACAAAATATTTACCTAATAATGTAGTTCCGTTTTATCAGGCCAATCATGGGCGTCTGTGAGCTCGTTCGTACGAGGGGGCGGATAGCGCTTTTCCTCCGAGTGTGTTAGACCGCAGCCAAAAACGCATGTGGAGCAGTTTGAAAAGAGGCGGGTGACTAGCATCACATGAAGGGGGGCATGTACATACTTTTGCTCCGCCCTGATGAATGGAGGTCGTGTGATAGTGGAGGCAATACCTAATGGGTGGGAATTAGATACGACTAAATTAGGGAGCAAAATGGGGAAAAATTAAAAAATAATAACAATAAAAAAATAAATAAAACAATTTGACAGGTTTTTTTTTTCGAACAATTGCGATGTTATTGGATTACTGCTGTAAACTAAACTGCTGTAGTTTAGATGCTCAGCTACCAGCTATTTCCATGCTAACTGGCTTTCACTGAAAGTGTTTTATGGTAAAAACGTATACATTTTTAAATTCTTAAGAGCTGAAATAAAATAATAAGAAGATATAATAAAACTACCGTTGTATATTCTCTCATAGAACGTAGACAATATCGGCGCATTACGAGGATATAAAATCACATATTTTACTTAAGGTCATGGAATAACTGGTAAAAACAAATCTATATTTATTTAACGTTTATCGACGGAGTCTCCAGTTCCTCAAGCTATAAACGTACAATTTGCGGTTTCATTGCAGTATGAAGACTTTGATTATGGAACGAGCGATGATAGATGAACTAACCTGCTTCGTGAACGTTCCACAGAATGAAATTGAACTATAATCAGATTTTAAAAATGTTTGTCTACGTGGCTGTGGGACAGAAGCAGTGTGTAAAACTCTGTGGGTGAGATGTCCCAGGGCTGCTCAAAAGTATGATCTATCCCTGTGACATCATCAGAGTGTGTGGGTCACATGACACACTGGCAGGACAGAGGGAATCAATAGACTCGTACACCATTCATTCTATTTTGATACATGGCGTTATAGAAAAATTGGACAATAATTAACTTTATGGTGCTAATAGTGACATCACTTTGTGTTGGGCGACATCCATTCCACCGTGTATAAAACCTCTCAGTCCTATAACTCCTGAAGATATCATGTCAGACCTTGTGTTCCTTGGTGGGTCTTGTTTTGTTCTTTGGCGGGTTCCTATTGGGTTCTTTCAAATCCACTGTGGGGCAGTGGTGGTCTAGTGGTATAGGGCGCCGGATCGCTGATCCAAGGCCTGGGGGTCTGAGTCCCACTCCCCACAAGGTTGTCACTGTCCTCCCCAGTGCAGCTGACTGGGTTATCAAAGGCCGGCCACGTCTCTCGCTGTCTATGGTGAGACGCGTGTGAAAGAACCATTGCTGACTTTGTACAAGAGTAGGCTGCAAAACCATCAGCGTGTTTTCATTCCGGGATGGCCTGGCGAGCTGTCCAGGGTGTACTCTGCCCTCGCCCAAAAATTGGCTGGGATGGGCGCCAGCCTCCCTGCGACCGTAATTAGGATTAAGCGGTTACAGAAAATGAACTGAATGATGAACAAGTCCACTGTTAATGTGTGCACATCAAGTATTCAGAAGGAAGGCGGAGTTTTACTGTAATCGTAAAGCTTTAAAAGCATGGCGGCGTAGCAGCAAGAAGGTCCTGCGTTCAAGCCCCTTTCTGGTAAGGGAGTTTGCATGTTCTCCACATGCTGGCGGTGCAAAGACGTGTATATTAGGCTGACTGGATATTCTTGATTGCTTTGAGGTGTGAGTACGAATGGTTGCATGTGTTGGCCCTGCTGTGGTCTGGTGAGCTGTTCAGCGTGTACCCCATTCTCACCCAGACTCGGCTGAGATGGATTCCAGCTTTCTTTAAGCTTGATAAAGGATGAAGTGGTTTGGAAGTGAAATTTAAATAGACGCGCTGCCAAAAACGGATCATGTTTAACACAGCTGTTCAAAGGAAAATTTCAGTCGTATATAAAATGCTCGCACAGGGCCCGTAGATATCTGAAAAGCCAATCAGAATCCTTTATCCGAGCCAGAGGGTTTCGTCTCCAACCTCAACTGTTCAAAAGTGATGGTGACTGACGTATTTGTGAACACAGTGACAGGGAAATACGCAGCTATCTGACTGATCATGCTTTTGTTTATTTGTTGGACATAACAGTAAAGTTTTTGGGCCACGCAGGGTGGTGAGGCCATCCAAACAGCAGCTGGGCCTCAGCGAATCCTCCTGATGGCGTCAGCGCCGCCTTCGAATCAGCCAAGCAGATGTGCCATGAGATTAATCAACATCCAGGACTTGTTGGCGCTATTGCACTGGGGTTTAGCGCCCTAATTCAGATACAAACTTCTTCCTCCGATCGAGCACCAGGTGCAAGTTTGCAACAAATCAACCGCACAATCCTGTCGGCTTGTCTCTCATATGTGGGCCGGGCCTGATTTCCCTGATAGCGCTCCAGGATTCCTCTATGCTCCGCGTGCAGGGAAAACGAGTGAGAAACAAAAAGAAATGGCGATTTAGCCGCAGGTATTGGAGTGGCACGGAGACGCCACTAGAGGATGAAATTATGAAGTTATGACGCGCCAAGAAACAGATGGTAAGATTGCATTTCGGCCCCCCGCGGTGTTCACTTAAACAAATCGCAGAGCAGAGCGTGAAGGCAAAACCGCCGAGGACTTCAAGTCAGGATTGATGCGGAACGTGCTTTCATACCTTTGTAAAAAGTGTTTCATTTTTCTCCCCTTCACAACAGCATTTTCTTGGAAGTACATATGTGTATTTTTTTTTTTTTTTTTTTTTTATTGGGCGGGGGTTGGGTGGTTAGATGCCCTCGACAGCTAACCTCCAGATTCCTCAACAACGATTGGATGTTCCTGAAAGAAAGAATGAAGGAAGATGAAGAGAAACACTCTTGTTTTTTTTTTTCACTTAGAGAAACCAGATCTTGAAAGTGACACTTTTGCAACTCCAGCCTGGATTGATTATATCGTTTTCACCAACACTGTGGTAGAGCAGAATTATCCTTTGCTCCTCTGCTGAAACTCCCATCAAAGCTCTGGCATGAGCGCACCACTGAGGTCTCCCTTTAATCAGATTTGCTGGAGTGAAAACACTCTGGCGCACAAAGAGGCCATTGATGCCCGGTTGATGTCAACAAAAGGAGAGTCCTGACAAGGGAGGCGGAGCGCAAGAGCAGAATGATGGAGAGGGTGAGTGAAGAAAGAATGAAGGAGAAAAAGCTAAGGGAGGATGGGAGACAGCACTTTTTTTAACATTACCATTTGCACTGCGTGGAGCAAATCTCCAAGACCACCATCAGCTGGTGAATAGATAACCCGACCAATAGAGCTGGTGTAATATTTAAAGACTTAGCGTAGTGGTTAGCATGTTAGCTTAGTGGCTAGTGCAGTGATTCTCAATTATTCTCTGTGGCGCCCCCCCAGGAAGAAAAAAAAAAAACATTTCACGCTCTCCCCCCCCCAGCACCCCGCGAGCGACAATAAATAGTATTATTTATGTATAAAATTATTAGTGCACATCTGCATAACATTGTATCTTTATTAACATTAAAAACAAAAAATGAAAGAAATTGAGTTCAACTTACAACAAAGAAAAACTTCATGAACATTGTTTTTTAACCCTGAAAATTAAAAAAATACATCTTTATTTAAACGCATTCAACTTACTTATGTCTTAATATCTCTGTCTCGCTCCACCTTTCTCTTCGTTCCCGTTAGAAAATTTTCCATTTTGTTTCTTGAGGGGTTGTTTTCTGCACTTCATATTATTTGCTCGTGTGAAAAACCGCTACAACATAGCGCGACAATGAGAGCGCCACTGCCAACTAGTGGAGTGGTGGTGCAATTACACGTAATTCTCATACACAATTCCAGAAAAGCATGTTCCCCAGGGTGATACGCGCTCTACCCGGCATCACACTGCCCCCCGTCCCCGTCCCTGTCATTGCGCCCCACTATTTGAGAAGCACTGTGTTAGGGACATGTTAGCGTAATGGTTATCATGTCCACTCCACAGCAAAAAGGTCTTGGGTCCAAAACTCAATGGAGTTTGCATGTTCTTCCTGTGCTTGCATGGGGTACTCTAGTTTCCTCCAATAATCTAACGAAATGCACATCAGGCTATTTTTCCAAATGACCCCTCGGTGTGAATAAGGGTATGTTTGTTGCTTTGGTGAACCCTTCAGGGTGTACCGCGCCTTCGCCCAGTGTCGGCTGACCCTAGTAGTAGGATTAAGTGGATCATTAAACGAGTAGTGAGTGAATCACAAACTTAAGGCCTCTTGATATGTCGAAGACTTGTGGATTAAAGATGGGGTTGGTAACCTGGAAGGTGAGCAAAATTTGAAAGTAGCATCTCGTCAGGTTTCCGGTTAAACCCTGTATTGCCCACGGTAGCTTTTCCAAAGCCACACAGCCCTCATACTGGGTACGGTAGGGTCTCACATAAGCAGGGAGACATTTGACGGGATATTTCCCAGCAGACTCCGAGGTAGTGATTGGTCAGTGTTTTTATTCATTGAAGAACGGGATTGGGCACAAGTCATCCAACTTAGTGAAGCCCTCTCCACAGATTATTTTAGATTTTTACACAAGCCCTCTCCACAGATTTTTACAATTAACTTTCTGCGCATGTTTTTGGACTGTGGGAGGAAACCGGAGCACCCGGAGGAAACCCACACAAGCACGGGGAGAACATGCAAACTCCACACAGAAACGCCCAGGCCTGGATTCGAACCCAGGCCTTCTTGCTGTGAGGCGGACGTGCTAACCACTACGCCACCGTGCTGCTATTGGGGTGTAAAGAACATTTCAACCAAGACAACAGTTTGTGCATGAAGC
This sequence comes from Plotosus lineatus, assembly GCA_024760905.1. NCBI lineage: Eukaryota > Metazoa > Chordata > Actinopteri > Siluriformes > Plotosidae > Plotosus > Plotosus lineatus. The sequence goes on along the minus strand of CM045746.1, from coordinate 31,644,622 downwards.
TAAAAATTTACCAATCCCAGGTTGAAGGCTGAAATTGAGACACAACAGTAATACCATATGACGATCTGACACGTCACTTCTGATCTTCGTATCTGTCACGCATAGTTGACATTGGACAAACCGTGCAGCACGGTCATTCACAGCGAGCCTTGGGTTGGAAATGAAGTTAGCATTACAAGGGATAGAACATTTGATTATGAAGGAAGTTGAGGTCAGATGGAAGCAACCTCCATTTAATGGAAGATCTGTCACATGGAAATGTAATTATTGTGATGCTAACCAGAATCAGGCGATTTATAAATACTGTAATTCTCATGTTCACTATGGGACTGATAAGCCGAGGCTACCGGGGAACTTTCTTGATAAACAGGAAATGTTCTACATCTATTATCAGATGTCCTTGGGAAGACGCCAAAGGTGGACCATGTAGACGCCACACACTAGCGTGTGTCTGAGAAGGGTCCATCAATCAAGTGATATCAGATCAATTCTGGTCATGCTGGTCCTTTTCAAGTGATTCCATGGACATTTGACAAATACGGTTAGGGATTACGTACGATGCGAATGGTGGAATGATCATTTGTAGCTACATTAAACATCCGCAAAGGTTTATTATTCATTCATTCATTTTCTGAACTGCTTAATTGTAATTAGTTTTTGCAAGGAGGCTGGCGCCCATCTCAGCCAACTCTGGTGAGGACAGACTTAATTTCACTATTGCAGGTATATAATTTGGCGTTGGTGGTGTTCTGAGCTCTTTGATTTCATTTTTTATTTACTTGGCATTTAACTCTTCCCATTTAAAACTTGGTGCAGTATGGTGGCATAGTTGTTAGCCCACTGTCTGAGAGACAGAAGGTCCTGGGTTCTAGTCCCGGGCTTGGCGGAAGCGTTTCGATGTGGAGTCCGCATGTTCTTCCCTTGCTTGTGTGAGTTTCCTCTGTGTGCTCCGGTCTTCTCTAACATCATCAAAGACATACATCTGAGACAAATTGACTGTTCCAGTTTGCCCCTAGCAGGCAGAGAGCTGACTGAGATAGGCTCCACCTGCATGGCTGCATTGATGAAGATACGAAAAGAATCAACCAATCAGAATGAAGACTGTAACATTGCTGCGGTACAAGTATACGTAGATTTAATATTTCCACCATTACAGCCCATCTGAGACAGAGCCGCATTGTTGATACTCTATACAGGGAGCATTTACATTCGGCTACAAAAGGCGTCCATCCTCTGTGAGAAATGAATTTGCACCCATATTGACATGAAAGCGCTGTAATGGATGGGATGGGAACAGGAATATGAGACGAAACCTCAAAGGCAGCGCATGTGTTTGAAAGTGACAAAGCTGTAGTTCTGGGTGCCAAAGGGGCAACTGGGGGTGTTAGCGGTGGTGGTGGTGGTGGTGGTGGTGGTGGTGGGGTTACTGTGTCACTCAGAATGCGAAATGGTGATAAACAATGGCAAATTGGGACGAGGACCCCCAGCTGGGCTATTGTGGCCTCCCGCTGGGTTCTGAATGGAAGAGAAAATGGCAAACACGCAGACGTTTCTCTGAGAAAGGATCAGGAGAGTTGGAGTATAATTGCTTAGAACAACCCAGATGTCCGCGATCCCTTGACTGAACTTGCGAATGAGTTTTAAAGAGACGCAATCACATCTCACACGCCAACAAGAACAACAACAAGAACAACCTGGGTGCAGCTCGCTGTGATCCTGACTCGGGAGCAGGATGGCACGCTGTCTAATTGGATGAATTAAATCTTTTTCTCTTTTTTTTTCAAGCGAATCTCCATTTCTTGATGCCAAACAAGCAGAACCAGGTCTGAACTTGGGCCCCCATCTCCCTTGGGCTTAATTGTGGCAGCAGCCTACACAGGCCGGCCATTGTGTTTTGTGTAGAGATGGGATTTGCATGCATGTTAGACAGGATTACCCATGGCGGAGGCCATGCAGGGAACTTGAACCCCTGCAGCCTGCTGTCACTTCAGTGGCTCAGCGCCTGGACGATAAAGAATCCCGACGTCAATTTTTTGGCAATTTCTCAGAAATTGGGTTTTTTTAGCCACTTTGTATAACGTTTGACGAGCCCTCCTGTTCCTGGTGCTGATTTTATTGCTCAGATTTATTTATCTTGAAGTTGGCATGTCCTTAATTTCGGGAGGTAGCTCAGCTATGCTTATTTAATTACTGTCATGTCTTCTTAGGGGGAAAACTCTTCCTTGAGGGTTATTTGGATAGTTAAGAGTTCATAGATTGATTACAGGGTTCTACATCAACCTCTCAGATAGAAAAACATTCGGTTGGAGGGTTTAAAGGTCAGAGTTCAGAGTTAAGTGTTTCCTCAGAGAGAGACGACTCAAGAACACGTCACAGGTGTAGAGGGGAAAGTGTTTGGATTATTTATAAAGTGTATTAAAAGTTCCAAAAGTGCCTTTAAGGCATCCTTTCAACTAAATTATAATATATATATATATATATATATATATATATATATATATATATATATGTGTGTGTGTGTGTGTGTGTGTGTGTGTGTATGTATATATATATATATATATATATATATATATATATATATATATATATATATATATATATATATATATAATGTAGAGTCTTGGTAACAATTAACGAATATTTGTTGCCGGTTTTTCTAAAGAGTTTATGAATGTTGTCTAGGATGCATCTACTTAAGATAGTGAGACATGTAAGTTGTTGCTTGTTAAATGACAGAACAATGTTAATAATGCTATGCTAGGTCCTCTGTTGAGATGTAGCATGCTGTTTAGCATCACTGCCATTACAGCGGGTATAATAACAACTCCAGTGAACGTGGATTATTACAGGTCCATAAATAAATTAAATAAGGTCAAGTGTCAAGAATGGGTTTGGACAAGTCAGAGTCTGAGTGTTTTAAGTTGAGGTAGTTGAGATACTGCCAATGTTTTCCATAACATCCATGAGATATATAGATAGATAGATAGATAGATAGATAGATAGATAGATAGATATAGTGGAGTCTCAGTACTCGAACTTAATCCGTTACAGACGGCTGTTTGGATTCCGATTTGTTCGGATTCCCAATCCGCTTTTCCCATTACAAATAATGTAACTGGTCTTAATCCGTTCCGTCGTCTTTTGAAAAGAACTTAACGGTACCGTAACACATACCATAGGTCCTCAAATTAAATGAAAAAATTATTTAATACAGTACACTGTTATGGTCTGTGTTGTGAGAGACTCTAACTTTTCTGTGGTTTTAATTTTAGTGTGTTATGGTCTCTCTCACAAAAGAATTGTGCATTGAAATGAGCGTTGGAGAGGGGCGTGGCTCTCACACGCCAGTGGAGTGCTAAACATGATTTCCGTGTTTCTAGTGCTCTAGTGCTTGTGCTCCACTGCCTTCCCTGTGAACAATAAAGCGCAACCATCTCCATAGATGAAATGGGGAAATTGTAGTCACTGTAATAGAGGTGCAGAGAAACATGGAAATCAAACTAAAGCGGGAACTGGTGGAGCACAGAGCTGAGAGCCAGAGAGGGACAGTATTCTAGCACCGGGAATGGCACTGCTAGGCTTTATAGCCGGTGAGTAAATGGAATTGGGTGTGTGTGTGTTTAACACTCTACTGGCGCGTAAGAGCCACGTCCCTCTAGAACGCAGATTTCAACACGCAACTCTTTTGTGAGAGTGACCATAACACACTAAAATTAAAACCACAGAAAAGTTAAAGCATAAGAACAATAAAGACAATAATTTTAACCTTTTTGGTGGTGAGCAGTTGGCACACGTAAATGTTGGAGAGGAAGAGAAGCGGATTCTCTTCCATAACAGCTTCAGGTAAATCAGCCAAAGGTGGGTTTTTTTTTCTCGTGCTACTGCTTTGCATGGATGACTGTTTCTTTTCTTGAAGAACATTTCTAACGTGTCTTGTTTCTGCCTTCTTTTCAAAACCTTACGGAAGTGGCTCATGACCTCATAGTTAAAGGTGTTCAGAGCGCTGCTAGTGCTTTAACTTAGCTTTAGCGCTTTAGCTTAGCTTCCATACATAAATACATACATCCTCTTCAGCTTCATTTAGGTGGTTATACCTATAAGCCAATCTGTGGGTTTTCTGCTCGGTACTCTAAATCGTATTTGTCGCTGGAGGTGGTATATGGCATTAGTGATTAGATCGCTTTAGTGCTTTAGCACAATCTTTAGTGCTTATGATACATAAATAGTACTGTATCAACAACTTCCGGACTTCCCCAGAACATACATAATATCTACAACTTCCAAACTTCCGGAAGTCGCTCATTTTTCCTCCCTCTTAGTTTTCTCGTGCGTTTCTCGAGTTTGACTTCTGGTTTTTGTTCGGTTTCCCGAATGGAAGAACTCATTGATTTTTTTGTTCAGACTCTAGAGCATTCGGATTCCGAGGCTCCACTGTGTATACACACACACACACACACACACACACACACACACACACACATATATATATATATATATATATATATGAATGATGGCGGCACGGTGGCGTAGTGGTTAGCACGTCCGCCTCACAGCAAGAAGGCCCGGCTTCGATTCCCAGCCTGGGCGTTTCTGTGTGGAGTTTGCATGTTCTCCCCGTGCTTGTGCGGGTTTCCTCCGGGTGCTCCGGTTTTCCCCCGCACTCCAAAGCCGTGCACCGTAGGTTAATTGGCCCTTCTAAATTGCCCCTAGTTTCTCTCCTCCAGCGGCACTGGAACCCAGTCGCATCGGCACTTGCCTTTCCATTGATCCTTCGGTGGCGCTGAGACAGGGGGGGACTTGCTGCTTGGGTAACAGCCTGTCCCTCATTACTCCCTACCCAGGCTCTGTGCACTGGGGAGTATCACCAGTCGGGATACTGGCCAGAGCGCAGCCATAGTCCTTCGGGACTGACGGAGGCCTATATATATGATGGCAGCATGGTAATGGAGTGTTTAGCACACCCGCCTCACAGCAAGAAGGTCCTGGGTTTGAGTGTTTCTGTGTGGATTTAGCACGTTCTCCCCATGTTTGTATAGTTTCCTCTGCATACTTCGGTTTCCTCCAACAGTCCACAAACATGCACTGTATGCTAATTGTCTGTTCCAAATCATCCCGAGGTGTAAGTTTGAGTATAAATGGTTGTCTTCTGTTGGCCCTGCAATGGCCTCGTGAGCTGTTCAGGGTGTAACCTGCCTTCGCCCAGAGTCGGCTGAGATGGGTGCCAGCCTTCCCGCGACCCGAATTAGGATTAAGTGGTTTGGTGTGTAAGGAGTAGAATGCTGGGTGTTCTAGTCCCAGTATTACCAACCTGCTACTGTTGGACCCTTGAACTTCTTCTTTTCCTTTCGGCTTTTCCCATCAGGGGTCGCCACAGCGAACCATCCGCCTCCATCTCACCCTATCCTTTGCATCTTCTACTCTTACTACAACTACCTTCATGTCCTCCTTCACCACATCCATAAATCTTCTCTTTGGTCTTCCTCTAGGCCATCTGCCTGGTAGTTCCAACCTCAGCATCCTACTACCAATATACTCACTATCCCTCATCTGTACATGTCCAAACCAACAAAACCCATAATAATAATAATAATAATAATAATCTCAGCCGACTTTGGGAGAGGATGAGGCACACCCTGAACAGCTCTCAAGGCCTTTTCAGGGTCAACACACAACCATTTACACTCAGACCTATGGGCGATTTGGAACAGCTAATCAGCATACGGTGAATATTTTTACTGTGGGAGGAAACCGGAGTACACAGAGGTAGAACCCGTTTTAATAGGTTTAAATTTGAAAAATACTTATTAACTAAAAATCGGCTGATTTTTTAATTGGTATTTCACACACACACACACACACTCACAAAACTTTTATTTTAACATCCAGCAGTCTCCAATCGCTTAACCAATTATTTTTCCACGAGTTCTCCTCTCTGCAGAGGTGTCGGTAGACTCGATCCCTTGAGCGCACGAGGGCTCATCCAACAAACTTCACTCTGGCTAATTGGAGCAGCCCTTCAGGATGGCAGAGTTGAAATGGTGAGGAAAAGTCAACAAGGTTGTGTTAAAGGTATTGGAACACAGCCCAGTTCTCACATCCACAGTGGTTTTCAATTAAACCCACTGATTTTGCAGCTGTCTGTTCCCTCGCTCTTTCTCTCTCCATCCCTCCATCTCTATCTCTCTGCCTCTCTCTCTCTCTCGCTCTCTACCCCCCTCTCCCTTCCTCTCTATCACTCTCCCTCTCCACCCCTGCTATGTCTCCCTCTCTCTCTCTCTCTCTCTCTCTCTCTCTCTCTCTCTCTCTCCCACTCTCCCTCCCTCCCTCACTGTCTCTCTCACTCTCTCTCCCTCTCTGTCTGGCTCCCTTGCCCTCTTTGTCCCTCTCTTTTCTCTCTCTCTCTCTCTCTCTCTCTCTCTGTCTCTCCCCTCCCTCTCACCTCCCTCTCTCTCCTTCTTTCTCCCTCTCACTTTCTCCCTCTCTCTCTGTCTCCCCCACACACACCTCTCTCCCCCTCCTCTTTCTGTGTTGTCTATTTTTCTCTTCCTGGGACGAGGTTAATCCATTTCCGAACACATCTTCCATAGAAGAGCTGTATAACACTTCCATGTCTCTGATTAATCCGCGTCTTTGTGTGTATAATACGATCATTAATACACACAGTAGCTGCAGGGTTCATACATCAACATCATCCAATGGCTAGTTATGCTAACTCGCACCTCAGCGTGACACCTGTACCCGTTGCATTAAATATAAATGTCTTGTTAATAATACATTGATGCGGCATTGAGCAATGTTTCCAGCTGTGCAAGTGTCGACACCGGGCGAGTATGATTAACCGCCGTAATCGGTTCAGTCATTCTCTAAATATCATTCTTCCTCAGCTCGATTCTGATTGGTCGAAATTTGTTGATTTATTTTTTCAAACGGCAGCCTTGACAGCTGTTCAATGATCACACTCTTAATGCTATTGTTTTCATATTTGTTTTTGGAATAGTTTATGTGAAGAGGTGGCTAACATTTTTGAAAGGAGTGCCACAGCAACTTAGTTCTGCTTCTGGTGGTTCCCGGCCCTCACCTGACCCGCCTTGTCATGGTTAAAATGTGGTTTTAAAAATTGACCTATAGAAAACGTAGTTTTCGTTTGTGTTTATTCATTAATTCATATTTTCAGAAAACATATCTTACTAGACTCATGTGGAGACTGGAGCCTACCTCCGCCGACACTGGGGGATACCATGAACAGCCTGCCGGTCCATCACAGAGCAACACACACAAGCATTCACACTCACACCTAGGGGCAATTTGGAAAAGCCAGTTGGCCTAACATGCACATCTTTAGACTGTCAAAGGAAACTGGATCACCCTGAGGAAATCTAGCGTAGACCCTCGTAGGGTCGCTGGGAGGCCAGAGCCAACCTCAACTAACACTCGGCGAAGGTTGGGTACACCCTGCACTGCTCGCTAGACCATTCCAGAGCCAACACATTCACGGCAATTCACATTCACACCTCGGGGCAATTTGGAATAGCCAATCAGCTCAACCTGCATACCTTTAGATTGCTGGAGGAAACGGAAGTACCCTGAGAAACACGCACAAGCACGGGGAGAACATGCAAACTCCACACAGAAACTACGCAAGTCGAATAAAGGAGTTTTCTACTGTGAGGAGGGTGTGATAAACAAGACACCATCGTTCTGCCCTGGCAAGAAATTATGATTTAAATTAACAAATAAAGTTAAAATGAGGGCGGCATGCTGGTGCAGTAATTAACATGAAGGTCTGGGTTCACAGCAAGAAGGTCTTGGGCTCTATCCGTGGGCTCGGAGCGTTTCTGTGTGGAGTTTGCCTGTTCTCTCCATGCTTGTGTCGTGGGGCCGGTGGCGTCGTGGTTTGGGTGCTGCGCTCATGATCGGGAGGTCATGAGTTCAAATCCCACTGAGATCCTCACTGTGTTAAGACCCCTGGGCAAGGTCTCAACCACAAGTGTGCCTCTGTTCACCCAGCAGTATAAATGGGTACCAGTAAAAATATACTGGGAAGGTAACCTGCGATGGACTAGCGTCCCATCCAGGAGGAGTTGAACTCCTAGACGCTTCAGGCTACGGAAACTGAGGATAAGCACCGGCCTGATGAGCCACGAGGCTCGGGTGTAAAAACCCAACAGACTTTACCTCCATGCTTGTGTGGGTTTCCTCTGGGTTCGCCAATTTCCTCCCGAAGTCCAAAAACATACGCAGTTGGCTAATTAGCATTAACTGGTCGCTCCAAAACCAACCCTAGGTGTGAATGTGAGTGTGAATGGTTGTGTCCAGGGTGTACCCCGCCCTTGCCTAGAGTCGGCTGCGATGGGCGCCAGCTTTTAATTTCAAAGTTTATTCACTTGAAGTTTTTTCTTAAACATTTAAAAGACAGTTAATTAATAGATTGAAAATCTGTCCACAGACTGCAGAGCTGAATTATGAGGATTATTATGAATATGGAAGCCATTGATTTAAATAAACTGTTGGGGGAACCAGCTGTGATTCCACTCCACTCACCCCCACCCCCACCGCCACCTCTACTCCCCTCTTGTCTTTCTGCTCCCCTTTCTTCATCTCAGCATGTGCATGCACATCAGCAGTCTCAGATCAAGCAGAATTCCTCCATTCATAATTGATACCCGCTGTAGAATTGAAGAGCCGGGCTGTGTTCCAATACTGTTTTCAACACAACTTTGTTGACTTCCGTTCGCAGAGCCGAGGGACTGCTGCAATACTTTATTAGCTGAAGGAAAGTTTGTTAGATGAGCCCTTGGAGACTCACGGGACTGAGTTGACTTCAGAAACAAAACCTACCCAGAAGGCACTGTGCTCTGCTGCAATTTGCATTCCCTTGTGTTCAGTTGCAGGGTATTCCCTTGGATTTTTTTTTTTTTTTTTTTTTTTTTTTTTTGAAGAAAGGAGGAGTCGGTGTTCATGTAGCACCTGTAGCATAATTGCTCAAAATTATGCTGGAATAAAAATGTTATTAAATCATAATTGAGTAAAATATGCACGAGAACACGCAGGATTTCCACTTGCTAGTGTTCATGCTATCAATACCATGTATGCTAGCTTCCCTGCACAAGCTAGCAAGGAGGTAGCTATTTCTGCGCAGATCCAATACACAGAAAGGTAGCACAACTAGATAGCTTTACCTTATTGCTGAATTACTTTATCTCAAGGATGTATGTTTGCTATCTGTGAAGCTATACATTAAAAACGACTAACAATTAGCATAACTAGCTAAACTCGCCATAAGATACCTTACAAAGAAGGACGTTAGCTATACAGCATAGTGGCATAGTTCTGAGCATGACCAGCTCACAGCAAGTAGTCCTGGGCTCAGGTGTTTCTGTGTGGAGTTTACATGCTGTCCATGTGCTTCCATGGGCTTCCTCCTGGTGCCCTGGTTTCCTCCAACAGTCCAAAGGCACAAACATTAGGCTAATTGGCTGTTTCGCATTGCCCACGAAGTGTGAGTGTATCTTTTTTTTTTTTCGTGTCACGTTGCAATGTTCTGGTGAGCTGTTCAGGGTGTACCCCACCTTCGTCCAATGTCAGTTGAGATCCAGTGTGAACCCCGAGACTGTCATGGTAGAATTAAACAAAATGAGTGTAACTGAGCGTGCTATCAGTGTGGAGATGTAGACATTTGGCTGATTTGCTGCTCCAAAGTGCCGCAGGTGTGAGTGCGTGAATGGTTGTTTGTGTGTGTGTGTGTGTGTGTGTGTGTGTGTGTTGGCACGATGGACCGGTGAGCTGTTGAGGGTGTGCCTTGCCTTCGCCTAGAGTTGGCTAAGATAGGGTCCAGCCTCTCCGCAACCCAATTAGGATTAAGTGGTCCACCGAATGAATGATGAACGCAGGTGTTACATACGTCTGCGTCATAATGTGAAATCAACAAAGTCCTTTAACAGCTGCAGTGAAATACACGCCTTGTGTTGGTGGTGCATCGCTTCGGCGTGATCGTCAGGTGCTTTGTGTCATAGACTAAAGCCTCGGTTGTAGAAATATATTCCACAATATGGCAGTCCCCATGATCAGGACTAATAGATTACCTGTCAGGTGCAATGAAGACAAATGGAGGCAGCTGTATCCTTTCAAGGTTGATTCGGCGCCCTGGTTTTAAACATGCAACAGTTCGAGAGGATTTTTCCTTCTACAGGTAATGCACAGGTAATGCAGTTTACGCTCTCGTGAGAAATGACCTCAAATGCTGTTTCTGTATGAGTGAGCAAGCGACAGAGAGAGGAAATGGGGAAGGGGGAGGTTGTACACTGCCCTTCAGGATGATGTCGTAATGAGATTAGCAATCGATCTCTCGTTGACCTCATTTGACATGCTTATCAGTTTGTAATAACTTCCATGCGGGACGCCTAATGAGATCAAGACTCTGAAACAGAGCAGAGAATACACAGTGGATGCTTGGGTCAATCCAAACCAGGAACTGTGATCCAAATGAATGGAGTTTCATCCAAAGACTTGGAGCTTTATATTAATATTGCTGATTTTTCCAGCCGGTTGTGAAATCTGGTTACTCGCCCACAATATTTCACTCAAGTCTACTCTGTATCCAGCTCTACACTGATGCTACATCAATGACAAAACAAAAACAAAAAAAAAAACAAGTTAGCATCAGGCTAAATCATTCTGTGCTTGTTAAACCAGTCGTCCAACCGTTCATTCATCCTTCCATGCATACACCACACTGCTTAATCCTATTAGTGCGATGGGGAGGATGAAGCCTATCTCAGCCAACTCCGGTCAAAGGCATGGTACACCCTGTGCAGCTTGCCAGGCTATCTTTAAACCAGTACATCCATTCACACTCACACGTACACCTCGGGGCAGTTTAAAACATGACTTTGGACTGTGGGAGGGAATCAGAGTAATCGGGACTCAAACCCAGGACCTTTTTGCTGTGAAGCAGATGCGCTAACCGCTGTGCCACCAAAACTTGGTTAAATGGAAAGTAAACTAGAGCAGCAAGCAAAAATCCCCCCCAAGGACAAATTAATTAACTGATAATGTTGGTGATAGTGAATTTAAGTCCATGGCTCCGCCCACCCTGTGACTCAGATCTGCCTGAAAATCAGACTTAAGCTTTCTCAGCCCAAGCTCCAATCTTCCACCAAGATTTATGGAAATCGTATCAGTAGGTTTTGAACAATTCTTTCTATAGGTAATCATACCATAATTATTAGTTAAATTTTCTAGCAAGCTAGCAAACAAGCTAGCTGTCATGGCTACATACCATTAACCAATCGGTGAACACTATCCCGCACCCAGTCCTGCCTTGTTTTTCGAATACCCAGTAGAGGGCAAAAATGAGCATGGGAGACATCTACAGGCTACTTGCTGGGGGGTTCGGGTTAAGGTTAGGGTTCGATGGCATTTTGATGGTGTTTTCCTGTTCTCACTTTCGCCCTCTACTGGCTATTTGGAAAAAAAAAACGGGAGGACTGGTTTCGGGACAGTGCTCACCTTGTCAATCACTGTTACTTCCTTCCAAGCTTCAGTTTTCTTTCATGAAATAAAGAATACAGAAGTTTTTCACTTTTTTCTCTGATGGGTGGAGCAGGAAGTCAACTGTGATGTCGTGGAGCGAGAAACGGCCGTGTTCGTTATGGTCTGTAAGAGATGTGTGTGAGGCTCAGCGGCTCATGTGCTCATTATCATTTATCAGTTTATTTTTTTCCAAATGTGAAATGTAACAAGCTTTGATTTGTCGGCAGCAGAGGACAAAAATTTTGGAAAAAAACGGTTCACGCCCAAACAAATTCACCAAAATCCTGCAAAGCTCGTGCTGACATAAAAAAATCCATCCTGTACCTTATTAGAGTCTCAGTTTATTTTTCACATATTCATCTTGAAGTATTTTGTCCACGTGAAGGTCGGGAGTTTAATATGAAGGACATCGGTGTGTACCGTGTACCTTTAAGATTAAAGAAGGCAAATTTTTAAAAATGTGCGTTTAATGTCATTTCCATAAAGCAGCCGTCTCTCATTCAGACCTACGCCATATGTGAGCGATGTGTTATCTGCGCTCGCTAAACACTCCAGTATGTGCCCTTTGATCCCAGTCTTGACCGAGGCAGCTGTCTTGCAGGTCTCATATTGCTGCAGTTTGCCCTCTAGCTGCCCGTGTGGTGTTTTTTTCTAATGTTCAGCATGCTCAGCCGACACATTCAATCCCAGAGTGCTCGGTGACGTCTGACACGCTTGTCAAATAATATTTTGAGTGCAACATAAGTACTGCACGCTGCTTCTAAATGACATTCGTGACATCCGAGTGCATAGAATTCGCCAAACAGCTCCATGTGCTATAAAGTGTATTCTTATCAGAAGATGACTTTAGAAATATGCTTTCTATCAAGAGTTCCTTTAGGACTCTGCATCACACACGGGTGACTGCGCGTGCAGATGATTTTTCTCAGGGTTATTGCTGCTTTCATATGATATCAGGATCAGCGGAAATAGATTTGCACAGAATATCAAAGATAAAAACAGAGGCGCACGCATAGAATGTAAGGTACCTACCTCCTCCAGGTACAGATGGATTATTATACCTTTGCATAATTATAATGAAATGTCTCCCCAGTGGACATCGAATGAATATTTTCCCCATGTTACTTAAAAATATGCAATTTTCACGGATTTTGGAATTTTTTTCAACATGATCCCATGCACAGATCACCTCCAAATTGTTAGGGGTTTATGCCAGTCCAACAACCCCCACCCCACCCCCAAGTTTGATGAACATCAGATCAGTAGTGTTTGCATTATAAAAATCCTTTAATGAATGCTTGCTGAACAAGATCCAGTTCTGGATTGTAATCTGGATCTGATATAAAATTTTAAGGTGTTCACCAGGCCCAGACCCCATTCCGCCACTACTTTCAGTGAAAATTAGCTCAGTATATGTTGGAAAATGCTGCGACCAGACAAACAAGCAGGCTCTAGGAAAAAAACCCCTCGCCACGTACGAAAAAAGAACACAATTCACATAAACTTAGTTGAACAGAATGTAAGTGTGGATGGTTTGTGTGAGTGTTGGTCCTGAAATGCCCAACAAGCTTCCAGGGGGTACCGCACCGCACCCTCGGACAGAGTTAGCTGAGCTGCGCGCCAGCCTCCCCGCGACCCTAATTAGGATTACGCGGTTTTAGAAAATGAATGGATAAATGATAAATGAATAGTTGAACAGTTATTCCATGACTTCATGTTGAATATGATTTGATATCCTTGCAAGGTGGAGCCGTTTATCACGAAGCTAGCTAGCTGAAATCCGGTCGTCAAATATTGTTTCTAGATTTGAAAAAACTTTTTTTTTAAAAAAAAGGCTCCTGAGCAGAACATCGACAAGGTGCCTGACTTTTAACCCAGAGATTGCAAGTTCGAATCCGGTTTAATGCCAGAGACGATCGTAGCCGGGAATCCATGAGATCTAATTGGCCGAGCTCTCACGGGAGGGAGGGACGGCATATGCTCACTTCCCTGTCACTCACAGCGAATGCCAGGCATCTTTGAGCTCATCCGTACACAAGGGCCGGATAGTTCTTTCCCTCTGAGTGTGTGAGACCACGGCAGTTCAAAAAGAGATGGAAGGCTTGACATTGCATGTCAAGGAGGGGGTGTGTGCATGCTTTTGCCCCTCCCTGGTTGGTGGTGATTATGTGAAGGTGAAGCCATCTGATGAGTGGGAATTGGATATGAATAAATTAAGGATAAAATGGGGGAAAATCCCAAAAAAAAAAAAAAAAAAAAGAAAGAAAAAGCATTTTCATTTATAATTGTGTCGCTTTTCATGGCGAGTCAGTTAGCATGAAGCTAGCTGGTTAGCATGGAGCCAATTCCAATAAAATAGAAAGTGACAGAAAAACAACGGCGGTACGATGATGTGGTGTTTATGTGGCAAGAAGGCTCTGGGTTCGATTCCATGTGCAGTTTAGATGTTCTCCCTGCGTTTGCGTAGATTTCCTCCGGGTTTGCCGGTTTCCTCCCACAGTCCATAAACATGCGCAGTAGATTAATTGGCTGTTTCAAATCACCGCTGGCTGTGAGTGTGAGTATGAATGGCTGTGTGAGTGTTGGCCCTGCGATGGCCTGGCGAGCTGTCCAAGGTGTGCTTCGCTCTCACCCAAAGTCGGCTGAGATGGGCGCTAGCCTCCCCGCGACACTAATTAGCACTTAGCAGTTGAGAAAATGAGTGAATGGATGTTTTGTTGCTTTTAATGGAATAAGCCTAAGAAACCCATTTGCTAGCGGAAATAGTAGCACTAAATAACTTACCTCAAATTTAATCGCATTTAATAAAACATAAATTCATAATCTTTACCCTGAACCACATTAAATATGCTGATAATTAATCTGGTGCTTATTTGAATTCAACCGTCGGCTACCAAAACCAAAGTGTACAAATCTCCAGTGTTTTACAATTTTGTGCGGCTAAGTATTGGACCCGGGCGTGTTGAGCTAAGGCAGCGATTCAGCTTGGCGAGATAGCGATCTTTGTACAACATGGTGCACATGATGGCATTTAAGGTGGTATCACCAGGAAAGTAGGAAGTATATTTTATATAATCTTAGTGGTTTATTTTTGCCATGTAAAAAATTTCAATGTTGAGAATATTCACAAATATTTATTCTCAAGTTTTATTTTAAGAAATAAACAAATCTGCTCTGAACTGCCACTTCACTCCTAATAGCTAAATATCGTATATCTCAGCTAGTTAAAATGAGCTGGAGTACAACAAATATATCGCATAATTACAAATTTATCCAAGGAACACGTATTTTCATTGTATTTATTGATGAGTCGTATTAGCATAAGAACAAGCTAGCATGCTAATCGTTCATTCTCCCTTAGCTTGCTAGCTGGTATCCAAGATTTTTTTTTTTTTTTTTTTTTTTTTATCCGTGTTTATATTTAATAACATCCTTGTAGGGAGATAGCAATTTTTTTGAAAAGTCCCTGCAAGATAATAAATTATTGGCACCAATCATAAATACGGAAACCCAATGAAATGGAGAGTCATGCGGGTGAGGTAAAAATCTGAAATGTATCACAGCTGGAGCATTCGTCAAGCATTTATTAAGAACAAGGACACCAGGGATCATAAATATTTACCTTCTCTGGTGCAATAAGGAGCTGAGTGGATATCATTACCGAGCTGTCACTCAACATCAGGGTAGCATGTCTGGTGGAATTATGAGGGTGGGGGTTACGATGAATATAGTCACGGCTCTTTTTAAATCATATGCATTAACATGCCCAGAGTGCGTATGCAGTCTCCTGGGTGAGTGTGTGTGTGTGTGTGTGTGTGTGTGTATGTGTGTAAAACTGGGATTACAACCTGTCAGACCACACACAGAGAGAGGCGGGATTTGGAGATAATCTGGATTAAAGTGTGAGAGGTTAAACATTAATTCATCCGGTTTTGGGTTGTAAATCAGATTGAATACAGATGTGTGTAAATACTCAAAATCAATCTTTGCATGGCAATGGCACGAACATTTGGCGCCGAGCCTTTCTTCCAGTACAGCCGTTTTTGTCGAGTTTAATCTGAGATTTGTCCAGACAAACAATTATTAAAAGCATTGAAAAGGGTTTTTAAAGTAAACACAAGATCCAGGAAGATTCAAATTACAGTGGAGTTCAACTTGTTGAAGAATTCTTCTGAATTTCATCATAATTTTGCAAGCTTATTTCACAACACTCACTCGCTCGGACGCGCTCTCTCTCTCTTATTGGTTTTACTATCCTTATAAGGACCCACAAAGTCGACGTGAATTCCCCATTAAGATGTTAATGTATGAATCTGTGTGTGCTTGTGTTGACGTTATTAAGATTATTCATTTTAACATGCTCATGGGAACTGGTCTTTTGATATAGTATATTATGCCACTGGAAGGTCCTCATAAGGATATTAAGATGGTTGGGCGACGTGGTGTAGTGGTTAGCTCGGCAATGGCGTTTCTTTTTGAAGGGTGTATGTTCTCCCTGTGCTTATTTGGGTTTCCTTCAGGTACACCAGTTTCCTCTGATGGTCCAAAGACATGCACATTAGGCTAACTGGCTGGTCAATATGGACCCTCGGTGTGAGTGTGAATGCTTGTGTGTGTTACCCTAGGACTCAACGGCTGAGATGTTTCAGGGTGTACCCTTCATTAGTCCAAAGTTGGCTGAGATAAGCTCCAGCCTCCCCATGACCCTAAAAGAAAAGGATTAAGCAAACAGGCTAACAAGTGAATGAGTGAATGTGTTTGTATATGTGTTAATAATATCAAAGATTTCTATCATTATGGGGACACTTGGTCCCTCAAAAAAGCTGTGTTAACTATTTCTACGAAGACGTTCTCTCTACATAATTAGTAACACACTTAATGCTACACTGAAACCCGAATCTAATTCAATTTCAGTGACCATCAAAAAACTTCGTACTTTTACCCAAATATATCCTCCGAATTTCTATTTATTTTCTGGATTTTTTTCTATGAAACAAAAGACAATAAATCCTTATGGGGACTAGACAAAATGTTCTCACAAGATCAAAAATTTAATCAAAAAGACCAGTACAGTGGTACCTCAACTTACGCAATTAATCCCTTCCGAGGGCGAGCTCATAAGTGGAAACGTTATTTAGATGAAACAAAAATTCCCATCAGAAATAATAAAAAAACAATTAATCCATTCCAAGCCCCTCCTGAACTCATATAACATGTATTTTTTACGTAAAATATTTAAGATAAACATGCAACAATAAACATTTCGCAATAATAACACATGTACAGTAACATTAATAGTACTGTAATTAACAATAAATAAGAATAAAACAAGAATAAACAATAAGTCAATAACCAATACAGTAAGTGCATCTGAACTTAAGAATAGCACTTAACATGAACTTACACTACAATTTTTTTTTTTACTTTTTATTTATTTATTAATTTAAATTTTTGGATTTTTTTTTTTTAACTGTTTTAATGAGGCTAATTGGCATGTATGACCCTGGGGAACATGCTTTTTTAACATACTAGACCAGCCTTAAGTGAGATTGCACATCCTCTACAGTAGATGGCAGTGGTGCTCTCACTGTGTTCCCTATGGTGTAGGGAAAAAGCGCCGAGCAAACGATATGAAGTGCAGTAAACACTATTCATAGTCATGCGTGCGGGGCGCTGGGGGGGGGGTTAAAATGTTGTTGTTTTTTTATTCCTACAGGGGGCATCATAGAAAATAATTGAGAAGCACTGCACAAGGGGTCCTCGAAATGTGGAAAAATACACATGGAAGAATACGAGGATAATCGGCCCGGAAAAGCCATTTCCCCAGCAGAGCTCGTAAATCAAAATTTTGCTCATTAGATGGGGCAGATTTGTTGTGGGATCGAAGCTCATATCATGGAAAATTCGTTATAAAAGGCATTCGTAGTCAAGGTACCACTGTATTTCTATCATTCTGAGGACAATTGTGTTGGTCTGACTTTCCGAGTGCAAACTTTCCTTTAATAATCATATCAGGTCCTCACTGTGAAGTCCTCATAAGTATAATAAGACAAGCATGAATGTGTGTGCATGTATTTATAGGATATTTTTGAGGATCAAATGTCCCCAAAATTTGAAAACCATTAGATATTTCATTACAGACACCAAAATAAATCACACACACACACACACACACACACACACACACACACACACACACACATCTGTACCACTCTTATGAGGACCTCCCACTGATATTTATAAATGCAGCTAACATTAATGCTATGCCAAAACCTTAAACTTAATCTATGAACCAAAACCAAACAATTCTTTGTTGTTGTGGTTGTTATTGTTGTTTTGGCTTTAGCTTTTTTTTTTAACAGTGAAAAAAATCCTGGTAGGGACATGTCCAACCGGTCCTCACAAGGTCAGAACTGTTGGATGTTCCAGTCCTTGTGTCCCCATTGAGATATAAAAGCAAAGCACACACACACACACACACACACACAAAAGCAAAGCGCGCACACACACACACACACACACACACACACACACACACACACACACACACACACACACACACACACACACACACACACACACTGTTGTGGAGGAACAGTGCCCTCATCTGTACACTCACTGCAAATTACAATCATGTAAATCAAAGCCCTACTCTAACATAAAGACTGGGGGTGGGGTGAGGGGAAGTTTTTGCATATTTTTAGTTAAATGCTTTTAGTATATTAATAGTCTGGTACATTTAATGCAAAACTGTGCAAATAGCATAACAAACAGAGCTGTCCAAGGTGTGTATGTGTAGTGTAACATATGTGTTGGTGTGGGCGTATGCGTCCGTCCCTCTCGCTGTCCAAGGTCTGCTGCTCCTGGCACAAGGTGGTAACTACCACAGCTCCAGCATCTGTTCCAAAGAGCACCACACGCACCCCAACCTCGGACCAGACGGACCACCATGAGCTGCTGTTCTGAGTAGAAATAACAAAAAACCTCAGATCTTTTCATTTCTCTCAGCCATCTGGAGACGCAGTGGTGCGACTGGAACAAAGTTTGTCTCATCCGTGTCGCCAACAGTCCTCACTTCAGATCGTAAACAGTATTTATTAAGGTGTTTACATTAATATGATATTTAATTAATGGCGTGGTCTAAATGCCTGGAAGGTCTGTTCAAATTTTTTCTGATAAATCTCGTCATTGAAAAGGCTGTTGGAGACAGAATAGGACTTTTGGAGAAAGCGTTTTCTGTATAAAATGCTAATTCTCCATTACCCGCATTAGCAGTTTTGTAGAAATTGTTCTCTGGTCATCTAAAGTGATTTAAAGCGTTCTACAGAAACCCACACGGTACAGCAACACAGCTTAACGGAGCCATTAATCACCTGCTATCCTTAGACTCCACTTCCGTGGCCTGTTTCTGATAAAAGCCTCAAATATACTCAGTGTGATCATAGTTACACTTTCATCATTTAGGAATTTATTTATGCATCAGAGCTGGAAGTCGATTTTTTTTTTTTTTTTTTTTTTTTAGAACACCCCTGTTGGTAAAATCTACTCAGTTGAAGTGATTTTCCACAAAGTTTATTCCATAATCAAATTATTGAAATCACTGTGGCTTCTGACATGTAATTTGTCGGACATAAAATCGACCAAAAACTGGAAATATTTTCCTTCTGAACATCATTACCTTCCTGGCTACATTAAATTAGCTAATTTCCATAAATGCCAACTAGCTAGTATGCTACGTAAAACTGCTAGCTAGCCTACATAGATTTTACTTCGGATAAATTGCGTAGCTACATAAAATTCGGCCATGTTTTTAAAAATCAACTAGCAAGCATGTTACACGTAAATCTCGCAAGTCTAAATACACCTTAACTAATTACTTGGCTGCTTCGTTAGTGAAAATAGAACTGGCGAGTCGACATGAAACTTGCACAGCTAGTTGACGACACATAAGTAGCTTGCTGGGTAGTCCACGTCAATGTGAAACAGCTACATTAAAGTATCTACATTAAAGGATCTCGATTACTAATATATATGCAGGGATCCCTCACTTTCCGCAATTAACTGGGGCCGAGATATCCCCCCCCACCCCCCCGCGTGACCGCTGAATTCCGTGAAGTAGGATCAACCCCTCGACTGTCATATACATACATGTATATGTGTAAATAATATCAATAAATACATATTCAATGCTATAAATGCTTATAATAACTATTAAATATTCAAAAATAATGCATAAGATGTAAATAAAATATAAATACACACATACAGATGTGCGCGAGCACACCTAGATGCGCACCTCACCTAAAATGTAAGTAGTTTTCATTGGGGGTTTTGGGTTGTTTTCTTTTTTTTGTTTTTGTTTGTTTGGGGTTTTTTGGGGTTTTTTTTGCATAATTGGCTTTGTTTTTGAGACATTTTCCTTATTTTTAAATTCTATGAATATTAAAAAAAAACGCGACGCAATGAAGCCGCATGAATTGAAGCCTGGATCCCTGTACATACAATTACCTATAGCATGTAAAAGTTAATTAAGCTGTAAGCTACATGAAGTAACGATTTATGATAAAACGAATAAAGTTAGCTTCGTAATCCGCTATGTATAATTAACTTGAAAGTAAAATTAGCCTGTTCACATAAAAGTTAACTAGCTACTCAGCTACATAAAAGTTGCTAGTCTGCCGTCAAGTTACTGTAGGAAGCAAGTCAGCCATGCAACACTGTACGTATTGTTAGCTGTATAATATTAGATAATCCATATAAAATCTAACCAGCTATTTTGCTAGGTTAAAGAAGCGAGTCTGCATAAAACGTAGCTACCTAGTCAGCCATGTATAACTAGCTTGGTGGCTATATCGAATTAGCTAGTCCATGTAAAAGTTAACCAGCTAGTCAGCTATGTGAAAGCGTCTTGTCTGTAGGAACGTTAACTAGCTAGTCAGCGACATCAAGGTCAGGCAGCACAAAACTAGCTCGCCAGCCATAGGTAGTTAGCATGTGAGTTCTATAAACGTAATAATGACTCAGAAATGATTAAACAGTGCAGGGTGTGACCTAAAAAAAATGGAACGTCCTCCTCTTCCTCACCTCTACAATTGATGTCTGATCGAGTCTATCCTTCACTCTCAGACTCGTCTGCGTGCTGTACCACAGGGGGCTCCACCAGTTTTTTGTAGGACAGCACCATCATGATCTGATGATTAAAAACAACCGACCGTTTATGTTCACTAATACGGAGCTGTTGTACAGATCTCGTTTTCTAGAATTCAGTGTCTCGTGCTGACAAGAAATTCAAAAATGGTGGAACGCACACAAAACCTGCATTACAAATTCTAACCTGACCTGAGCATAGAAATGAGTAGCGATTAATAATCTGAATGCTAATCACGCGCTCACTCACCATGATAAGTGTGAGGAGAAACAGCATCATTCCCAGCATCACGTACAGGTTTCCAGTTAAGCCACCAGCCCAGAGCGGACCCAGGATGTTGGCAAGTCCGCCAATGGAGCGCCGTATACCTTGACTAAAGCCTATGCATGTAAACGTATATCCAGGACACACCCACAAGAATTAAATATCTGATGCTTTGATATCATGATGTTTTATTCAATGGTCTCGGACTCACCCTGTGTTTTCTCTGCAGTGACCTTGGAGAAGAGAGACACCTGGGACACTGCGACGAAGGGAAGCCCCAGCAGCTGCAGGAAGACCCCAATAATGAACTCGGACAACTCGAGCGCAAAGCCACCTGATCACACACACACACACACACACACACACACACACACACACATGCAAACAGCACAACATTCCTCATTTTAATCATGAAATCATGATGTGGTTCAGAAATCGAAAAAATAAATGAATAAAACTTTAACCGTCATCCTTTAATGAGGCGCCTCGAAGAATTTCAATAATACTCAGAACCACTCATGTTCACTACGGAATTCTACGGCCGTACGTTAAAAATAGGCTCGGTCTTTAGCTACTCTAGGTTTATGCAAGCCCATTTCTACCACTAAAGGAAAAAAGTCAAAATTCTAAATCATGATGAGACTCCGAGTAATAATTATGACTAAATAACTCATTATTACAATTTACCATCTTATAATTATGACTTAGCATCTCCTAATTATGAATTAGCTTCTCATATTTCCAACGTAACATCTCATTATTATGACTCATTCATTCATTTTCTGAACCACTTAATCCTAATTAGGATCACAGGGAGTCTGACGCCCATCTCAGCCGACTTTGGGCAAGGAAACAATACACCCTGGACAGCTCGGCAGGCCATCGCACAGCAGAAACACGCTGCTCTTGATGAATGTCAGCAATGGTTCTTTTACACGAACCTCCCACCACATGCAGAGAGCGACATGGCCGATCTATAATAGCCCAGTTAGCTGCACTGGAGGGGGGGGGGGGGGGGGGGGGGGGGCGACACACACAGTAGAGACAAGCCAGTGATAGTGGAGCCAGCACCTACCACAGAGTTACCACTGCCCAATTATGACTTAGTGTCTCATAATTATTCATTCATTCATTCATTTTCTGTCACCACTTAATCGTAGTTAAGGTCATGGGGAGGCTGGCGCCCATCCCAGCTGACTCCAGGCGAGGGCAGAGTACACCCTGGACAACTTGCCAGGCCATGGGGGGAGGAATAAATATGATTTCCTTCCACATTAGTGATTCAGCTTCTAAACTTGTATGATGTACGGTTTCATAATTATGACTCATTACTTCAACTTAACAAATTAGCATCTCAAATGTATATGACTTACAGATTCATAATTACGTCTTAGCATCGCAATTGTGATCGACTAACACGTTAAAAACTTAGTAATTCAGAATTATGACTACGCCTCTCCGGGTGTTGGGTATTGGCCCAGGTAAAGGTGTTTTTGTGTCAATATTATCCTATTTCTTCTGGGAAGTTTCCTCCGGGTATTCCGGTTTCCTCCACCAGTCCAAAGACATGCACATTATGCTAAGCGATGGTTTCACATTGCCCCTAGTGGTGGATGTGAGTTTGAATACTCGTGTGATTGTCCTATGGTCCTGCGAGCTGCCGGTGAGCTATACCCTACATTCACCCAGTGTCGGCTGAGAGAGGCTCCAGCCTCACTGAGACCCTAGTAGGATAAAGTGATTTAGCACTGGAGTGAATGGATGTAATGAGCTGTTAGAGGAAAATCCCGCGCACAGAAGTGGAGGAAAGACTTCGTGACGACGACGAAAAGCAGTGTACGAGTTCCACGCAGTAGATTTTGCGCCTTCGGTTGTTCTTTCTTTCTTTAGTTCTGGCTGGATTGATTGGCCATGAGGCACTTTTTATCATCCAGACCTATCAGGCGAACATCTGTGTCTTTTTAATTATCCTACATTTGTTGTATTTCTCAGTGTGAACACAGCAGGGAGTTATGAATAATTATTTAAAAAAAAAAAAAAAAACCCGCTTTCGAATTCAACATTCTTCTTGACAGTGTTTCAAATTCTTCTTCTGTGCCCGACTGGAAGACATAGTACTGCCTTTGCATTTGATTAAAAAAAAAAAAAAAAAAAAAAAAAAAACACCTTAATATTGCAGAAAGAAAAGAGCATCGCTCTACACGCACCACCTGGCATCAAACGGAGCCAACATATTGTGGCTGTCCACACACAGGTGTGTGCCAGTCTGTCCGGGCATGTGGCCAAACACAGCGCTCGTATTTTACGGCCCTCACACACACCCGCGCATACTTGCCCTTGGGGTCGGCAAGGAAGATGAGGCACCAGATACAGGCTACGCAGCTCACGAGAAGGCCGGCGGCAAGCAGCACGCGCTCCTCCAGCAAGCGGCTCAGCCAGCGCACTAGGAAGAAGCCGCCGATCACCTCCATGCCACACAGTCCGTACATCACACTGTTCCCCAGCTCGCCGAAGCCAAAATACTTCTGGGTCATCGGTGTAACCATAGTCTGCAGGCGACATGCCCATTAATACTGTTATCATGTAAATTCTATTATATACAAAGAGCAGACTTCTCCATCCCAGTTTTTCAGTACTGTTTCCATGGAAACGGTGCAGCCGGAGCTCTTATTTCAGACTTCACTACAAAAATAAAGTGACTTCAAGTGTATTCTTAATTTAATAAAAAAAAAAAATTCTAAACATTGTAAATAAGAAAGAAACACACACACACACACACACACACACACACACACACACACACACACACACACACACACACTTCACAATATTTTGTGATTATAAAAACTCCCAAGAGTTGATTTTTTTTTTTGTTTTCTCTTTCCATGTGTGGGTTTCCTCAGGGTATTCCAGTTTCCTCCTACAGACCAAATACGTATACATAAGGCTAATTGGCTGTTCCAAGTTGCCCCCAGGTGAGAGTGTGAATGGTTCTGTGTGTGTGTGTGTGTGTGTGTGTGTGTGTGTGTTGGCCTGGCTGTTCTTTCCTTGAATATGATTGGAGGAATCACAGGGATCCCTCACTTTCCGCATTTAATGGGGACCGAGATCCCCCAGCGACCGCCAAATTCCGCGAAGTAGGATCAATCCCCCCGATTGATGTATACGTACATGTATATGTGTATATAATATCAGTTGTTAGGGGCGTGTACATAAATGTGACTGTGTATACAGTGTACATAATTAGATTCGGCGTGTGCTGTAACTAGTGTCACATGGTATGACTCAGCTGTAAGCGAGTCTGAAAACTTCGAGATGGACCTGGTTGCGCATGCGCTTTGGTGGCGGATCAGGTGATTCAGAAACTTCGAGAATGGAACTTTCCAGAACTTTGGGGAGGTTATATTAAGGACCCGGTGCCGACTGGCTCCAGCCTCTCCCAGTCTCTTCGGCGCGCAGATACTCTAAGGAAACTCATCGCGGCGGACTATCTCATCCAAGGCGGATCATGGAAACTTCACCCACAGTTTGTCGTTCGGGACTTCATCGCCAAAGTGCTTCGTCCACGTTCACCCACAGCCAACGCGAGAATTTCAATCATTTGTTTCCTTCAACACGCGGGATTCCAAGCCTTTCCCCGCCAGCGCGCACGCCGCTTCTAAATGTACCACGCTGCAGGTGCTTGGTGACTATGGGAGCCTTTGTTTAAGTTGTATTTTGAGCTTGAAGCTGTTCGTATTATTTTGCTTTACTTTGTTTATATTATTAAATTGTGTATAGTTCATGTCGTGGTTTGTCGTGCTTCACTGGTTTCACGGGGCAATTTACTTCTAAATTCCATACGTAACAAAATTGGGGGCTCGTCCAATACAATCCATTTGGCATACGTAACACAATAACTACATATTCAACACTATAAATGCTTATAATAACAAACATTCAAAAATAATGCATAAGATGTAAATAAAATATAACCACACACACATTGAGATGCGCACCTCACATAAAAATGTAAGTAGTTTTGTTGGGGGGTTTTGGGTTGTTGATTTTGTTTTTATTTGTTTGGGGTTTTTTGCATAATTTGCCTTGTTTTTGAGGCATTTTCCTTAACTTTTCCCCTATTATTCCTTAATTTCCTTATTTTTTGAATCCGATGAATATTTTTTTCGAAATGCGAGGGATCCCTGTAATCACTTACCTTCATGCTAGTTGGGTGGAAGTTGTGATGTGAACTGGGCAAGAATATGCTCATTTATATGTTCTTCTCAATCCTGCATGAGTCATGGGGAGGCTGGAGCCCATGTCAGCCAACACTAGTTGATGATGAAGGTAAAGCACAGTACTATCTGCACCCTGAACAGCTTACTAGACAATAGCAGCGCTATTCACACTCACTCTCACACCTAACTTGGGCAACTTGGAACAGTCATTCAGCCTCACGTGCATGGATTTGGACTGTAGGGGGGAAAACCGGAGTGCACAGAAGTAACCCACAGAAGCACAGAGCGCGAACAATCAAACTCCACACAGAAATGCTCTTGTCAAACCTGGGCCTCGAACCCAGAACCCTCCTGCTGTGAGTCGGGTGTACTGTACTAACCACTACGCCTCCGAAGTTGTGACTCTAAAAACAATAATCTATAAATAGTAGCACAAAATGACGCGTCCCTGAGAATTTAACATCGCTGTAGCACCACATAATGAGATTTCATCTCCCGTGATAGTCACCGTCGCGCGTTATAGTCCAAGTGAAGGAACGCACCTCAAGTGCAGTCTGATTAAAGAGCGTGATGAACTGGGCCGTGAGGAGAACCACCACCTCCTCCCTTAAGAACTCTGGAGAGAGAGAGACAGAAAAAGACAGATAAGTGACAGAGACGGAGCTCTGGCACAGATCAATAAAACCTATAACACAATATATCACAACACGCAAACGCAGAAAAAGTGCGCGGGTCAATAAAGACTTTCCACCGTCTGAGATCATCTCGCTCAGTCACCACAGGAGGAATCGATGAAGAGTGAGCGCCCCCTCAACCCAAACACACGCACACACGAAACCCCTATCCGTAATCAACAACTCCCTTCTCCCCAGGGGTGATGAAAACATTGCGCTAAAAACCGATACGCTACCAATTTCGTTTTTGGTAATCTTTTTGATTTCAAAGAAAATTCAATAGAATTTTAAATGTTATAAACAAATCAGATAGCACACTCGCTTGGTACAGCACTTGGAAAATCCATTAAACTGTCTTTGAGTAACACCGCGCATGTTATAATGTCAGTTAGCCATGCTAGCTCAATAACAATATTTATTTTATTCGCTAATTTAATGTGTCAGGCAACTACATTACCGATTAATGATTTAATATTATTATTACTCATGAATTTATCAAGCATTCATATCTCTATTAGGGTCGGGGGTGACTGAAACCTGGAGCCTATCTCTGCCAACTCCAAAAAAAGGCTCGTTATACCCAGTATAGCTCGCCAGAACATCAAAGGTTGACACACACACAAAACCTTTCACACTCACACCTCGGAAAAATTTCGAACATCCAGTCAGCTTAATGTAAATGTAAATGACTGCAGCAGGAAATCTGTGTACCGTAAGAAAACCCACTTAATCGTGGGGAAAACATGTGAAATTCTACATAGAAACGCCCTCGTCAAGCCCAGGACGTGAACCCAGGACCTTCTTGCATACGACTATATTTGACAGTCTCGACTCCCATTGGTTCAGTTTCTTTTTCCAAGCCGTAAATACGATCAATAATGTATTTTACAGTGGCGTAGTGGTTAGCACGTCCACGTCACAACAAGAAGGTTCTGGGTTCGTGTCGCGGTCTTTTCCGGGCGTTTCTGTGTAGAGTTTCACGGTTCTCCCTGTGAGCTTCCTCCACATCCTCTGGTTTCCTTCAGCATACCGAGAAGAAACACATTAGACTAACTGGCTGTTCCAAATTGTCCCAGGTGTAATAGGTGTAAGTGTGTGTGTGTGTGTGTGTGTGTGTGTGTGTGTGTGTGTGTGTGTGTGTGTTGGCCCTGCAATAGACTTCAGGATCTTTGCCCACAATAGACTTCTGACTTTGCCAAGAATCTGCTGAGATAGACTCAGCTGTATTTCTTATTTTTCAGTTAAACAGAACTAGCATAGTTTACACCACCATCGTCTTCTTCTTCTTCTTCCTCCTCTGCTTAATCCGGGGTCAGGGGCAGCAGCATAAGTGGTGAGATGTCCCTTTCCCCAGCCACCTCCGCCAGCTCGTCTGGGGGGGGGGGGGGGGGGGGGGACGATGACGATGACAATGAGGCTTTCCCAGGCCAGTCAAAAGACATAATTCCTCCAGCGTGTTCTGGGGTGACCCCTGGGTCTCTTCTGGGTGGAACATGCCCAAAAAAACCACACCAGGTAGGCATTCAGGGGGCATTCCAACCAGATACTCGAGCCACTTCAACTGGCTCTTCTCATCGCGGAGGAGCAGAGGTTCTACCCCGAGCTCCTCCTGGATGGCTGATCTTCTCACCCTATCTACCAAGCATAGTTTACATGCATTTTATTCTTTTATAAATAATTGCATATGAATCTATATTCACAGCCCACACTGGACTTTATCAAAATTGCAGCAAACACAAAATGCACCTTGGCTGGCACTGAAGTTCTCGAATGGGTCATCCAGGGAAGCAGGACTGCCCGGGGCAGGTGTCACTCCAGGCTCAGATGTCCCAAGTTCCTCTGAAAGCTGCGTCTCGGTCTGATCAGATAGCACAATGGAGTAGGAGCCTGACCCATCGTCACCATGTGAGCACACAAGTGGCTGCTCTTCTTCCTTCTTGACTTGTCGGAGGGCGGTGTGTATCTCTGGCATGGAGTCCAGCGGAGGGATGTCCCAGTACAGCAGAACCACGGCTAACTGGAGAACCAGCCACATGGCACACATGAAGAGCTGAAGCATATAGAAGAACATATATTTATAGAAACATAAGAAACATATATATATAGAAGTCATCAGTTAATACATCAGGCTTGTTTAGGATGTCCTACCCCAGGGGCGGTGTACTTGTTAACGATAAACGGTCCCAGTCGAAAATCACACAATCGCAAGAAAATGTTAAACGCAGGTCCTGAAATAACAAAGTACATCAGCATGAAGGGGAACACGCAGCAAAATTCATCTCTGATACTGCACATACACAGAGAGAGAGAGAGAGAGAGAGAGAGAGAGAGAGAGAGAGAGAGAGAGACGCTAGTTCATGGCATCCAGCTAGAAATTTTACAACCAATTACCACGGAAAGAAATTCAGTCTTTATGCATGTTAGGGTGGAAGTTGGCATGTGACAGGGTAGACCGCTTTGGTGGGAAATAATTTGTTGATTCAGTCATCAAATGGTTGCACTGCTTAATCCTACTCGGGACACAGAGAGGTTGGAGCCTATCTCAGCCGACAGCAGTCGAAGGCAGAGTATACTGCACAGCTCGCCATGCCATTCACACTTCCATTCACACAATTCCAATTTGGAACTGTCAATAAGCCTACTGTGCTTTTCCCTGGACTCTTGGAGGACACCGGACATAAGCATTGGACAAACAAACGCCACACAGAATTGCCCCCTGGCCAAGCTTGAGTCTCAAACCCTGGACTTTCTTTCTGTGAGGCGAATGTGTTGACCACCCCTAACTAACTTCTGTATGTATATATATATATATATATATATATATATATATATATATATATATATATATATATAGAGAGAGAGAGAGAGAGATAGATAGATAGATAGATAGATAGATAGATAGATAGATAGATAGATAGAAGCATGGTGATGTTAGCATACTAGCATCCTGCTAAGAATTATGCTGACAGTTGTACCATTCATTTATTTTCTCAATGCATCAAAACACTAAATCCTACTAGTGCCACGGGGACGCTGGGGCTTATCTCAGGAGGGTACACCCTCAATGGCTTGCTAATCCATCACGGTGCCAACTGATGCACAACCACTTCCACTCATATAATTGGTAACGGCCAACTAGCCTACTGTGCAAGTCTTTGGACTGCAGGAGGAAACCGGAGTACCTGGACGGGACCTATGTAAGCACGGGCAGGATATGAATCATAAATGGCACATTAACACTCTCACCAAGCCTGGGACTCGAACGTAGGACCTGAATGCACTCGTAAATAGTATGCTCTGTTATGTGTTACAGTCCTGAACAATTTCAATCAGTGACTTACCAATCAGGAGTCCGGCTTGGCGTGATGCCATAACAGCAGCGAACACTCGAGCTCGTTCCTCGGGAACGGTGGTCCGTGTCAGGAAGCCAAAAATAGAGGAACCTGCACCAGCGCCAATGCCTGAGATATTTATATAGAAGAAGTGTTTTAAAGACAGATGATGGTTCACTGTATCAACAGTACGCGTGGAAACGTTTTAGAGTTTTCTGAGTGTTCCCAACATTAATATAGACCAAAGCGTAAGTATACTCACCTGCAACAAGTCGACTGGACAGTAAAAGCCATTTTGAGTAGCCTATGAAGTACATGAAGTTCCCTGTGTGAAGGAATCAGTCTTACTGTCCAATTTAACAATATATCTGGAAGCAAACAGTGTGTGTTGTGCTGTAATAGGAAAATAATCAGTCATAGGATGGTGTAAACATTGTCCATTTGTGCCAAACAGAGGCAACCTGCATTCTGTGAATGCCCCCGAGTGGTCTGAAAAAATAAATCACTGTCCTCCAAAATCACAAGGCCTCCATATTGAAAACAACCTGTTAACTCTCCCTCATAGTCAAGCAGGAAGAACAATGTATTACACGATTCGACAGGAAAAGATATTAGAAAAACCATGTGCTCCACTTACTATTCAACCCACGTAATGTACATTTCATGTAGCGCTCAATAAATGTAACAGCGTTTCCTCACACCAACATCGTTTCCTCATACCAACGTCGTTTCAGGATACAGTACCAACGGCATTTTCTCACACCAACATCGTTTCCTCACACCAACAGTGTTTCATGATTCTAACACCGTTTCATCACACAAACATTGTTTCTTCATACCAACAGCGTTTCATGATACCAACATCGTTTCATCACACCAACATCGTTTCTTCATACCAACAGTGTTTCATGATACCAACATCGAGTCATAACACCAACATTGTTTCCTCACACCAACAGTGTTTCATCACACCAACAGCGTTTCATCCCACCACCGTCATTTCATCACACCAACATCGTTTCCTCACACCAACATCGTTTCCTCACACCAACAGCATTTCATCACACCACTGTCATTTCGTCACTCCAACATCGTTTCCTCACACCAACTTCGTTTCTTCATACCAATAGTGTTTCATGATACCAACATCGAGTCATAACACCAACATCGTTTCCTCATACCAACGTCGTTTCAGGATACAGTACCAACGGCATTTTCTCACACCAACATCGTTTCCTCACACCAACAGTGTTTCATGATTCTAACACCGTTTCATCACACAAACATTGTTTCTTCATACCAACAGCGTTTCATGATACCAACATCATTTCATCACACCAACATCGTTTCTTCATACCAACAGTGTTTCATGATACCAACATCGAGTCATAACACCAACATTGTTTCCTCACACCAACAGTGTTTCATCACACCAACAGCGTTTCATCCCACCACCGTCATTTCATCACACCAACATCGTTTCCTCACACCAACATCGTTTCCTCACACCAACATCGTTTCATCACACCAACAGCATTTCATCACACCACTGTCATTTCGTCACTCCAACATCGTTTCTTCATACCAATAGTGTTTCATGATACCAACATCGAGTCATAACACCAACATTGTTTCCTCACACCAACATCGTTTCCTCACACCAACATTGTTTCCTCACACCAAGAGTGTTTCATCACACCAACAGCATTTCATCACACCACTGTCATTTCGTCACTCCAACATCGTTTCTTCATACCAATAGTGTTTCATGATACCAACATCGAGTCATAACACCAACATTGTTTCCTCACACCAACATCGTTTCCTCATACCAACAGCGTTTCAGGATACAGTACCAACGGCATTTTCTCACACCAACATTGTTTCCTCACACCAACAGTGTTTCATGATTCTAACACCGTTTCATCACACAAACATTGTTTCTTCATACCAACATCGTTTCATCACACCAACATCGTTTCTTCATACCAACAGTGTTTCATGATACCAACATCGAGTCATAACACCAACATTGTTTCCTCACACCAACAGCGTTTCATCCCACCAACATCGTTTCCTCACACCAACATCGTTTCCTCACACCAAGAGTGTTTCATCACACCACTGTCATTTCATCACGCCAACATCGTTTCCTCACACCAACATCGTTTCTTCATACCAATAGTGTTTCATGATACCAACATCGAGTCATAACACCAACATTGTTTCCTCACACCAACAGCGTTTCATCACACCACCGTCATTTCATCACACCAACATCGTTTCCTCACACTAACATCGTTTCCTCACACCAACATCGTTTCTTCATATCAACATCGTTTCATCACACCAACATCGTTTCTTCATACCAACAGTGTTTCCTCATACCAACAGTGTTTCATCACACCACCGTCATTTCATCACACCAACATCGTTTCCTCACACCAACAGGGTTTCATCACATCAACAGCATTTCATCACACCACCATTGTTTCATCACTCCAACATTGTTTCCTCACACCAACATCGTTTCTTCATACCAACAGCGTTTCATGATACCAACATTGTTTTATCACACCAACATCGCTTCCTCACGCAAACATCGTTTCCTCACACCAATGCCATTTCATCACACCAACCCTGTAACATTTCATGGCATCACACCAACACTGTTCCATCACACTGACATCATTTTTATCAAACTGGCACCATTTCATAGCAATAACAGATTGTTGGTTACTTTCTCTGTTAAAGTCTTTAATACAGATGCTAGCCTGACTTCTTCTCCCAACACTTACCTACAATCTCAAAGAGGTTGGAGAAAAGGATGATGGTCTTTGTATTCTGAGTTTTATCAGACCAACGTCCAAATAACGGTCCCGTCACGAGTCCGCTGAAGCTGAATGCAGACAACCCGAGTCCCAGGAAGTATGGCGGGGCTTCGAGAATCTGCAGATACTTCCATATAGTTGGGAGGATTACGGCTTTGAGAGATGGAACACATCATAGAAGAAAACAGGAAGTCATTACCTAGATCTAGATCACATGCTGCATGATGTCAAAAGTCTCAACCCCTTCTAACCCCTCCCCATCCCTCTTCATCCCCCTTCAACCACCTAGTGTGCTTTCACGGGGTTACATCTCTTTGTGTTGAGAACTTAAGAATCATAAACCACAACGCTTTTGTTATGACTGACATTTGACAGGTTTACAGGCCACACCCCCTCTTCCTCCTTTCTACTGGTCTTATATATTATTCTGTAGATCCAAGGCTATGTTTCCTACACTGGAGATAAAATTGGCTTATAGGCCATACCCTCTGTCCTAGGACTGACATGCCCCCTTCCCCAGTGTTTTTTTTAATCATTCTTTTATTTGCATTGCGAACACTCATCTCAGCCAACACTGGCTGGAGGCATGGTACACCCTAAACAGTTCACCAGACCATTACAGGACCAACACACTCACACCTAGGGACAAATTTTTTCAACAGCCAGTCAGCAAGACAGGACTGTCAGAGGAAACCGGAGAACCCTGAGGAAACCCTCATAAGCACGGGAATAACATGCACACGCTCTCACTCAACCCAACTCCCTCGCTGAGCCAAGGACTCAAACCCAGCACCATCACACTGTGAAACGGACTCCCTAATCACCACACCACCAAAACCTAAAGTTATTTGACTATAATTATTCATTCATTCATTTTCTAAGTCCTAACCAGGGTTGCAGGGAGGCTGGTGTCTTTCTCAGCCAACTGTGGGTGAAGGCAAGTACACCTTGAACAGCTTGCCAGAACATCACAGGGTCAACACATTCACAACCATTCACACTCACTCTCAGACCCAGCCACCACAAATTCACCTATTGTACATGGTTTGGATTGTGGGTGGAAACCAGAATACCCAGAGGAAACCCACGCAAGCACGGTGAGAACATGAAAACTCTACACGGAAATCCCATTGCTGAGCCGGGTATCAAACTCAGGATCTTCTCGCTTTGAGGCGGAATAAATTAAATTAATTACATCATTAATTAAATGGCGTTTTATTGAAGGGTTTAAATAAAAGTTAAATAAAAAGAAATATATTTTGCTCTTTTCCCTTCTGTAGTGGGTTTTTTTTTTCATAGAGACAATGTTAGAAACACACACACACTCTCTCTCTCACACACACACACACACACACACACACACGTTTTATATTCATTCCACAAACATGTTATAACCGCTAAATGCCCAACCACAGAAACTCACCATATTCAATCCCACTCAGAAAAAACAGCAGTCCAATCGTGACAAAAGAAAGTTTCCTTTTACGGACGTAATCCATCAGTATGACTTACGACAACGGTGCTTTCTTCACTCAAGCGTCTTCACCGTTTCATTTTTTTTTTTTTTGTCCCGGGTTTCATTAAACAGTCAAAACGAGAGACGTTATGTTCTCACTTAAGGCCTTTTCTCCCACATGCAGGCTGTTTCAATGCATCTCTCTGTCCTCCGCTGACAATCTTTCAATCAGGGTTACACACGGGAGAAAGGAGCAGGCGGATTTTGTCACTTCCTCCAAACACTTTTTAAAAGATAAATCTACCTTGCCACGTTTATCCGGGACGCATTTCTGTCTCGGCTAGCTCGATCGCCTTGTGTTTAGGGTCAAAGCTTGTGAAATAGTATCCTGACCAGCCCAATGTATTATTAATGGTCTTAAAATAAAGATGAGTTGCGATTGGATCCTACTTTTGAAAATAAGTGCTGTTGAATTGGGTTTGTGGAAGGGTGAACGGCGTATTCGCTTCCAAATGAGCCTCGATGAGGTCAACGTATCCGCTGATAATATCTCACTACAGTCATTAACGTGTCTCAGTTAAATACGGCTAAAAACAAAAACTAAATAATAACTCGAGTAAGGGGCGGGGCGGTGGCACTGTGGTTGGGACGTCTAGCTCAGAGAAAGAGGGTCCCGGGTTTGATTCCCCGGCTCGGTGATGGTGTTTCTGTCTGGAGTTTTACATGTCCTCCTGTTGCTTGTGTGGGGTTCCTCCATGTACTCTGGTTTCCTCCCACAGTCCAAAAACATGCACATTGGATGATCCAGAGAGTGAGTGTGAATGGTTCTGTGTGTTGGCCCTATGATGGCATAGTGAGCTGCCCAGGGTGTATCCCACCTTCACCCATGGTCGGATGAGATGGGCGCCAGCCTCCCCACGATCCTAATTATGATGAAGCGGCTTCGAAAATAGATGAATTATAACTAGATGTATAACTTGAGTAGGACCCATGAGCTGCACACACAGGCAATAGGAACAAGTTGGCATCTGGAAAAAGTTGCACCCACCATCCTACATGTTTACATGACTGCTCTTAAATCTGTGGCAAGTTGGAAGTTAGAGGGACAACATGCAATCAAACCATTACAGAAGATCTGCCTATCTGCTGCAAAAGCCCATGATATGACCTAATAACCCCGATGGATGCTACTCCACACCGATTTGTGTTCAGACGGCACATGTTTGGCAACAATTTGAATCACCTTGAAAAGTGGAACAAGTTACACCCACCAGAATAAATTGCGTTTACACGTGCGGCTGCACACGGAAAATTGTTCCGGGTCCAAGTTGTTCCAACATAAGTGCCCCATGTAAAAGCAGCTAGACTGCAACGTACCACGCACATGAAGAAATAAAATCGGTACCCATATAGGGTCTATTTGCTGCATTATTCATAGTGCATGGCTGGGGTTTGACCTTTGAAGGTCACCCAAGGTCAAAGTTAATTGCCTCTTCTGAAAGTCCATATTTGGTTTCCTGTTGGTGTTCCTATTAGCTACTACCTGACTGACTGTCCAACCTCCTTGTTAGGGGAAGAAAGGACTCTAAAACGCATGATGATGATAATGATGATGATGATGATGATGATGATGATGATGATGATGATGATGATGACGATGACAACGACGATGATGATGATGATGATGATCCATACTAACAGCAGGTCTATCATTTGAACTTTGAAAAAACTTACGTGACCTTGTTCTGTCTTTCACCTTCAACCCAAACATTCCAAAATCATGTAATGTCTCAGACTCTGGTAAAGTAGTGGTCCCACCAAGTTTGGTGAAAATCTCTGCATGGGTGTGGCCACAGACAAACTGGCAAACTCTAGTGAGTTCAAAACCTCTGCTGAAAAGCCATCTCGCTGTCTCTGAGAATAGACATATATATATATATACTAGTATATATATATATATATATATATATATATATATATATATATATATATATATATATATATATATATATATATATATATATATATGGTGGTCCTGTGAAAGAGAGGGTAGCACATGGGGCTTGACTTGGAGAAAGAAAAATAAAATACACTTGAAATAAATGCTATAAATTTCCTGGATACACGCCCACATCCTCAGGATTTACTCTGAACCGTTTCAATGGAAGGTCTGTTGATTAACTTGCATTCCAGACCCTACTGCCGCGGGGGATAAAACTACATAGGTGTGCTACATTGTGTTTTGAATGTTTCTACAATTTTAACAGGAATATGACATAAATAATAAATGCTATTTTGAATTCAGAGCTTATTCATTATTTACGTGTTGCTAAAGCATAGCTCGGCAAGTTCAACATATAGTCAGATCCCCTTAATGAGAAATACCAGCGCGAACGGCGATGCTTCACCAAAGAAGCAGGACACATGTTGCGAAGTAAGTTGTTCAGTTATTATTGGTTTTTAAACAAAATTCCAAATTAATGGATTAACGTGTGTTGTCTCGTATGGTTTTATAGTTTGTGACGGTATTTGCTAAAACACCTCTGTGATCTCTATAATCACTTATATATAACGCTCCTGTATGCTCCTGTTATTGAATGATGATGTTCTTCATCATCATCATCATTATCATCATCATAATCGTTGTCGACATATCATCTTCCGGTTTTTCCGGGGTCAGGTCGCGGGGACAGCAACCTAAGCAATGATATTGTTCATCCATTCATTAATTCGTTTTCTAAGTGTGTGTTGGAGTATGAATGGTTGTAAGGGTGCTGGCCCTGCAATGGATTGTTCTAATTAAACATAAAACCAGTATGAGACTGGTGGAGGATCACACAAAGCTAATGGGAGCACTACAAGCACCTTAGAGCAGTGGTCCTCCACCCACGGGCCACGGACCAGTACCGGTCCATGGATCAATTGGTGCCGGGCCGCACAAGAAATAATTAATTATTTCTGTTTTATTTATTATCTGAGTCTGAACGATCTGTTATTTTTGAAAAAAAACTTTATTTTGAAAATGATCAGTAACATGTCGGTCATTTGAGCACTAAAATGTAACCCGCAAGGGGACGGCACATGAACAGAGGTGAGTTGGACATGTTTCAAACCATAGCGGGGATTTCGGGTGAGACTGAGCCTGAGCCTTCATTCTCCCAGCTGGTGCATCATCACCTGTGTTTTTTTTTTTTAAGAAGAGTTCAAGCTCGATTAAAAATGTAATGCTTAATCCTGATTAGGGAGGCTGGCGCTCATCTCAGCCGACTCTGGACAAGGGTGGGGTATTATATTTACAATATGAACAAGCTTACCCCCCCCCCCCCCCCAATCCGGGGCTGCGGTAAAATTGTCAAGCATTGACCGGTCCACGGTGATAAAAAGGTTGGGGACCACTGCGTTAGATGCAAGAGCAAAACATTAGCAACACCTCCTAAGCCTAGATTGTTAGCGGTGCGTGTTGATTATCTTTAATCGCTAATCAGTCATTATTTATTCATTCATCCATGCGTTTATTTGCCGAACCGCTTAATCCTACTGTTGTCACAAGGAGGGTGAAGCCTATCTCATCCAACTCGGGGCAAAGACGAGGTACACCATGATCAGCTTGCCTGACCATCGCAGGGCAACACACACAAATATTTACACCTGCACTCATTGCTAGGGGCAATTTGAAACAGTAAATTAGCCTGATGTGCATGTCGGTGGACTGTAAGAGGAAAACAGACGCAAATACAGTGGAACTTCACCTTACGAAATTAATCCTCCAGAGCCTTTTTCTTAACCTGGATTTTTCGTAAATTGAACCGCATTTTACATGTAAAACGTGTGATTCGTTCCAAGGCTCCCAATACTACCCCCTAAACCCTGTAAAAATGATAAACGTATACCTTTTAAGACCTCCTTCCGCTTCAATATCATACCGATGGTAGACGGGTTTGGCCATATTCCTTTGAGATATCACGAGTCCGCTTCCTCTTTTCACTCGCACCGAATATCACACACGCGCAACACGTGTGTGTTGACCATGTCTTCTTAGCAGAGTTATAATCTTATAAATGTTTATGGAAGGTTCAAAGCCTGAGTCAAAAAACAGTAACTCTATCCTTTACACGAAAAGCATTATGGGAGATGCAGCTCCATAATAGCCAATGGGAGGGAGAGCTGCGTCATCCCTCCTAGCCAATGGGAGGCCAGCGGGGCAGGATGTTGGGAGATAGCCAATGAGAGGGAGCTGCGTCATCCCTCCTAGCCAATGGGAGGCCAGCGGGGCGGGATGTTGGAAGATAGTCAATGGGAAAACAGCTCGTGCATCGTTTGAATGTTTGAATTGTGCGTTTGGCTCATTTCGTAAGGAGAACTTGTTTCTTATACAGAGACAAAAAATTTTGGAAAATGTTTTTCGTAACCTGGATTTTTCATTTACTGGGACTATCGGAAGGTGAGGTACCACTGTACTCAGAAATCAACTCCACACAGAAGCACCCTTGCTGAGCCAGGGACATGAACCCATTACCTTCTGGTTAGATGATCCTTATTGTGTAATCTGAAACAAAGGACATGTTTTCCATCAAACTGTTGTCGAGTCCAGCCAAGAAATCTCAGCGAACGAAGCCATCATTAAGCATAAACAGTGATATTTTTAAATAATAACTGAAAATGTGATTAATAATGTAGCTTGTTCTACTGGACCCAGACTTGTAAGCCTGACTGTACAAATACACATCCAGTAGAAATAATGGTCCCATTGGACATAATTAGTATGTTGCCTGGTGGTGGCGGTTCCTATTGAAACCTCTGCCTGGGGCATTAGATCTCAGAAGGCAGGCCTGTTTTCTATTTTTTATTTTTTTTACTCTGGCTATAAGATGCCCATCCCTGAAGTGCCCTTTTGCGGCACCGTATACAAGCGTTTTCTCAGAACAGGGCCAGCAACCGTGCAAATCCTACTAATTCGGTGGTGGAGCTCAACAGAATTAGGCAATGTTTCTGAGTTCGTCACCTCGAGACTCATTCAACATTCCTGTTCGCATCACCCTCCGGAGACGGCGCACCAGGTGAGGGTCTGATTCTGGAAACAAATGCGTGATCCATTTTTATTGGATTGGAATCAGTGGAAATGTATTCAGCCCTAGCCAGAGTTGTAGACTTATACATGATATGAACCATATGGGTCATTAATGCAACATATTAATATATACATCAGGGGTCACCAACATTTTTGAAACTGAGAGCTACTTCACGGTTACTGAATCATACGAAGGGCTACCAGTTTGATACGCTCTTCTGAAATAACAAATTTGCTCAGTTTGCCTTTAGTTATACATTATTTATAATGATTAGTAATACTCACCTATGTAAAGACACTGATCATGTTAATGATTTCTAACAATGATTATCAAAAATGACAACAAGGTGGGAAACAGATATCAATATTCAACACTTTATCTCTATTAATCACAGTATTTGTTACATTTTCAGATGATCACTTACATCACTACATTTTAGCAAAAAATATCCCATTTGCACAAGCCACTGACATGCCCTGTTAACAAATCATGAACTATGTTGCAACATGTTTCAAAAGTTAACAATTATGTAATGTTAAACAAAATCAACACATATTTTTAAATATGTAATACATTTTTATTTCACATTTTGAACTAATGGCCAAGTCTGTGTTATGTTTAACAAAATTATAACTTTTAAATGTCATGAACACACTTTTAAATTGAACACAATTCTTCAATATTTTAATTCAACTTTGCCATGGCACTACCATGTTGCCACTGACTACATCTGGTATCCGTCCTTGGTTGTAGTGGGAAGACTGGCATTGCATGCTGTTCACCAGTGTGTTGTAATCTGGTGTGTAACTTGACACTGCAACTGTGAGTGAGTCTCTCAGATGTGCATCAGTGAGGCGTGTTCTGTGTTTGTTTTTGATGAAGTTCATGTCAGAAAATGCTGATTCACAGAGATAGGTTGAGCCAAACAGGCTGGCAACCTTCATGGCTGCTGTGCATACTCCACTGTACTTCTCTGTGTCAACAAAAGGCGCCAAAGTTTGGTGCAGCCTGGTAGGCTTTGAGATGGAGATCATTTTGCAATGTTATAATTTCAATCTCCACCTGTCCAGCATCCAAGTTGAACGTTGCACTTAACTGCTCAGCAAAAGCATGTTGTGTCCCCATTCATGAAAGGGTTGGAAATGAAGAACACACATGGTTCAAGCTGATGAAAGGTCACAAAACCTATTCTCAAACTCTTGCCCAAGTCTGTTTATTACTTCAATGTACTTTTCTGCCACTTTTCAAATGTCTCAGATGCAGAAGCATTGTCTTTCAGCACTGACTGCACAGAGGGAAAGTGCAGAACTTTTCTCTGTAAATCTGCAGAGAATGCATTCATTTTGGCTTTAAATGCATTTAAAGCACTTATCATATCGACAACAGTCTTACCTTTGCCTTGCAGCTGGCAGTTCAGGAGGTTTAGTTTCCCAGTAATGTCCACCAAAAATGCAAGGTCAAGTGTCCACTCTGTGTCCTCTAGCAGTGAGACATCTTCGCCTTTGGACTGCATGAACTCTTTGATTTCACGCAAAAGAGACAAAAAACGATGCAAAACTTCGTCCTCTGCTGAGCCATCTGATTTCTGTGTGTAGCAGTAGGTCCCATATTCTGCTGACATCTCCTCTAATAGTACCTTGAAAATCCTGTGCTGCTTTGCTTTGGAGGCGGATGTTGTTTATGATTTTCTAGCGCAGGAGTCATCACGTGCCCAAAGCCGATCACTTTCGCACCGCCTGCTGGTGAATGATGCAATGGTAATGCAGAAATTTGGGGAAGTCTGGAGTCACGTTTACAGTGGCGATGAAACCTGTCTGTCGGCCGACCATAGCAGGAGCCCGTCTGTTGTCACCGCTACCAGCTTTTCCAATGGCACCTTTTTCTGCCGCGAAAAACTCCTTCACCGTGTTATAAATGTCAACTCCTCGTAGTTGTCTTTAAGGGCAGTAGTGTCAGGAGTTCTTCTTTTGTGGAGAAATCATTAAACACCATCCGGATAAAAACCAATAACTGCGCTGTACTGCTGCTGTCCACGGACTCATCGCACTGGAGGCTAAACCACTTGCACTTACGCCAGATCCTGCTCCAACTGATCGACCAAGTTACTGGACATAGCTGATACTCGTCTTGCCATCGTAGATGCTGACCTTAGTTGGGACGTCGGAAAGAGTGGAGATTAGGTCGCTTCCATTTTCTCGTCTTTAAATACAGTGTTAGCAATTAATAACATCGCTTCTTTGACAACTTCTCCATCTGTAAATGCCTTTTTTTTCTTGATCAGAAAATGTGTAGCTCTAAGCGAGGCTTGGTTGCTTTTGTGAGTTTTGGCGGCCTCGTAAAAGACTGTTGCTTTTACCAGAGCGGTCTTTAGCTCACGGGCTTTTTCTGCCCGTAGGCGCTTGCAGGTGGATATTTATCATGGTAGCTTTTGTGACACGTATTGAAATGTCTCTCCACATTGTGCCCGTTTTGCTGTCGCCACGGTCGTCCCATAAATCAGACACACGCATGGGTTTCTTTACAGTCGTAAAAAGAACTCCTCTTCCACATTCACTGTGAAAGAGATCGTTTTCTTTCTTTTTTTCTGCCATGTTTTGGAGTGCGAAAGTGCATACACAGCGCCCGTAACTTACTCTCCACATCCCACAAGCTCTACTTTACTGCCCATAGGTAAATATTGTACGTTAACCTTAAAGTATTTTTAAGATAGTATTTTTTAAATCTATATACATACAAGTGTGATTAAAAAAATAATAGCAACAGAACAAAATTAATTTTTAGACGCAGCTCTCTATGAGATGTGCTATTTTTGGAACAGGCCCGCGGGCGACTCATGTGGTCCTTGCGGGCGACCGGGTGCCCGCGGGCACCGTGTTGGTGACACCTGATATACATGATTGATGAAGTTTTGGTGAAAAAGGACAGACATGTATATTTAAATATATAACACAGAGCAAAGTGAGACATGATATTGCATGCCTGTTATAGCAGTTCGAACTCTTTAGCATTAAATAGCATCAATTTTTTACTCATGCGCATTAAAAGAGAGAGAATTCACATCATTGGAAGTCAATTTTTTTTTATAGTTGATAAATGAGGTTGTAGGAAAGGCTACAGCTGCTACATCTGTAGCTCAGGGGGTTAAATCAGGGTCGATTATAGAGTAGTTTGGATCAATACACATAAAGTTATTCAACCCACCGAGTCACCATGGGGCGCTATAAAAGATGTAGGATTGGTAAAAATGCATGCCTATGTACCACAGGTGTGTGTGTATATGTGTGTGTGTGTGTGTGTGTGTGTGTGTTGGCCCTGCAATGGACTGGCGAGTTGTTCAGGTTGTGCCACGCCTTCTCCCAGAGTTGGAGGCTCCAGTGTCACAGTGACCCTAATAAAACGAATGAATGGGAAGAATTTCAGAGAAATTCTAAATGTGCACCTCATGCTCACTTTGAAGAATCGTGCAGGATCGCATGTGAGCCCAGGGCCATATGTGCCCCCCAAGAATCACATCTCCCCCCCCCCCCCCCTCCCCAAGGAGGGCACACCCCACTATTTAAGAAGCACTGTCCTTGTGAGAGCTCACCATGAGCCTTTCCTCGCTGGCATTAGTAGTGTGCACATGCACAAGAATCTCCTTCTCATCCTTCTCTGTTACGCACCACCTCATGCCTGCCCATGTGACATCTTCACGTCCACGTGACATCTTTGCAGCAGTCAATGATCGGAAGGGTTAGTTGATTTATTGTTTATTCTTCAAATATATGTGTTTGTGTCAGGTTATATGAGTTTGGGAGGAGGTTGGAACAGATTCATTGGTTTTCTATCATT
Source organism: Plotosus lineatus (assembly GCA_024760905.1). Taxonomy (NCBI): domain Eukaryota; kingdom Metazoa; phylum Chordata; class Actinopteri; order Siluriformes; family Plotosidae; genus Plotosus; species Plotosus lineatus. Next base: position 31,602,265 of record CM045746.1, on the reverse strand, counting down.
TCCTGTGGGGAATTTTTGTTTTATCTAACAAATGTTTTGACTTACAAGCTCGCCCTCGGAACGGATTAATTTCGTAAGTCAAGGTACCACTGTATTACACTAATTCTAAATAAAATAACGTCCAGTACAAATTACATATGGCTCTTGTTTTTAATTTCAATTATTGAAGCTAACAGTTAACATACAGAACAACATTAGCACTATCTTGTAGCTTCTTAGCTTCAATGCTAATGTGAAGATAGTCAGGAGGCAGGGATGAGAAGTTTCTGAATCTGTTTACAATCTGATTTACAACATCTCTGTGTACACTCTGAGGTATCAGATTCCTCTCGGACCACCACAATGTGTCATTATTTATATTACTAATTATTAAACATGTCAAATTTACAGTGATTCCCCTGCAATCGCTCTTATTAGTCCCACACCATTTATGAAGATGATTTGTGTTCTTGCAGAGAGCTCCTTCTGTACCAAGCAACCGTGCCCAAGTCACACCGGAAAAGACACCGTGGTGCTGGTGGCGGTGCTGACGGTGGAGGCGGTGAGAAAGCCAAAGCCCAGGTTTCTGTTCCCAGTGTGGGAGAGGAGAGGGCGTTGCTCCTGGGCTTCAGTATGATGATCTTGTCCATCCTAATGTACTTTGTAGTGGGGATTGTTGTGATAAGGCCATGTATTGACAGGTAAGGATGAGAAGAAGGTGGTCATTATAAAGGTTACAATCGGGGGGATTTTCAATTCGATTGGATTCCAGATACAGGCAAAAAAATTGAATGAAATCCATGAAAAACAATATTTAAAATTTATATACAAAATTTAAAAGTCTTTTTCAAGTCAATATAATACTCATTCATTTATTTTCTGAGCCGCTTAATCCTAATTATGGTCATGAGGAGGCTGATGCCCATCACAGCCGACTCCCGGCGAGGGCACGGTACACCCTGTACAGCCCGCCAGGCCATTGCAGGACCTTAATGTAATATTTATGACGTAAACTTAAAGCTTTGTTTGTAATATAACAATCCACTACTGTATAAAAAATATATATTCTCTAGAATTTATAGAAAAATATTAATATTATTCAATATTATAAATATTTATATTTATATATAAAATTATAAAATATAGTAATAATATTAGAAAATTTAATAACATTATTAATTCGATTTTTTGTTTGTTTAATAGATTTTATATCATGGTGGTGTTGTGCATAGCAAGTTCGCCTCATGGCAACAAGGACCTGGTTTGGAGTCTGAGGCTCAGCAAGATCATTTGTGTGTGGCTTTTGCATGTTCTCCCACTGCTTGCGTGGGTTTCCTCTGGGTACTCGGTTTCCCACCACAGTCCAAAGACATGCAAATTAGTCTAACTGGCTGTTCCAAATCACCCTAGGTGTGAGTGTGAATGTGAATGGTTATGTAAGTGCTGGCCTGGCGAGCTGTTCAGGGTGTACCCTGCCCTCACCCAGAGTTGGCTGAGATGGCCACCAGCCTCGCCGCGACCCTATTTAGGATTAAGCGGCTTAAAATATGAATGAATGAATGAATGAACAATAAAATCTTGAAAAAAATATTCTTTAACATGAGATCAAAATGTTCATCATTTGCCCACTCGGGGGAGACATTTCTTAATAATGATGGCAAGCTATTAAAACCTACAACAATAGCCAGATTTTTCAGGGTAATCAATACTTTGTACTCTATCAGTACCCCTTAATTTATAATTTTTTTATTTAAGGACATGGGTCAATTCGGCCTAAATAATAGAGTAACATATATTAGGAAGACATTTTAATCTTTTCTAAAATCAATCCAGAATTTATTTCTCAGTGTTTTAGCATATTGTAATCATTCTTCTTGTCATGCAGTGCCTGGGGAGATTCCACCAACTGCTCGGTGATCCAGACTGAAATTCTCAACAAGTCTGAGGAACAAGGCAGCAGATATCCATGTCTGCGGGTTTTAGTGAAGTCTACAGATGGAAAATTGTTGCATCTGCGATTTGATGAAGCAGCTGTGAACCTGAGCCCAGAGGTACTGCTTTCAATAATACAAGAACCTTCTCAAAGCTAGTACCACAAAATAGAACATTTCAGAGTGTAAAATTGAATATATGGGTTGTTGTTGTAAGAATGTGGTCATCACATCATCTTGAGATCTCAAATTCCAGTGATGCCACCACCATCTGTGGCTAGGACCCCATAAGAGTAAATTTGAGAGGAAGGGGTGGTGGCATCCTGCCATCAATTACAAAGACGCTAGCCAGTCATAGGCATCTGTGAGTTCATGGATACAGACATGAGTGGATCGTGTTCTCCTCTGATTGGTTAAAGGTAATAATATAAAAATATATACCGGTATACAGTGGTACTTTAGTTCTCGGCCACAATTCGTTCCAGAGGCTGGTCGAATTCCAATTTGGTAGAATTCCGAATCTATTTTTCCCATCAAAAATAATGTAAATGGTCTTAATTCGTTCCGTCGTCTTTGAACAGAAGTTAACAGAACCATAACTCATACCATAGGTCCACAAATTAATTTTAAAATTATTGAATACAGTACACTAAAATAAAAACCACAGTACAGTTAAAGCATAAGAACAATAAAGATAAGAATTTTTACCTTTGTGGTGGTGAGCAGTTGACATATGTAAATGTTGGAGAGGGAGAGAGGAGGAGGATCCCCTTCCATAACAGCTTCAGATGAATCAGCCAAAGGTATTTTTTTTCTCTTGCTACTCATTTTGGCATGGCGACTCTTCTTCAGGATGTCCGTTTCTTTTCTTGAAGAACATTTCTAATGTGGCTTGTTTCGGCCTTCCTTTCAAAACCTTACAGAAGTGGCTCGTGACCTCATCATTAAAGGTGTTCACAGTGCTGCTAGCTTTAGCTTTATCAGGGTGATACAGCTCAATAACTGGACTTTCAGACTTCCAAAAAGCTTGCATTTCCCCTCCCTCTTGGTCTTGTTTTTACTCATTCATTCTCGTTCATTCTTGCGATTTTTTCGCATTCAGCTTCTGGATTTTGGTCGACTTCCGGGACAAAAAAATCCCGAATTATTTGGTCGAATTCCGATTTGTTCGACCTCTAAAGCGTTCGAGAACCGAGTGACCACTGTATAAATATTCACCATATGTCCACAAGGTGAAGCTGGCTTCAAAGGATTCAAAGGAAACACTTGCAAGTCTTCACCTGTGGTTGGTAGCTGTCAAGTGAAGGGAGCTGTTTGGTGGCATAACAGCAATCGCTCACAGTCTAAATGGAGTAGTTAGATGAAACTGATTACCTATCAGATGTTTTCCACTGCTGACTGTCTATTTTTTTTCCGTTAGTGTTTCTACACCCCGAAAAAACATCAAAACAAATGTGACATGATGCACGAAGCTCAGCGAATAAAAGAGCACTTCCAGCAAGGCCAGATTATAACCTGCCACCTCAATGACAGGCAATGCCCTGAAGACGCCATTCTGACAAAGCGATACAACCTCCACATAGCTCTGCAGCACCTGGTGTGGCCAAGCCTCATGTTGTTTGGAGGAGCACTGCTGACCGGTCTGGTCATATTCACGCAGTATCTTGCTCAGCTGTGTAAAGCACTCAGTCAAGAAGAAGGACTGGAGGATGGACAGAGTACAGCACAGCATAGCAAACTCTACCGATTTCTTTCTTACAGGCCTTGGAGTTCCAGTATCGACAATTAAGGAATATTAAGGCAGCTAACCAAGCTGTAAAACACTGTGATATCGCAGAGGTTGTGACTTGAACCTAGTAATCAAATTTCAGGACCTCCGCATGTGTGAATGTGGCTTTAACTTGCTTGTTACTGCTTGATTGGGCCACCTATGGAAGGTTTGGGACATGTCCATTAAGCTTTTCCAAACTGCCCATTGGTAGCTCAATCAATAAGATCAGGATACACGATCGCAGAACCCGGGTTTCATACCCATGTCCTTTTTGCTGTGAGTTAACCACTACACCACCATGAAGGATGTTGGATAGCAGATAGTTATTAGTCCCTCACAGATCTGATCCTGAGCTCAAGTGACTATGAGACATCTGTCATGTCTTCCCAGAATGCTTGCTACTTGCCTTCTGCTTTTACTTCCCAGCCACAAAAACAGGCAGATAAGTTGATTGGAACCCTAAATTGTCCCTATCAAGCCAGCAATTGTGGGGCCCATGTGTTTAGTTAGTCAGCTGAAAAATGGGATCAAACACAAATTACGTAGTGGCCCCATGTTAACTGCCCACATGAAATAATTTTCCATTAGCAACCCAACTAGCACCCACATAACTGGCCCATCTGGGTTGGCCAAAATGGGATACATTTAGTTTAATAAAGTCATCTCCAGTTAAATATTCCTGCTTGGTGCACATGTAGTCCAGGCATAACTCATGTGGGGTCCACATACTCATGTTAGCGGTTGACATGGGGCCCAATTTTCAGCCCACTTAGTACCATAGTACCTTAGTATGGGTCTCACATACAAGTTCTGGCTAAATAGATTTTAACCTCTTATCAAGCACAGATTCCTGCTTCAAACCTGGTGTTGGGTGGGCTCAGAGTTGTATGAAGGAATATGGTGGGTGAGCAGGTAGCTCTGCTGCATCACAGTGAGAACTTTCGCAGCTCAAATCTTAGCCAAGAGTCCATCTTCATGGCGTTGGCATGTTCTCCTTGTGTTTATGTGGATTTTTTTAGGATACTCTCTTCTCCAACAAACCAAAGGCATGCTTTTCAGGCCAACTGGCAGCTCTAAATTGTGTGAATGTGAGTATGAGCCTAACAATGGACTGCCATCCCTGCCGCTCAGCCTCAGTCAGCTGGGATTGGCTCCAGATTCCCCCACAACTCTGACAGAAAAGTGGCACATATGATGAATGGATAGATGGATTTATTCATCAAAGTTACGTAGATATTATTTTTTAAGGATTTGAACCACTCTGGCCTTCAACAATGTGCCTGGAAGATTTCGGATCTCCATCTGTGAAGGCTGGATGTACTTGTAAAGAAGCTCGATTTGGATTGATGTTCTTAGATTGATAGTAGATAGCATTTATTGTTTGGAGATAGAATTTGATCATTACTTAAAAAACTGTTTAAACAATATGTGTGTGTGAAGGTTTCTTTTTTGTTTTGAGCTTTTGATAATTCCCCACACACACACACACATACGCATTGGCCAACTTTAGAACTTCCTACCGTGGCATTTTCAGCTCAAAGATGTACAAGGCTAGGTAGATATGAGCATTACTGCAGATTTTAGAGAATATTGGTGACCTCATTTCTTTGTTTTGCACATGACTCAAATTCTACCAATCACCTTTGCTCTGACAGTCAAACAGGACTGACTGTTAAAAAGAAATGCATTCAAGAAATTCATTCATTTTCTGAACCACTTAATATAGCGCTTTTCATTATGATACAGTGCATACAGATAAACATGATATATATATATATATATATATATATATATATATATATATATATATATATATAAAACAAAAGGACAGGACAAAGACTTTCTATTGAAACTCCATTTATCACTACAGATCTGTTTCGAGGGGTGGTGAAACCATCCTCTCTCTTCAGGTGATTATAGAAGATATATATATAGATATATATCTATAATCACCTGAAGAGAGAGGATGGTTTCACCACCCCTCGAAACAGATCTGTAGTGATAAATGGAGTTTCAATAGAAAGTCTTTGTCCTGTCCTTTTGTTATTTGCTCTACCAAAAAGTATTGAGCACTCTCCTACGGAAGGATCTACTCAGAAAATCCTCTATATATATATATATATATATATATATATATATATATATATATATATATATATATATATATATATATAAATATATATATATATATATATATATATATATATATATATATACACACATACATATACATATGTACATATATACATACATATATATATATATATATATATATATATATATATATATATATATATACACAAACACACATACATATACATATATACATACATATACATATATACATATACATATATATATATATATATATATATATATATATATATATATATATATATATATATATATATATAATTTTGTCATAATTTTCTTAATTGAAATAAACCACAAAACAGGTCAGTCTGATTGACAAAGCTACACATTCCCTTACATTTATCACACCATCAAGTCCATAGACTTAGGTGTTCCAGATTGGGTGCAGAACCTTCTGAACGTGGAACCTGTCTTATTTAAACCATGACATCTAGGCGCTGGTGTTTTCTTTGCTATAGAAGTGTGTTATTGTTCCAAGATTTAAAGTGATCGCCACTGATTTCAGAAAAGAAGTTGTGGGTGCCAATGCACCAGGCGAGGGATGTATATTCCTGAAAGTGCTGAAAATTCAAATCGCCTTCTTTTTTTCTTTCCTTTTTTTTTTGCACCAGGGAAACTGAAATCCTTTAAGTAACTTTAACTTTCATTCAACTCTTTAAACTGTTTCTTTCTTTGTCAAGGTAGGCAATGTTGATTTTTCCTAGGACGCCTCCCACGCAGGTCAAATTTCTCCAGGCTCGTTTTGATAGTTGCACGCACTTTCACAACAACAGCTGTAAGACTCTCTTGTGAATGTTGTTCTGGTATTTTAGGGTCCTTGGTGACTTTCCCCCCAGAACACATTTACTTCCTTCAGATGTTTATAAGTAGAGTTATGAAATAAAATTTGGGGAGAAACCTGTTTTTAATTATCTTGATGTTTTACTATTTGACATTTAAATCAAAGTGCAGCAAATTCTTATAATGTATTTATATAAATTTTTAAGCAATGGGCTTCACTTATCAAAGAAAATGCAGACTAATTTATTCTTTAATTGTTTGGCTATAAGAAATGTGGTATGTACTTGATTCTATTGAGAAACCTGTGTTTCATTAAAAAAATTTCAGAGACCAAAAAAAAAAAAAGAACATTTTTTGATGATTGATTAAGAGATGTTATTCACAACAGTTCCTTGAAAGAAAGTTGATCCAAACAAAGCCATAATTTAAGACATACAGTAGGTCATTGACCATTTGCGGTTCAGCGCTCGCGCCTCCACATACAGTACTCGCGGATTGGCAACAAACCTGGAAGTAACTGGCATGTGATTCAAATTTAGCCAATGGCTGAGAGCTTTTGTTTCTCCCTCCTGCTGATTGGTGGCAGATGATGTGTACGCCTCTTTTTTCTTCTTCGTGCGAAAGTTATCAATGCGATTGCCTGAATTGCAAATTGAGGAGTTTTTTAGCATGTTTTTAATGATTATTTCAGCCCTATGATGCCACTCAAACTCCCCGGAGTCTTCTCTAGCTTCTGTTAAGGAGCCTAAGTGCTTTATTTATTCATAATTTTATTAATATTATCACAGTGCAAAATTAAAAAGTTTTTACTTAACCATTACTACATTTTACTGAAGTATTACTGTATTCATGAGTAAGACTGGCTATAGAATGTGTTTAACAAGCTGATTTTAGTATATGTAATATCATACCACATCAATAACTCGTGGATTTTAATGATCCGAAGGATGGGCCAGAACCGAACCATCGTGAAAAACGGGGGCCTACTGTATATAGTATATGTATATGTGACTAATTATGGCAAAAGTAATAACACCCCACAACAAGCTGAAAAGAAGTATTTTGTTTTGTTTTAAGCATGAAGAAGCTGTAACTGTTCCTCATCCACATTAACACACAAATTTGAAGAAGTTCAGGGAAATTTTTTAGGTTGATGGGATCTCAGGAAACTTGAATATAACAAAAAATTGGCAAATTATGGTACTGACATTATAGACTCTTAATTTCAAAACCAGCTGAAAATGTTGTGCCATGTTTAATTTCTCATCAATATCACTAAAGTGCTCTTTAAATCTATATATTTGATACACAAATTGAATAAACCAGTAGAAAGTGGGTTGTATACATATAAAAGTACAGTATATCCATGAAAATTAGCTTGTTAATATGTTCTACAATAAAATTACCCCCACACCATATTTCATAATCACAGTCTTTCTTCATGCTGAGTAACTTTGACCAACAAGATGATGGTGGCTTCTCCTGCAAAGATGCAAAAAGGCCAGAAAAAAGAAAGGGAAATGGCATTGCTCCCATATAATCAGCTCAGGAGGAAGTTGGCCTGGTGATCAGAGAGATAGTAATAGCACGGGACATGGCACTGTTCCCGCATCTTCTCAAAAACCTTCATTAGCCCAGCGTGGTCCTCCTGACATTTCAGGATATAGAAACACCATGGAGAAAGCCATAAAAAATAAAATTACCACACACACACACACACACACACACACACACACACACACACACACCCTCCTGCCACAGATAACACTTTCAAATTCCTCTATTGACTGATATAAAGAATAAAGATTCCAAACTCTTTACTCAGAGTCAGTCAGCGCATCTATATATATATATATATATATATATATATATATATATATATATATATATATATATATGTGTGTGTGTGTGTGTGTGTGTGTGTGTGTGTGTGTGTGTGTGTGTGGTATTATATAATATATGGTCACATCCGTCACTAGAATTAATGGTTAATTTTAAAAAGTGGGTGAACGGGTAATATATGACCAAGACCACTATGGAGACAAGGTCGCTCATGTTGGGATTACAAACCAAAATCTTTTTTTTTCTGTTTAAGCACTGAAAATCATTTAGATCATTTTCAGGTACCTGAAGACAGTTTACACATTTCTGTTAAAAAAATAACCATGTACATATTTCTTTGTTTTAGACAGGCTCCACCATTTGTGCTTAGCTCTCCAAAAAATGATTTATAAAACAAAATAATACAGCAACAGTACAGTGTTAAAGAAACTAAATTATCATAAAAACTGGGGTTGGTCCTCTGGAAAGATAGCAAAATCTGAAAACAGTTCTGTACTGTATATCTTTCTGATAGTCCGAATCCAGGTTGATGCTACAGCCGTCTGCAACCGAGAGTTCCTGGGAGCTAATTGGTGGAGTTCTCATGAGAGGGAGGGATGGCATACGCTTTCCTGTCACTCACAGCAAATATCAGCCAGTTAATAGGCATACTGTGAGCTCATTTGTACAAAGGAGGTGGGAAACACCTTCTCTTCGTGTGTGTTAGGCCACCTCTGAATACACATCCACAGCAGTTCATAAAGAGGTGGGTGAAAGCAGTACATGTCACAAAGGGGACACGTACACGCTTCCACCCATCCCTGGTTGGTAGTGCTGATATGATAGGGAAAGCAATAGCTGATGGGTTGGAATTGAATACAACTGAAACTGGGGAGAACATGGAGAGAAAGAAAGAAAGAAAGTAGAATCCTTCAGGTTTCTGGTTAAACCCTCCCCAGAACACAGAAGTCCTTACAAGGCCGTTTCACCCTATCCCTCTGGATTCCCTCTGACTGCTGGTTTGTATACAGTTGGGTCACGTATGAACAGGGAGACACGGAAGCATTTGATTGGATATTTCCCAGCAGATCATGACGCAGTGATTGGTTGAAATTTTTAAAAGATTACACTGGTCAAGGGTAACATATTGTTTTCAGACCGTCTTCATATCTCAGAAGTTATTGATTGTCGTCAGTGTGCAAATACCTTTTCAACTAATATTACAGCTTGGGTGTACTGCTAAAAATGACCAACCCCGGCTTTAATGATGTAGTTCATGTATCTTGCAGTGCAATTGAAGCACATGGATAATTAGCTGAAATGTCTTAGCACGTAATATTCAAGGTAATAATTAGCTGACCTTTTTTCAATCATAACTTTTCTCAACGGACCTAAACGCGTCTCCTCCATTTGCACACAGACGGTCTCCGAAGATGAATCTGGAAGTAGTTCACAACCTGTGCTATACAAAGCTCATTAAAACAGGAGATCTCTTCTACGTGGCTGTACAGTGGCGTAGTGGTAGGCACATTCGCTTTACAGCATGAAGGTCCTAGGTTTCTGTGTGGACTTTGCATGTTCTCCACATGCTTGGGTGGGTTTCCTCTTGGTATCTTGGTTCCTCCCATAGTCTAGAGTGCATGTGCAACTCTCGTAAGGATATGCAACACACAAAGCTCAGGGCATACTAGCAGCGATCCATCACACTTCCCTCATGAACTCACACAGACTTGTTTCTTTCGTACACCTTACCTCGTGTGGGTTTTTTTTTTTTTATTCCTTAGGCTAAGTTTACCAAAACTTCCCGTGTCGATGAGAAAAGAGCGCACCTGAGGTATTACTCTTTGTTGTTCGTTTGAAATGAGACGCCATTGCTAATGTGTGACTTAAATGTTCCGAGTCTTCAGCACAATCATTAATGCTGTGTATACACAAGAGCAGGAAGCTTCATTCGTCTGTAAATTGATTAGCCGTCCTGAAAAGTGTGGTTAATTAAGCGGAACAGTCGCATTATAAATATTAATGAGCTTGTTTTTGGAAAGCGCTCTGTTAGCGTCTGATAGCGACGGATTAGCACTAGAAAAGACAAAGCTGCTTTGTCATAAAAATGAATGCTGTACTTAGAGGCGAATTTAAATGACACTAGAGGAAAGAGGGATGGATCACCTGATAGACGGGGACAAAGCAATCATTCATAGTCAGAAATATAAATATATAAATATGTATTGCATTGCACAGCATTAGAAACATCAAACAGCATCCTGATGGCGGGGGAGTCGACAACAAAATGTTGTTTCATACTATTTCACAAAGCATTAGTAGTTGCTTCAATAGTTTGCCACGATTAATGGGGGGGGGGTAATATAATAAATAACAAACCATCCACAGGGAATTGTGGGTCATCAGATCACTTGTGTGAAAACACCAGGTCACTAGAAAAGTATTTGGAAAACGTTTAACCTTTTATAAGAACGAAACTGATCTACAATTCAATTCGAATCATAAAGTAAACCTTTATTGTTCGTATTTATGCGTTCCTACTAGGGGTCATGGAACGCCTTCTGCCTGTCTCAGCCAACCCTGAGCTCGCCAAACCATTGCAGGGCAAACAAACACACACACACACACACACACACACACACAAAAAAAAAAAAAACATTCCCATTCACACTCACACCTCGGGGCAATGTGGAACGGGCAGTTAGCCTAATGTACACGTCTTTGGACTGTCAGAGGAAACCAGAGGACCCTGAAGAAACTTGCACGAGCATGTGGAGAACATCCACATACAACAAGAAACTCCACACGAAAACACCCCAGCTTGTGAGTCAAACCCAGGACCTTCTTGCTGTGAGGTGGGTTTGCCTCCCACTACACCACCATTCCATCGTCTCAATTAAAAAAATAAATAAATATATATATATATATATATATATATATATATATATATATATATATATATATATATATATATATATATAATTTTTTTTTTTTTTTTTTTTTTTAAGTAACATTATTTATATGCAGGTCCATTATGGAAAAATCTGTGCGTGCTCTCAGTGTACGAGTTTTGGAAAACATGTTCTGTTTCATCTCTTTCTTTCCTTTTCTTCCCTAATCAGACATGTCGGTTCAAGAGACGGCCAAACAGCTTAAAATACACACAGCATGGGGTCTATCTGCTTAAATAAATCCCCTCCATCCGAAGCTAGCAGCTAATAACCACCGCTGCTGAGTCAACGTTGATAAACAGACCTCTTGGTTGTGCTGATTCGGTTGAGTACGCTACACATCGTAAAGGGCTTTTATAAGACCCAAGTGTATGCAGGGCTGGAGTGCAGCATGAATTCCGATCATACAACAACTGTATCAAGCATTATACTGTACAGTATATCCAAATATCAGCGTTCGCCATACTTTAGTTTCCCAAACCTCCTGACAGTTTATTTTCTTCAGGTCGAGACACTGTATCACTGACTGAGTTCTTCCCACCACAGTTTAGCCTCATTTTCTTATATAAGCTTGTAAGTAACAGGCCCAGCCAGGTGTCTTTGCTGGCTCAGCGTTCTCTGTAGAGACGGCATGGCGTGTAGATGGCACATGTCCGCTGGTTGTGAAGTTGATGAATTGATGGTTCAGCACCTGAAAGTGCTTGCAGCTGCAAGCTTCCTATCTACTGTCCAAGCTAACCGAGGGCGTCGTCAGAACACTTGTGAAGGAGGTTAAACCGGAGCAGTGGATGAATTAAAGTAAGGTTGTGTGGTTTAAAAAAAAATCTGCTTGTGCCAATACCTTTGCAACAACAACAGACTATTATATTTCATTTCATCGCATTCATTTTCTGTAACCGCTTAATCCTAATTAGGGTCGCGAGGAGGCCGGCGCACATCCCAGCCATCTCCAGGAGAGGGCAGAGTACACTCTGGACAGCATGCCAGGCCATAGAGGTTGGAAGCACACTGACTGCTATGCAGCTACTCTTATTGAAAGTCAGCAATTGTTCTTTTATATGAACCTCACCATAGACAGTGAGAGACAGGGCTGGCCTTTGATAACCCAGCTGCACTGGGGGAACAATGACAACCTGTTGAGAGCGAGGCTTGAACCTCAACCTCGGGATCAGTGATCGATTTACCTCCAGGTCATCATTGCAAATTATTATGTAACTAGAAAATGTTCAGTTCAGTTCATTTTCTGTAACCGCTTCATCCTAATTAGGGTCGCGGGGAGGCTGGTGCCCATCCCAGCCAACTCAGGGCGAGGGCAGAGTACACCCTGGACAGCTCGCCAGGCCAGAAACACGCTGACGGCTTTGCAGCCTACTCTTGTCGAAAGTCAGCAATGGTTCTTTTACATGCCTCACACCATAGACAGTGAGAGACATGGCCGGCCTTTGATAACCCAGTTAGCTGCACTGGGAGGACAGTGACAACCTTGTGGAGAGTGGGACTCGAACCCCCAACCTTTGGATCAGCGATCCGGCACCTTATACCACTAGACCACCACTGCCCCCACTAGAAAAATGGAAATGTTTAAACAATAAAACACATAAAAGATTTACCGCAGTCACCTACTAAACATTTGTGACGCGCGGTCCACCGAAAGTAGGCGCTTGTTGCAAGTGACGCATGACGCTTGTGAGACATAGTGCGGCTTATCCGTACTTCCGATATTTCAAGTGAGTAAGTGATGGTTGAATACTTAACAAGTATTCTTGCTCACTTGATCACTTGAAATATTGGCAGTACGGATAAGCCGTGCTGTCTCACAAGCGCCATGTGTCACTTGCAACAAGCGCGTACGTACTTTCAATGGAGCGCGTCACATCTGTCCTTCTAGTAGCTTCAAGTTTTTTAAATCTTAAATCTTGAATCATGGTTTTGTTTTTGGGTTCCAATCTTACAAACTTGTATTTGAGTTCCAGTCTCAAGATCTTGGATTTGGGTTCTTGTCTTACAACACTGGGTTTGAGGTCTAATTTCAAAATCTTGGCTTTGGATTCCAGTCTCAGAATCTTGGGTTTGGGGTCCAGGCTCAGACTCTTTGGTTTGGGTTCCAGTCTCAGAATTTGAGGTTAGTAATCCAGTCTCAGGATTTTGGATGTAGGTTCCGGTCTCAGCGTTTTGGGTTTGGGTTTGAACCTCAGAGCCTTGGGTTTGGGGTCTAGTTTCAAAATCTTGGCTTTGGGTTCCAATCTTAGAAACCTGTATTTGAGTTCCAGTCTCAAGATTTTGGATTTGGGTTCTAGTCTTAAAACATTGGGTTTGGATCCCAATCTCGGAATCTTGGGTTTGTGTGAATTTTGGGTTAGTGATCCAACTTCAGGGTTTTAGAAACCTAAGGTTCCAGTCTCAGAGCCTTGGATTTAGGGTCCAGTTTCAATATCTTTGGTTTGAGTCCCAATCTTAGAAACTTGCATTTGAGGTTTGAGTCTAGTATCAAATGATGTGACTAAAAGTCTAACTTCAAGCACCACCTCTGGTCGACTTGGAAATCGGAATGTCTGCGCCGAGATAATGCGATGTGATCAGAGTCGGTGTCCAAACCAGCCAGAGACCTAATGGGAAGTCATTAAGCCTCCTGTGGTGAAAGGCAGGCGAGACTGCCATTTATCTTACAGCTTAAAGGAGTATGATTCTACTGAGAAGCCAGATTTCTGAACACACAAATGCATCTTAAAATTTCTAAACGCACACACACACACACACACACACACACACACACACACACACACACTTACTCAGTCTGCTTCTCTTTCATGCACATTGGCTGCATTACCGTATCATGCAATCATATAGACGAGTCCTTCACTACCATCACCATCTTCACTAACAAATCCTAATCAAGCCTTTAGTCACGGTCAAAGCAGGCGTTTCTTCAGATAATAAAGCTGACAGATTGTGAACTAAAAGGTACACAGGAATACCGTTATTCAGTCATTCTTGCCAATAACCACGCTTATTTTCCCCTTGAGAGCAAATCGTGGTAGCTGGCGGAGATTTTTGAAGATGTACTGTGGAAGCATTTTCTCCAGGCACATGAATATTCCACACACGCACATCAAAAGAACATGATGATCCAGATCTCGGGCATAACACGAAAAAAAAAAAAAAAAGATTTGAACTGCCATTTTTAAAGGTACAGAACCAAACGTGGGGGGGAGGGCGGGTCACTGGCGCAATAACCCTTTTCCTGTTGCAATTTTAAAGTGTCTCTCCATCTTTACCGAATCCCGAGAGCATTAATGACCAGCTTGGAAGTATTATATTTATGTTCTCTGTTATCAGTCTCACACAGATGACATCCACAGGACTCTAAAGCTCAACCACAATCCGAGAAAATTTCCCTCATTCCAGTAATCGTGTCTCAACTCTACGCCAGGAATTGGTGTGAGATTTTATTTACCTTAAACGTCTCAAATGGAAGACAGCCGAGTCAGACGATACCATTTTTTTAGCCTCTATGTAATCGTAATCCTTTGCACTTAGCGTTTGATAGCGTGATTTCAAACATTTTAGAGCGGTTTTATCTTTATTGGTCTGCACAGAAAATTTACTTTGTAAACAGCAGTCACACCTTGTCAAATAGCGTAAATAGAAATCCAATGGATAGAAACTTTGGAAAGAAAATAACGCGGATGTGAAAGTTGTCTCCGTTGCTGTACTAAGCTCTCAAGCTACCCTGAAAGATGTATATCCAATGGATTGAAACTTCACAGTCGTCTCTAGTCGCTCACGGTAACCTGGAGGATGCACGTCGCTGTCTGTTTCGGATATTTGCGGTACCTGACTTGAAGTCTGTACCTGTACGATACTCGACGTGAAATCATCAGTTTTGTCCTGTGGACCCTTGTTACACAGCCGTTATTCGTTATCCAGACCTGTTGTGGTGTTTCCGGCATGTTCAATCGGGAAGACACCCAGGTTGACTCAGAACACTCTGAAGGGACCATGCCTCTCGGCTGGTCTGGGAATGCCTCAGTGTCCTCCCAAAAGAGCTTGAGGAAGTGGCTGGTTAAAGGAATGTCTGGGCCTCACTACTGCTGCTGCCCCCACGACCGAACCCTGGACCACGCGAAATATCATGACTGACTGACTGACTAACTGAGTAATTGTCCACTGAGCATGCAATCTATGTCCGTCATACCTCCGCTTCACGCGTTGCTTGTCAGGTATTAGTCCAGCTGCGAATCAGGTCTGCTGGACATCAGTGAATCCTGTGGAACCGATTCCAATTTTGGTGTGTGCATGCACAAAACCTTCCACCAGATTTTTACAGACCTCGCCTCACGAGGAACGTATTCGCTGGACATAAAACCTAAAAGAAACACATGCTAACAGAGACGAACCTTTAGACACATGTTAACAATACTAAGCAAGGTGTAACAACTGTTTTAGGATATTTCTCAACTTTTCTACGTGTATCTCTTTACGAGGATAAGTTTCGGTAAACAGTGCACCATTTACAGTTCACATACCACAGAATTTGAAACAAGAAATCTAAAGGTTTTTTAATTGCTACTGCTAGCTGGATATTTAGCATGAAAGCTATAATTGTCCTGGTTAATTGTTGATCTTTAACTGATATGAGCAGCTCAGACAGAACTTCTGAGAGGATTGTTTACAGATATGGTATGTATAAATTTCCCTGCTAACATTTGCTAGCTAACAAAAAGAAGAAAAATCATCCTGACTGGATTTCTGAACAGAAATATTCAATAGGTCATACAAATTATTCCAATCATCCATTCTGAAGCTAGCTTACAGAAGCTAATCTGAGGGGATTTTTTTATAAGTAAATATATATATATATATATATATATATATATATATATATATATATATATATATATATATATACTGTATGAGATTTCTGACAGGATAATATGTTGTAGATGATGTTTGCATCATAAACTTCCATGTTAATGACTGGTGACGAGCTAATACATGCTAACATAACAGCTATTTCTGAGAGGATTAGAGGTCTTCTTAATAAAGGTCTATCATAAAAATCGATCTTTCCTGATGGCTAGCTAACATAAGATAATTTAAAATGCTAACTTTTGCTAGTTAGTTTAGTTTATAGACGTTCTTGATGACTAAAGCAGCCTAGCTGGCTAAAATAAGCTAACTTGACAGGTTATCCAATCAAGAGCAACCATTACCAATACTTGTTATTTATAACTTATTATAATGTTAATGCTTTTTAAATACAGTTAACATGGTATGATTTTATTCAAAAAAGAAAAGTTTAACAATTAAAGGCTAAAAGACAAAAAAGTTAAAAATCTTATAAGGAAAATGGCAGGATAAATAATAAAATCATTATTAAAACTGTTTGTACTGTAGTTATTAAATGTTAAGGATATAAGAACATAACCATTTAATAGTGAGCTTTACTAGTGTGTGTGTGTGTGTGTGTGTGTGTGTAATTAATATATATATATATATATATATATATATAGAGAGAGAGAGAGAGAGAGAGAGAGAGAGAGAGGGGGAGCAATACCACATCACACCACTGGGGGTCACTGTGGCATACGAAATTGGTCTTGTACATTATTTCAGTTTTTCTTGGAAATATTTGAAGATAAAACAAATAACTTTGTATGACATATATAGATATAATATTCATCTTGTTAATGTTTGTAATATATGATATAGAAGTAATGAAATCTGGGATTGTTTTTAGTAACAACATTAATAAAATATTGTAAGAATTGTGTAAAATATTATTAGAGGTATTTGTATTGCTGTTTAGTTGTTGTTTCTTGGTTTCTTTTATGTTTGTTACTAAAAATGCAATAATAAAAAATCATAGTTGTTATTGTTTAATTGCATTCTTTATAGTTATTAATTTGGTGTAGTTATTACTTATAATTAAATTATTATTGCTGTTGTTTTAGAAATTTTGAGAAAAACAATCACTATTAATAGTTACTGTTGTTATTTTATATATATATTTTTTGGATGGTGCCCCATCTCAGCCAATTCGGGGTGAGGGCGGGGTACACCCTGAACAGCTCGCCAGGATCAGTCCCACATACAACCATTCACACTTACAACTAGACAATCCAGATGTTATAATTTAAGCCAATAGAAATATAAAACAGCATCGAGGTCTTACAGTGTGTGTGTGTGTGTGTGTGTGTGTGGTGTGTGTGTGTGTGCCCATTAGTACACGAGCAGACGCAGGAATTCCTGCTGAGCTCCATTTTTTGCCCTTGCAGTTCGAATAAGGACTGAAGTGTAGTAGATTGTAGAGTTCCCTCAACACACATCAGGCTCCCACCGTGCTCCCATCTCTGCAGATCGTGCTCATCTTTCATCAGAAAAGTGAGATTTTATTTCCTGAGCATTTCCGAACACATTATGACGTGAGACTTGTGCTCATGGATAACACTTTAGACCAGGGGTCACCGACCTTTTTGAAACCGAGAGCTACTTCTTGGGTACCAATTAATGCGAAGGGCTACCAGGTCAAAACACACCTCTGAAATTACAAATTTGCTCAATTTACCTTTAATTATATGTTATCATTAATAATTAATGATATTTATCTATGTGAAGATATTGATTTGATTTAAAATATATTCAAAAAAATTAGATGCAGCTCAATGGAGAGTGGCGCTATGGAGCTGTGGGCCTGTCCTAAAACTAGCAGTGAACAGGTCCGCGGGCAACTTATAGTGTCCTTGCGGGCTACCTGGTGCCCACGGGCACCACGTTGGTGATCCCTGCTTTAGACCCTCCGGAGGACTCAAGTGGGACGGTGAATGGAGAAATAAACCATCTCCTGATCATTCGCTTGCTTTCCTGTTTGTTTATTCAAAGCTGAGCGGCGCGGGGTCAAAGGTCAGCAGCGCTCAAATCGTCCTGGGATTAAAACTCACAAACTTTTAGGTCACTTGGTCAGAACTGTACAGCACAGCATGGTTGCGACTGAGTCCTCGATTTTGATTGGTCGGTGGGTGTCGATTCATTTTCTATAGCAGTAATATTGTTATATAATATCGACATCATTGTTTCTATAGTAACAACTCATTCATTGTTGCCCTGTGACAGACTGATGACCTGTTCAGAGTGTACCCCACCTTTGCCCCAGAGTTGGCTGAGATAGGCTGTAGCCTCCCACCAACCCTATTAGGATTAAGCAGTTTGGGAAAATGAAAGAATGGCTGAAATTAATTATTCTAATTGTAAAGATGATGTTAATTTATGCAAAATGGGAAAAGAATTGAAATTTTCTACATTTTCTGCAAACACGAGCATCATTTTTTTTTTTTTTGCCTCAGATATCATTTATTGCTTTTTAGTCATTATTAAAAAGTGTTTTAAAAAGTCATCAGTCGATTCCCAGAACAGTTTGATATTTTGATTAAATATCAACCAAAAAGCCGAAAGGAAATCTATCTCTCTCTCTCTCTCTCTCTCTCTCTCTCTCATCAACCACCAGAATGTGTTTCAGAATGATGTGACCTGACTGATGGTTATTTGTTGCGTCACACTATACCAGCACTTCCTGTTTTCCTATAACAGGATCCACAGTGTTTTATTCCTCAATTAATCGTTTCTGGTTCTCATAGAAGGCTCCAGGTCCACTGTAACCCTGACCAGGATGGAGCAACCAGTGAATATTGTTTAAATTATTGATTGATTTGGTTGGATGGTTAATTTATTTGTTCACTGATTGATTTACTTTTGATTTGTTGCTTGGATGGTTAATTGATTTGTTGATTGATAGATTTACTTGATAATTGATTGAGCGATCGATTGATTGGTTGAAGAATCGACCTGATAACTGATTGATCGATTGGTTGGTTGGTTGGGTTGGTTGGTTGGTTGATTTTTTTTTTCTTTTCTGGCTGACCATTGGTTGAGACTGACTTGATAACTGATTAATCAATTTGATTGGTTGATTGGTTGATCGATTGGGTAAATGAGTGCTGGAATGCTAGTGGATTAATTTATTGGTTAAATGATTATTGATTGCTTGAGTGGTTGGTTGATTAATTGATTAGTTGACTTGTTGATTTATTGATTGATTGGTTAGTTGGTTGATTGGTTCATAGATTTAGTTGAACACTGATTTATCGATTGATTAGTTGATTAGACGTGCAGAATGATAAAGTATAAAACGTAGTGGAACATCCTGTTGGAATCATTTAAAATTACGTACACACTTGAGTTTATACACTATAGGATAGTGTCGAGGTTTTTTTTAACCACACACTGATAAATACTTTGAAAAACTTGACTTTTTTTTATTGAATTAAACCACTTGAATCACTATAATGAATAATTTTACTGCAGTATATAGTTTCCCTATGAGCAGAATATAATGACATTTTTTAAATTATAAATAATAATAATCTTTTATGTCTCTGTAAGGCAGGAACCGAAGGAAAGTGGGCGGAGCCTGGTGATCAACCACGAACCTACAGTTAAGCTGAAACCCTGACTTCTTACTACAACTCCTGCTGACTGGCAGGAAGAAACAAACCCCAGGACATGTTACTTTAGACCTATTGTTTTCTTTAAATGACCTGACGTTGAGAACAGTCTTGTTAATGTGATGTCACAAACAGAATTGCCTATGAGAGGGAAATTTTGAAACTTTTTTTCCATTCTATTCAATCCCTTGTTTAGCACAGACATGGGCAACTACCGAATTTGTCTAATTAAAAATAATAATAAAATCAAAATCATACACCAATCATTCATTTTATCCTGTGACTGCAATGCCCGAGTTTCCCCAATAGATGGCGCACTGACTATTGGTGGAACTTTGTTGGAGTGTAGTGTTTTACTCTATTTCTCTTACATGTGGCAGTGGTGTGGCCTTGTGGTAAAGGTACTGGATCACTGATCCTAAGGTTGGGGGTTCAAGCACCACTCTCCACGGGTTGTCCCTGTCCCTACGGTGCAGCTAACTGGGTTATCAAAGGCCAGCCATATCACTCACTGTCTCTGATGAGAGGTTCATGTAAAAGAACCATTGCTGAATTTTGTCAAGAGTAGCTGCATAGCCGTTGGCATGTTTCTAACCTGTGTTGGCCGGTGGGCTGTCCAGGAGGGATTCTACCCTTGCTAACAGAAAGCGGATACATGCAAAGGCCAATGATATCAGAAGCATGTCAATGCCCCAGTAACCGTTATTTCCCTTACATTTTAACGCTGACATTTGAGCCCATCACAGATCTAAGTTAACTGACCAACACCTCAGATCTATCCTGAGAATTGCCACAACAAAACTAACTCCAGACTCTGATGCACTGGCAAAAAAAGGGAGACCAACAGTGTTCCCACTTAAATTGGTGAGTTTTTCTGCTGCTGTTATGAAAAAGAAATGCATATGGAAAGTTTGCATCTTGTGAGCAGAGCAGAAATTATTGAGATCGAGGATTTTGTTGGGTAATAATAATAATCATGTTTTGAATGTTGAAGGTGATATTAATTTTTTTTTAATAAAATGTTGATTTCTTTAACGTTGTGCCTTTGATTGAAGTGTATTAAAAAAGTCTCCCTGTTTGATAGTTTACAGTGTGCGTGCTATTTTACTCTGTTTACATTTTTTTTCTAGCATTGTACAGTGTGTAAACGCCACATCCTGCGTATTCACTGAGACCAACATATTACTGTACTACCTGGATCAGGGATATTTTGCACATTTTAAAGACGCAGTCCTCAGTGCACACGGTTAGTAAATCGAGTTGTAGTACATTTATTTGTGTGTAATTATTGTTTTATGAGGTTTTCACACTACACGCAATGCTTTACTATATCTGGCCCAAACACTCTGTCCAAATGCTCCTGGCCTGGACTCTCTGTAATCTTTTAGAACCCATTGTGGCCCACAAGTCAAAAAATTTGACCATCCCTGGTTTAGCAGAACGTCATCTAGCGTATTTGTTGTTGCTATAAAAATAAATGCAATCAAATAAAGTGTAAATGTGAAAAAAGATTTTTTTTAATGTAAAAAAATATTTTTTAAATCATTAAATCATAGTATGACAAAGCTTTGATTAAAATATCATATTAACTAACAACAAAAACATGCATTTGTTTTTCCTAGTATAACATGGCAATATAACAATTATTTGTGTGTGTGTATATATATATATATATATATATATATATATATATATATATATATATATATATAAACATATAAACATTTATTTTATATGTTGAATTAAAAGTATTATTATAATAAACAAATGCTTTACATTTTAAAATAAAGATTTTTGTAAATTAAGGATTCATGCTGTGTACGACCGATCTAAACAGTACCCTCGTCTTGTGCCCGAATCATGCCATGCGTCATTTTCCCCCCCCGGAAAAGCATCTGTGACGTCAGTTTTGCTTCCTCTGAGCTTGAGTAGCTTTTGCTTCACACTGACTTTCTGAAAGTCTCAGTAGTCCCTAGTTTAAACCCGGCATGT
Source organism: Plotosus lineatus (assembly GCA_024760905.1). Lineage (NCBI taxonomy): Eukaryota > Metazoa > Chordata > Actinopteri > Siluriformes > Plotosidae > Plotosus > Plotosus lineatus. The sequence continues at coordinate 31,580,385 of CM045746.1, read as the reverse complement.
TTGTTATTTCTCTATAAACAAAACCCGAAATAAATAATACGTTGGCTGGAATTGAAAATAGAAATAAAACAAGAAGTTGTGCGACGTCTGGATTTGAAAATAAACCCTGCGCGTGACCCAGGATCTCAACGTAAGCACTTACAAGTTAGTACAAAGTGCGCGAGGCCTACGCTGTAGCCAAGCTAGCTAGCGGCTAGCTTAGGTGGCCAACACAGCCGTGGTGCGGTCTTGTTTATTTTCTTTATTGTGTGGAAAGCGTGAATGAATCCTTCTGTGCGTTAATATTTGAAATATGCAAAGCTTGAGGTTTTATTTTAAAGATTCTGACTTCACTGGGACGGCTGAGTGGCGTCCAAAGCGGGTCACATTGCATGAGTGCTAGCTGTAGCATGGGCACGAGAGGCTGCAGTGCATCTTCAGGGCCGCATCCCAAAGATGAGGTTTGGGATGCAGAGTGCACTACATCCCGCGTCGGCGCCATTTTAACTTTGGTACCCTGTGTAGTGCAGTTTGGCGATGAATAGGATTGAACCGTGGTGTAGCCAGTGGGGGATGGGTGTTTATACTAGAGAACTGAATTGTTGTTTTTCCACTTTATATGAAGTAAAATAATAATTATGATCCTTACTTTACTGAGTTAACATTTAAGCTTTTTATAATGCTAGATAAAACTTTACAATAAGTTATTTATTACACATATACAGCAATGAGAATTGGGATATAACCTAACATTAGCTAGTTAGCTTGGTACTTTAGCAGTGGCTGCTAGCTAGCTAATAACTAATAGCGGTTTTCTTGATTCATACGAGTCTAAGAGGTGGGTTTAAATTAATACAACTACCACTAAACCGTTTATTGGTAATCAGATAAGCCGTTTTTTTTGCCACGAGTTTAGTTTATCATTATCCTAATAATTAGTACAGTGTGTTGGTTTACTTTATAACTGTTCTGGAAATTTCTTTAAAATGTGTCTTCATCTGAAGTGTGTTGACGGTGTGGCTGCATTTCTTATGGTGTAAGTGTACTAAATAAGTGTGTGAGACTATTGAGAATCTGTGCACTTTGTATTCTCCGTGGAGAGATTTGCAACACAACCGTTCGCATCTTGTGTCTCTGTTTATTATTCTTCTTCTCACTTGAGTTTTTAAAAAGTTAACAGGCGAACCACGTGACCGCACCAGGAAGTAAAACGGGCACTTTTTTTAAAGATTTTTCACTTGGCTAACATGCACATTTTCTGTTTCACTGCATTAAATTCTGATAAACTTAATAGTATAAACGTGATGTTATCCAAGAGATGTGTTGAGATGACAACGTACTCAGAGTGAACAAAGACAAGTTGCTAACGGTTGTGTTGCAAATCTCTCCACGGAGAATACAAAGTGCGCAGCCTCTCAATAGTCTAATACACACTTATTTAGTACACTTACACAATGAGAATTGGAGCCAATTGAAATGCAGCCATACCGTCAACACATTTTCAGATGAAAGACACATTTTAAAGAAATTTCCAGGACCTGGTCACCAACACGCCCTCGAATCTCTCTCTCTCTACTTCTTTTCTAAATCATTTCCTTTTCTCTGAACTTAATTTACTTTCTATGTCTCACCCTCTCTCTCCCTGTCTATCTGTCTCTGTGCCTATTTCTGTCTCCCTCTACCTGTCTCACGCTCTCTCTTCTGTTTGTCGCACTCTCTGTCTCACTCTCACACTACGTCTGTCTCTCTCACTCTCTTCTGTCTCTCACTCCACTCCCTCCATCTGTCTCACTCTTCTCTCACTCCACTCTCCCTTCTCTCTGTCTCTCTCCTTTCTGGGGGTCTTCCTCTGTCTGCCTCACTACCCCTCGCCCATCTCACTTCCTGTCTTCTGTCTGTCTCACTCTCCCTTCTCGGTGTCTTACTTTCTGTCTGTCTCACTCTCTCCCTCTTTCTGTCTCTCATGCTCTCCTGTCTGTCTCTTTTCTGTCACTCTCTGTCTGGCTGTCTGTCTCACTCCCCTCTCTCCCTCTGTCTTTCTCACTCTCCCCCATCTCTGTATGTCTCACTTTTCTCTTTCAATGTGTCTGTCCCACTCTCTCCTTTCTCTCTGGTCTGACTGTCTCTTTTTTGTTTGCTTCTGGTTCATCAGTTCTCTAACATGTCTTTTCCCTTTTCTGTCTATCTTTGGATTCCCTGTTTCTCACCCTCGATGTGCTGCCCAACTCTTCCTCTCTCAAGTGTGTGTTTGTGTCTTTTCATCGTACGTGTCCATATTATTTCTGAACTCCTGTCTCCCTTGTTCATTATACAGCTGGTCTTTTGTTACCTAAAGTATTCAATCCTCAATCCGACCGTGTGCTTGGACCTCCATCGGTAACAAACACTTGTCATCGACTCGGCGAATGATTATAGAGGTGGAGATGGGATTTAAAATACATCAGCAGCACAAAAGAAAAAGTAGAATTTATGAGCTCCGAGCCACAATGTACAGTAGGCCCTCGTTATTTGCTGGGGTTTGGTTCCAGCGCCTCCAGTGAATGAAGATAATTCACGAGTTCTGTACCTGGAAGTAAAGCCCCATGTATCGTTGCATTACATGTGCGAATGGTCAACTGGAAGTAAAAATACTATGTATCTATTACATGCGCTAAAATATGCTTCTTAAACACATTCTATAGACAGTCTTACTCATTAATAAAGTATTAATGTGGTAAAATGTAGTACTGATTAAGGAAAACTTTTAAATTTTTACTGTGATATTTATTGATAATAAAATATACACATTATACAGCATACATATATACAGTGAATTCACCTTACGAAATTAATCCGTTCCAGAAGTGGTTTCATAACCTGGATTTTTCGTAAGTTGAACCACATTTTACATGTAAAATGCGTGATTCATTCCACGGCCCCCAATATTACCCCCTAAACCCTTTAAAAATTATACGTTTTAATACCTCCTTCTGCTTCAATATCATACTGATGGTAGACGGGTTTGGCCATATTCCTTTGCGATATCACTCAACTGCATGCCACAAGCCCACTTCTTTTCACTCGCACCAGGAATCACACACGCACATGTGTTAACCATGTCTTCTTAGCAGAGTTATAATCTTACAAATGTTTATGCAAGGTTAAAAGCCTGAGCCAAAAACTAAAGTTGCAATGCGCACACTCGAAAAACTCACAAAACAACAGTAACTCTGTCCTTTACATGAAAAGCAACATGGGTATTATGGAGATGCAGCTCCATAATGGCCAATAGGAGGGAGCTGCTTCATCCCTCCTAGCCAATGGGAGGCCAGCGGGGCGGAATGTTGGGAGATTGCCAATGGGAGAGCAACTCGCGCATTGTCTGAATTTTTGAGATGTCGCTTTCATAACGTAAACTTGTTTCGTTTCCAGAGAAAATTTTTAGGAAAATGTGTTTCGTGACCTGGAGTTTTTGTTTGTTGGGACTTTCGTAAGGTGAGGTACCACTGTATATACAAACACCTTTAAATGTATTTTCCTTGAAACAAACAGCACTGTAGTTTTCAAAAATGCCCATTAGAGGAAGGTATTGCATTATTTGTGAGGCATGAAATGACTGGATTCAGGTATGAACTGCATTCAGTCCGAGCAGCTCAGCCACGTCCCTCAGCCGAAGTGGGTAGAAAACAGAGTTTTAGAGTGAGAGAGTTTGAGAGCGTTACAATACAAAGAAGCGGTGATGTGATGTGAGTTAATCCTCTAGCGCAGAGGTGAGCCTGCTTTTGTTTATTGTGAGTAGATGAGAATAGTGAATTCAGGTGTGAGGCAGCTCAGCCACGCCCCTCAGCTGAAGCAGAGAGAAAACAGATAGTTAGAGGCACAGCCACCAAAATCAAAGTCCCCCAAAAACACAGACCATAACAAAAAGGACATAAAAGAACAAGAAATGTAATAAATTGGATAAACAAAATGATAAACATGCTACACCACCGTATATAAAATCACACACACAAACATTCTAAACATTAACTTAGGTATTGTACTGGAATAATAATTGAAAAAGACTTTAATAGTGGAGTGTTTTACAACAGTTCAGATGATTATTCCTCTTCAGGCACTTAATAGGAAATGGTAATTTCTTAAGGAGAAAGTCTTATTTCTTCAGAAGAGACATCCAACGTCATTACCCTTTTCTGGCGATTAGCCGGCGTTTGAGTGGCATCATAGAGCTTAAATGGTAATTAAAACACACTGAAAAAAGGCTCATTGACAGTTTGTGCACGAATGAGGAAAAAGGGGCGTGTATATCATCTCACCAATCAGCAGGAAGGAGGACAGACATTGGCTGAATTTGAATCATATGACATTTGCTCGGCAATCCGCGAATATGCAAAGCCGCGAGTGCAAAACTGAATAGTTAAGGGGGTACTGCAGCTTTAAATCATTTCACGTAGTCTGATACGACAAACTTATCAGGTCTAAGATTAAATTAAGAGAGACGTTAAATAGATTGAAGGATTATTAAAAATAAGACTTTTTCTATAATCAGAAATTTCATGAGAGCAAATCTACTGACATACAGCACTTCGTTTTTCTTGTTTGTTTGTTTATTTATTTCCATGATGTCACTAATTCTGCTGAATTCATCCTGCTTTTTACAGACCGAAGGATTTCAGCGTGCTTTACTGATGGATCTCAAGTGTATGAGTGTCTGATCCTCACTTGATCTCATGGTGAGTCGGATGCACACACGTTCACTCTGATTCTCATCTATTAGATTGAGTATTAGAGTTTTGTTTATTAGTAATTTTGCATGTAAATCATGAGAAATTTGGTATTCAGGAAAATTGCGAGCAACCTAATGCTGGTTCAATGGATCAAAGGTCATCAGGAATATTTTACAGGAAGTAGATATGTTGTAATCATATATACTTAAAATCAAATGTTTCATTGTGACACGACTTTAATATTCAAGGAGGAAGGGCCAGTCTGTGAGGAGACGCACACGATAAACAAACATCTTGGTGTACAGTATGTTAGTCGTCTGTATCGGCTTAGAACGGAATCATAAATGTCTGCAGGTTAAGTTTGCATTGAGAATTCATTTTTAAACGCTTTGTTTATGCAACTGACCATTTACCTTGTATGGATTTTTGTAGGTGTCACTATATGCCAGGGGTCCCCAAACCTTTTCCTGTGAGGGCCACATAACTTTTCCCTTCTCTGACAGGGGGGCTGAGGTCAGTTTGTAACAGAAAAAGTGTGACGATCGCAGTGCTGCCTAAATATAAACATTTATTGTTTTCCAGTCAGCCACGCATTACCAGATATTAGGAACCCTTTCTGGGTCCTTCACAGAAAAAAGTCAGGAAATAAATAATAAAAAAAAAAAACGCTGCTTGCTATCAGTTGAGCGACCCAAAAGCTGCCCGAACAGACGACTGGTTCCGCTGAGCCTGGCGTACAAATGTATTGTCCTGAGCTAACAGTCCACTTTTTAGCTTTGAGAGTTTGGCTACTCGCATTTGTCTTTGCAAGCGATCATGCTCGTCTTTGTGACGGGATTCAGAGTGTTGGCGCAGATTGTATTCTTTGAATACCGCCACTGTGTCTTGACAGATGATACAAATAACCTTTTCTTTGCATTGAACAAAAAATAATAATCATTTGTCCACTGCAGGTTAAATACCCTGCATTCTCAAGCAATTTTTCTTTTTCATAATCGTTTCATCATTATTCCGATCTATTTGACAGGGGAGGGTGTAGGATTTTTGGGGTTTTTGGGGGCGGGGGTTCAGATAGGGGCACAGACGGCAGAAGGGTGGAAGAGGGTGTCATGTTCTAGGTGTGTATTAGTCTTGATCGCGTGGCCAGACTTAAAAAAAAATAATAATAATCATAATCCATCTCTGGTATTGTTCAGGGCGCCAGGCCAAACGTGGAGGCGGGCCGTAGTTTGGGGTCCACCGCCATAAACAAACATCTTGGTGTACAGTATGTTACTAGTTTGTATCGGCTTAGAATGGAATCAGATACATGTCTGCAGGTTAAGTTTGCGCTGAGCATTCGTTTTTAAGCTCTTTTTTTATGCAACTGACCATTACCTTATATGGGGTGTTATGGGTGTTACTATATGCTAATATCATGAACATATTAGTGCATGTACGAAGAAAAGGGGGGGGGCTGTTCCTTCTTGGACTGCCACTTCTTCACAGATTATAATTTAATGTACGGTAGTCAATTTGTTTCATGTTCTTATAGTCTGTTTAATCATGAATTTGCCAGATTTGTTGCATTTGTTGTTGGCATTTGCTTCTTCTGGATCATCACAATATCGTGATGCGTTATTAATATTTTTTTCCTCTCTCTCTCTCTCTCTCTCTCTCTCTCTTTCTTCACAGGCTCCCCTCTTACCCTGACGTCTTGGTTTAACCAGGATCCAAAATGAGCATAAGCAGCGATGAGGTCAACTTCCTGGTGTACAGATACTTGCAGGAGTCGGGTAAGCAGAAAGGATCGCTCGCTCTGCTCTGGGGGTCGGGGGTCGTTATTTCTTTAGAATAGCAATAAATGGGATTTCAGGAATTGGGTAACGCCTTCATGAAAATGTGTCTCAATAGGGAATCAGGACTACAGAGTGTGTGAGGAATGAATCTTCGTCTCTAATCCCAGGTGTTAATTGTGTTTTGCTGCAGGATTCTCGCACTCGGCATTCACGTTTGGAATAGAGAGCCACATCAGCCAGTCGAATATCAACGGTGCACTGGTTCCCCCTGCCGCGCTCATCTCCATCATCCAGAAGGGCCTGCAGTATGTTGAGGCCGAGGTCAGCATCAACGAGGTGAGTGTGCCATAATAGTGGTCATGGTGATGATGGTATGGATCAACTAATTCTGCCTCGAATCAGGTCATGATTGTGTGTGTGTGTGTGTGTGTGTGTGTGTGTGTTTTTTCTCATCAGGATGGCACTTTGTTCGATGGCCGCCCCATCGAATCTCTGTCTCTGATCGATGCTGTGATGCCCGATGTGGTGCAAACACGTCACCAGTTGTACCGCGATAAGCTGGCTCAGCAGCAGGCCGCTCCGGGGACCACAGGTGGCGCCAAGAACGGCGAGAGTGCCGCGAACGGAGAGGACAACGGGCCGCACGTCTTATCTAGTAAGTGGAGAGAAAACCGTGCTCAGGGGGACAGATCCTGGAATAGATCCGATTCATCCTGACCCAGATGAGAAGATAATTTAGGAATATGAAGGAAAGTTGGCACGGGGGCACTTCCGACCCGCTGGTTGTGCTAAAGCGCTGGATTTTAACCAGCTGTTCACATTCATGGCTCATGAAGTCGTTTGAATTCTTTCAGTGTTATTTGGGGAAATAATCGCTGCTTTGTTGATGCCGATGTGTAAGAACGACTTCTCTTGGTTCCGCGTAGACCATTACTCGGACATGATGGACGTGGACCGAGCGGTGGAGATCCCGGCACATAAAGCCATGGTGCTGCGCGGACACGAATCTGAGGTGTTCATCTGCGCATGGAACCCAGTCAGTGACCTGCTGGCATCTGGGTCAGTCATCACAAATGCTTTGCACCGGTGTAGACGTGTATGTGTGTGTGTGTGTGTGTTGATGTGCATGCTCACTGTGTTTGTGTGTGCACGTGCAGGTCTGGAGATTCAACAGCGAGGATCTGGAACCTGAGCGAGAGCAGCTCAGGAGGCTCCACCCAGCTGGTGCTGCGCCACTGCATCCGAGAAGGAGGCCAGGACGTCCCAAGCAACAAAGACGTCACCTCACTCGACTGGAATGTAAGAGACACCTCAAACTGCTCGTTTGTACCTCTGCTCCCCCCTCCTCCTCTCTCTCTCTCTCTCTCTCTCTCTCTCTCTCTCTCTCTCTCTCTCTCTCTGTCTCCTCCTTTCCCTCTCCCCTCCTCTCCTTCTCTCCTCCTCCCTTTTCTCCTCTGCTCCTCTCTCTCTCTTCATCTCTCCTCATCTCCCTCTTTCCTCTCTCCCTCTCTTCTCCTATCTCTCATTCTCTCTCTTGTGTGTATATATATACATCTACAGAGTGAAGGTACACTGCTAGCCACAGGTTCCTATGACGGTTTTGCCAGAATATGGACAAAAGACGGTACGTCTGCGTTTCTCCACTCCACCCATACCCAGTCAGTTATTTATGAACATGTCCTCTCCAGGTCTCTCTAATCAAAATATTTGTTTTTAAAAGACTAAATGTTGACAGAATGAGTCACTGATCTGTGAGACCCCAACCCTGTAATAAACCTTGTATATGACTCGTAGGTAACCTCGCCAGCACGTTAGGCCAACATAAGGGACCCATATTTGCTCTCAAATGGAACAAGAAAGGCAACTTCATCCTCAGCGCCGGCGTCGATAAGGTAACGCAGCGCATTCAGAACAGAAACGATCCGATCCAAGTTTAAACCGGGTCCACTTTTAAACCAACGGCACATGCTTGTTTTTATTCCAGACCACGATCATCTGGGACGCACACACAGGAGAGGCCAAGCAGCAGTTCCCATTCCATTCAGGTGAGCTCGCAGGTGAAGTCGGGAAGGGAGGGCGACAACAAAGAGGCAGTCGGTCCCACCCAGATCAGTTGTAAAAGTGATGGGCAGGGTTGCTTTCAGTCCGACTCTGCCCATAAAGCCATAGACACGGACTTGATAGTTTGAAGTACAGTCGGCCCTTGACCATTCGTGGTTCAGCGCTCGGACCCCCGCATACTCGCCGATTGGTGACAAACCCGGAAGTAACTGGCACGTGATTCAAATTTAGCCAATGGCTGGAAGCTTTTGTTTCTCCCTCCTGATTGGTTGCAGATGATGTGTACACCTCTTTTTTTCTCCTTCTCGCACATGTCATCAACGTGATTGCTTGAATTGTGAATTCACGTTTTTTTCTTAATCATTCCTACATTTTACTGCATTATTACTGTATTAATGACTAAGACTTGCAAGAGAATGGGTTTAACAATCAGATTAGCATATGTAATATCATACATAGGGTTTTAAAACCGCGTCAATAACTGGCGGACTTTCATGATCCGCGGGAGGGCCGGAACCGAACCATCACGAAAAATGGGGGCCTACTGTATAGAAAATATTCAAGTAAATTACTGCACCACAAACATGGTGGTAGAATGGATGTATCTGCTGCTTTGTAAGAATCGTGTGTGTGTGTGTGTGTGTGTGTGTAGCTCCAGCGCTTGACGTGGACTGGCAGAGCAATAACACATTTGCTTCCTGCAGCACCGACATGTGCATCCACGTGTGTAAGCTGGGTCAGGACCGTCCGGTTAAAACATTCCAGGGTCACACGGTACAGAAGTTTATGGCTTCTTTGCGTGCGTTTTTGATTTATATCCGTCATATTAACACTCGCATGTCCACGTCTTGGTATGCATGCTTTTACAGAATGAAGTGAACGCCATCAAGTGGGATCCAACTGGAAGCCTCCTGGCCTCCTGCTCCGACGACATGACGCTAAAGGTAACACAGCAGATCTGCTGATAACGTTGTTATTATTATTATTATTATTATTATTTCTATCTGTTATCCATAGCATGACATCACTGTGTTTTTCATCCAGCTATGGAGTATGAAGCAGGACACCTGTGTTCACGACCTGCAGGCACACAGCAAAGAGATTTACACCATCAAATGGAGTCCCACCGGACCTGGAACCAACAACCCCAACGCTAATCTCATGCTGGCCAGGTGCGTCGTCTATACATCTCCTAAAAACATAAGGAAAAATCGTAAACTGTTTGTAGAACGGTTCTGTCCTGTCCCACAGTGCGTCATTTGACTCGACGGTGCGACTCTGGGACGCCGAACGCGGTATCTGCATCCACACATTGACGCGGCACCAGGAGCCTGTGTATAGCGTTGCGTTCAGCCCTGACGGTCGTCACCTCGCCAGCGGCTCCTTCGACAAATGTGTGCACATCTGGAATACTCAGGTAACGCCATGCACCGAGAATGATTTGATCCTCATCTTAATCCCAAACTCTCCTTCCCACAAAAAAAAAAAAACGGGTGTATTTCATGATGTATCCACAGAGCGGCGCCCTTGTTAACAGCTACAGAGGGACAGGCGGGATCTTTGAGGTGTGCTGGAACGCTACCGGTGATAAAGTCGGAGCCAGTGCATCAGATGGATCGGTAGGTCCATGAGATTTTAATGTTGGTGTGCGTGTGTGTGTGTGTGAGCGCGCGTGTGTGTGTGTGTGTGTGCGCGTGCGTGTGTGTGTTTTAAACTTTTATGTTTTTTTTTTTTCATTTTGCACTGAGAGATTGTAAATTAAGACACGTTGCTTTAATTTTGATTAGAATTATTTTTTTTTTATTCACTATATACCCCTCAGGCACTCCTGCTCGACTTTTGGGGCAAATTCCAACCATATATTTGCAATAATATGTCAATCAAAAGGATTTTGAAGCACAGTTCTACTTACCAATGCTTCTTTGCGTCATGAGTCATACCCCATGATCATAGTTTCCCCACCCACAAACCAGGACGGGTGGTGATCACATTCTTCCCCTGAGGCACGTGAAGCACCAACCAGGGGTCACGAAACATGCTTTGTATACAATATCTCATAAACACTCCTGATTGGATAGAGACAGTTAATAACTAACAGGTGAACGAGTGTATCCTCCACCCTCTTTTTTTTTTTTTTTTTTTTTGAGAGTACACCCAGTTTTGCCCTCTCGTTCTCCCGGAGCCCACATTTCCCCAACATCTTTAATTCTTTGATATACCATATTAATCCCGCCAGGGAAATTACTGCCGCTGCATTTAACGCATCCACAGTGTGAGCATTCAAATGTCTCACACACACACACACACACACACACACACACACACACACACACACACACACACTTGGCGCAGTGGGCTGCCACACATATTGGGGCGCCCGGAGAGCAGTTGGGAGGTTCGATGCATTACTCAAGGGCACTTTAGCTATGAACGTACAGCTCACTCCCCCCACCGCCACACATCTTTCCTGCTGGTTCGGGAATCAAACCAATGACCTTTTCGTCCCAAAGCTGGTACTGTAACCATTATATTGTGACTGGCCTCTCTTATTTCAAGAGTTATTTTTCCTTTTTTTTTTTTTTTTTTGTTTGTTTTGTGTAATTACTCAGGAATCAGCACAATATCAAACAATATCAAAGCATGATTTGTCCTTAACTCACTGACCAACTGGAAGACTAAACTCATTTTATGTCTTAACGCTTCTGAGTCTTTTGATTGCGATTTGCCCTTCACAGGAACAAGTGTCAATCGTCTTGATCTACTGCTAAAGAGTTTGAGTCAAAGCGCTTGGCCCCCTTAATCGCTGCCGATAGCTATATTTACGTAGCTCAGCGGGTTGCTCTTTCCTGCCACCCGTGCCAACGGTTGATCATTGGCTAACACGAATGCTAATCTGTCTTTCAGGTGTGCGTGTTAGACTTGAGGAAGTGACTCCGCCAAGGGGAAGCCACGCATCAACAGAGAATGTGCACCTCGCCAAATTCAGAGTCTCCACGTTGAATGGTTGTCGTCCCACGGGGGATACGTGACTAAGTAGTCGGCCAACGCGTCAAAATATGCGTTTTTCATCTTCACTTCCCTGTTTCTGCCATTCCACAAATTCGGGACGCAACAGATTTCCGTACTCGAGCATGCGAGCGTCAGAGAGTGCTAGAAATTGTTTGTCTATTTTGAGACATCCTTATAACTTGATCTATCTGAAGGCCAATAGCCCCGCCCCCATAACTGTCGCTTTAGTTTATTGAATGGGTTGATTGTTTATACAAGCTATGCAATGTTATGGTTGAACAGAATCATGAGGATGGACTTTTATAACTCGATTCCCCCCCCCAAAAAAAAAAAAAAAAAAAAAGCTTACGAAGGACAGAATACAGCAAACACCCCCACCGCCAAAAAGTAAACGTAAACAAAGTGTAATGTCTGTTATTAAGACATCACTGATGAGGTTACAGCGTGTGCTAGTGTTTAACAGTTTTACTTTGAATCCTTGGCTCGCATGGTCTGGTTTCTGTAGCGGCGTCTAACGAAGTCCACAGCTCTGGATCAGCGGTCGTATCTGAATGCTAAACCGGAGTGCAAACCCGGTTGGATCAGTGTTCAAAACCGTGGGGTCGCGGAGTACGGGTTCAGAATCTGTGGGCGTGCGCTGACGTTTACGTGAAGTTTTTAAAGGTGCCACACCCTCCACTCACGATTTTTGTTCCCCCCTTATAAAATACCATAAGGCAGTCATAGTTGTAGCGAAGCGGAATTGACTTTGATGCGAAGATGTTTCGTCCCTGCACTTTAGACAGACGCAACGCAACAAAATCCGTCTAGCACTTAATTCTGGATACTTTCGACGAAAGTGTGTCGCTACACGAGTGCAGCATCCCCATTTTTAAAAATACAATATCACCTGCTATTGCTTCACTCAACAACCCCCCACCCCCCACCACCACCCCTTCTTTTTGGCGAATCCTAATTTGCTGAATTTTGTCCAGAACGTGGTTAAAATTGTTTTGTAAAGAGATGAGTATTTTGATGCTTATACTAATCAATACTACAATAGATTGTACCATAAAGACGCCTATTTATTATATTGTCTATGACAGTGGAATGGTATTTTATAACTTTTTTGTTTTAGTTTTAAGGACACACTTTTTTATGACTTCTTTTTCAGTCCTGGTCCTCGCCTCACCGTGTCTTTATTTTTATTTTTATTTTTTTTGTACTTTTTGGAATCTTTTTGTAATTCTTTATTTGTAGCCATCTGTTTGAAAAAAATATATACTTTTAAAAATAATAATTAAAAAAAAGTCCAAACACGATCATATCGTTACCAAGGTGGACCATGTAAATAAGTATCTGTTCAACCCACCTCCCCGTCACTTCATGTCATTTTTCAGTGAGACTTCTCCCTCGTTTTCTTTCTCTTGCTCACTTTCTGTTAAAGTTGATTGGACTTTGTGATTAAGGGTTTTTTTGTTTGTTTTGTTTTGTTTTGTTTTTTTTTTGTTGTTGTTGGTTTTTTTGAGTCAGATCAAATGTATAACGTCCGGAATAAAATATATTTTGATAAGTGGCATGTGTTCCTTTCATTATTAAAGAGAAAATATAATAATCAATGTGACTGGAGGAGAGCAGCGATGTGGGCTGTTGGGCAGATTTTGAGCTATCGTTAACATGCATGAGTCATTGGAAGTCTGAACTCATTCTGATGGCCTCCATGACGGGCGACACCCACCCCCACCCCAAGAAAATCAAAAAATCAGATATAAACAACTTATCAGGTTTTGAGATGCTGATAGATGAAAGAAAGTGTATTTATTATTGATATTAAATTTCTGCTCAGAGATGATCTGGAACGTACCACACCTTTAACGGAACTTGAGTAATGGGTCCACCGAGCTAAGCTGAGAGAACTGTTACCCATGCAGCAGATTCCAGCTCTCCGTGTCATAGAAAAGGTCCAGTGGAAAGTCAACATGCCAGGGTTAGCAAACTGACATACAACCTTCATATTTGAAGCACTACAACTTAAAACCCTCTCATGAGTTCAGAGGGAAATGACCTTGACCTCACTTAAGGTCAAACTCGGGTTCATTTTGTCAAAATTTGTCAAAATTGCTGCTTGGGTAACAGCCTGTCCCTCATTACTCCCTACCCAGGCTCTGTGCACTGGGGAGTATCACCAGTTGGGAAACTGGCCAGAGCGCAGCCATAGTCCTTCAGGACTGACGGAGGCCTACGCACGCACACACGCGCTACGGTCCCCGGGAATCGCTGCTTGTAGTTCTATCCGATGTGGAAGCGTGAAGGCGTTGAGCATTAAGAAGCAAACGAGATGAACCTGCAAAGCAAAATATTCCTCTACAAGAATACTGAACCACAGCAAACCTAGAATATTTCACTGGGATTGTGAAGCTACGTCCAAGAAATAAGGACCCGGCAACTCAGTTTTTGCTCAGTGGACTCAACATTTAAATATGTAAAGCAGCAGGAAAGTTTGCATGAATATTTTAAGGACACAGACAGCATTGTTTCAGAGTAACATTGAAATTTCGAAGGCTTCCAGCTGAACAATTGACACGAACATTGCGAACCGAATGTCAATATTTTCATATTGACATTGCAGTAGCCTGCGTGCGTGTGTGATGTCACTCATCGACTTCATCATGTGTTTATCACAGTGGTTTAAAAATATCCAGGGTCTTATTATTATTAATCAGGTGGTGCTTTTCGTGAGCCTTGTTTTGTGAAAGAGCACAAAATTAAGGAGAAAAACGTTCATTTTCCATAACCACTTCATCCCAGCTCCGAGGCCAGAGTACACCCTGGACAGCTCGCCAGGCCATCACAGGGCAGAAACATGCTGACCGCTATGCAGCTCTTGTCGAAAGTCAGCAATGGTTCTTTTACATGAACCTCTCACCGTGAGAGACATGGCCGGCCTTTGATAACCCGTTTAGCTGCACTGTGGGGACAGTGACAACCTGTAGAGAGTGGGGCTTGAACCCCCAACCTTAGGAGCAGTGATCCAGCACCTTTAGGCCACCACTGCCCTGGAGAAAAACAGAGAAGTGAATCAGTGAGACATACAGAAACCATGAAGAGTGGAACAAACTAAAACATTACTGGTGCACTCACTCTCACTCAAACTTCTCAGTCCTATTAGTGCAGTACAGGGGATGGAGCGTATCTCCACAGTCACCGAGTGAAGGCATGGTACACCCTGAATGGCATGCTAAATAAACCATTGCAGTGCAACACACACACACACACACACACACACCTATTCGCCTAATGGGCCTGTCTTGGTATGTCGAAGGAAACTCACCCAGGCATGGAGAGAGCATGCAAACGCAGAAATATCCTCATTCCATGGACCTTCTTGCAGTGAAGGGTATGTGTTACCCACTGTGCCACTCGAGGGAGAGAGTACTGATAGGAAATTCAGCTTTTTTTGGAGCGAATCATACCATTTGATTCATTCCGAAGAGTCGATTCATCTAACTCCTAAACGGCTCTTTCACAAAATTAGTCCACTTACTTTTTTTATTTATTTTTTTATTGTTGTTGTTGTTAATAATAATAATGATGATAATTTATAGTAATCTCAACAAAAATAGATTTAAAAAAAAAACGCCACAATTGAAATAGATGAACTGATCCAAAGATTCGATTCATTCCCAAAACGATACATTCAACAGTTAGAAATAAAGAAAAGGAGGCGTGTGTGACTCAAAATCAAATTCAGATGAATCAAAACAATTATTATGGAGCCAAAACGTTTTATTGCTGAGGTTAAGGTTTTTGGTTCATATCATTAATTAAGTGTGTAGGAGTGTTTTTCATTTAAATGAAGAACGCAAACGACCAATCTTACAGATTGAGACATATTTATTAAGTTTCAACATTTTGAACATATACATTCTGACATATACTAATTTTGCTTGCTTAATAATGACACCAGATGTTTCGGTATGTTCCTGCACATACTTGTATGTTGCTTGCTTTCCAATTTCACCAAGTTCAGGACTTGGATGGCATTTGTAACAAACAAAGTCTGAGTTCACTTTTGTAGCCGAGAAGGGCACAAACAGTTTCATTGATCAATTCTGACCTGGCATCAGTGTGGATTTTCTTTACAATACAAAATACCCTTTCACTGTCACAATTGCTGTTTGGTACAGTCAGCACTGCCTGCAACAGTTTTGTGAAAAGAGGAAAATCTCTTCACTCCCATCACAGTTGATTGACATTGTCATCACTTGATGCCACCACTCATCACACCTCATCTTTTCTCTCAACACTGGCATTTCATTTTCACGCAGTAATTGAAAATCCTGTAATTCCTCAACCAGTTTGTCTTCTTCCACACCCTTGTTTTTGAACTGCACGGCACTGAATGATCACGTGACTTGAAGTCACTCGCCTGTATCAGTGAACTGCCAACTCGTGTGTGCATAAACAAACGGAAGATAGAGACTGGCTATACATTTCTACGGTGTCTCCAAAGTGCAATATGCAGAAGATTAAGACTTAAAAATTCTACTGTGTGTTCAAAGTGTGACTTTTTTTTTTTCGGGAGGTTGTCTGGAAATCGGGAGAAATTAGTCTCCGGGCGTGAGATTGGATTTATGCTTTTAAATCGGGAGACTCAATAACTGTGATTGAGAGTCGACTCAATTCGGGAAAACCACATCCACCAGTGTGTGTGTGTGTGTGTGTGTGTGTGTGTGAGTGTGTGAGAGAGAGAGAGAGAGAGAGAGAGAGAGAGAGAGAGAGAGATTTCAATGTAAGCGTACAAAACTAACAAAAATCATTATTCAGTTGAACAAACTCCTTTCAGATTTAAAGAGTCGATTCATTTATGAACAATACATCCGATACCACACACACACACACACACACACACACCTGAAAAAGCCGAAAGGAAATCTCATATACAGTACACAGTATATAAAAGTAAAAGTATTTAAAAGGAATCAATTGCAAAAAAGCATTCAATTGAACAGAATCCTTTTAAATTCAATGAGTCGACTCATTCCTAAACATGACACTATCTACTGCAGGGATCACCAACGTGGTGCCCGTGGGCACCAGGTAGCCCGCAAGGACAATATAAGTTGCCCGCGGACCTGTTCACTGCTATTTTTAGGACAGGCCCATTTTTAGGACAGCGCCACTCTCCATTGAGCTGCATATAATTTTTTTGAATATATTTTTAAATCAAGTCAATATCTTCACATAGATGAATATCATTAATTATTAATAATAACATCTAATTAAATCTAATTAAATGTAAATTGAGCAAATTTGTAATTTCAGAGGTGTGTATCGACCTAGTAGCCCTTCGCATTAATTGGTACCCATGAAGTAGCTCTCAGTTTCAAAAAGGTTGGTGACCCCTGATCTACTGTATCCTACCATCTAGTAGTGTGTGTGTGTGTGTGTGTGTGTGTGTGTGTGTGTGTGTGTGTGTGTTGCAGACAACACGAAAAGAACGAAGCAGACACGTTTATAGGTTCGATTCGGATTGTCGACTCCATTGTTGTTTATATCTTATGCTGTGACATGCATGCACTATATTTTATGTGGTACTTTGTACCAACTCAGTGACGTCACGGTAACTATGTGTGGGCGGGCACTTGGCAACGGCGGCTTTCGGGTCGATAATTTATACGATCAGCACATAAAACGAAACCGCCGAGTGTGCAATGGTTTATTTATGATATAAAATTTAAGCCACAACCTACAATAAACTATACTTAATCTACCGACAACTTATTTAGTCGGCGTTTCATTTAGGCTTAATCTCCGGTCAACCGACATGTGCAACCCCACCACCACCACCACCACCACCACCACCCCCACGGTCAGACCAGTCTACGCACTTGCTGATCATAAACTGAAGCGTGGACGTCCAAAAGCCAATGACCAATAAAAAAATGCAGAAACAATATATTTTAATATAAAATAATATTATTAAAAACAATGTAAATTTTGTTATTTAAACCAAATGTCTTAATATTAATATTAAAACAGGTGTCATTAAAAATAATTCTTTAAAAATATAATTTTTTTTATTGATTTCATTATAATTTGACTGGTGTATAAAAGAAGTATTGATCAAAGAAAGTAATTGATTTATTTTATAAAAGAGGTTTGACCATGTTTTGTTTAATATCTGATTTAAAAATCCTGCCGAGAGATCATCAACATTTATTTGTACATTTTCGGGGAGGAGGTCAAAAAAGCGTGTGCTCTCTGTACGCAGGGAAAATGTGGAAAATGTTGAACCGCCCCTTACCGACACCAAATTATTCGAAGCGTTTCCATACAACTCATCAACCGTTTCTGTTTGACAAATAAATCTCACCTGAGGCGGAACTGAGAGTGAAATTGCTGATGTGGAACTGTGTGTGTGTGTGGGGGCAGTGGTGTGGAGTGTAGTTGGGGGAGAGTGGTGTAATGTGGAGTGTAGTGGGGGGAGTGTAGTGGTGTGGAGTGTAGTGGAGTGTGGTGTGGAGTGTTGTGGGGAATGGAGTGGTGTGGAGTGTAGTGGGGAGAGTGGTGTAGTGTGGAGTGTAGTGGGGAGTGGAGTGTGGTGTGGAGTGTAGTGGGGAGTGGAGTGGTGTGGTGTCTAGTGGGGAGAGTGGAGTGTGGTGTGGAGTGTAGTGGGTGAGTGGAGTCAGGTGGAGTGTAGTGAGGGGAGTGGAGTGGGGTGGAGTGTGTAGTGTAGTGGGAGGAGTGTAGTGGGGTGGAGTGTGGTGTGGAGTGGAGTGGGGTGGAGTTTAGTGGGGGGTGGAGTGTAGTGGGGGAGTGTAGTGGGGGAGTGGAGTGTAGTGGAGTGTGGTGTGGAGTGTAGTGGGGAGTGGAGTCAGGTGGAGTGTAGTGAGGGGAGTGGGGTGGAGTGTGTAGTGTAGTGGGAGGAGTGTAGTGGGGTGGAGTGTGGTGTGGAGTGTAGTGGGGTGGGGTTTAGTGGGGGTGTGGAGTGTAGTGGGGGAGTGTAGTGGGGAGTGGAGTGGAGTGGGGGAGAGTGGTGTAATGAGGAGTGTAGTGGGGGAGTGTAGTGGGGGGTAGAGTGGAGTGTGGTGTGGAGTGGAGTGGGGAGTGGTGTGGGGAGTGTAGTGGGGGAGTGGAGTGGGGAGAGTGGAGTGGAGTGTAGTGGAGTGTGGTGTGGAGTGGGGTGTGGATTTAGTGGGGGAGAGTGGTGTAGTGTGGAGTGTAGTGGGGGAGAGTGGAGTGCGGTGTGAAGTGTAGTGGAGGGAGTGGAGTGGTGTGGAGTCTAGTGGGGGAGAGTGGAGTGTGGTGTGGAGTGGAGTCAGGTGGAATGTAGTGAGGGGAAGTGGAGTGGGGTGGAGTGTAGTGTGGAGTGTAGTGTGGAGTGTAGTGGGGTGAGTGTAGTGGGGTGGAGTGTGGTGTGTAGTGGGATGGATTATAGTATGGGGTGTGGAGTGGAGTGGGGGTGTAGTGGAGTGGGGTGGAGTGGAGTCTGGTGTGGAGTGTAGTGGGGTGGAGTGTGGGGGTGTGGAGTGGGGTGGGGAGTGTAGTGGGGAGAGTGGAGTGTGGTCTGGAGTGGAGTCGGGTGGAATGTAGTGAGGGAAGTGGAGTGGGGTGGAGTGTAGTGTGGAGTGGAGTGTGGAGTGTAGTGGTGTGAGTGTAGTGGGGTGGAGTGGGGTGTGTAGTGGGGTGGATTATAGTGTGGGGTGTGGAGTGGAGTGGGGGGTGTAGTGGAGTGGAGTTGGGGTGGAGTGGAGTCTGGTGTGGAGTGGAGTGGGGTGGAGTGTGGGGGTGTGGAGTGGAGTGTGGAGTGTGGTGGGGGAGAGTGGAGTGTGGTCTGGAGTGGAGTGGTGTGGAGTGTAGTATGGTGTGGAGTGTAGTGGGTTGGAATGTAGTTGGGGTGTGTGGGGTGGAGTGTAATGGGGAGGGGTGTGGAGTGGAGTGACGTGGGGTGGGGTGTCAACAGTGTGAAAACTCTTCAACGTGTAAGCGACACACAGCGTCTGAGACAGAAAGAGAACCAGAATTGAAAAAACGTAGTAAAATGATCCCCACCCCTCCTCTTCCCACCCTCCCGCCCGCCCGCGCGCGCGCCCGCCCGCGCGCGCGCCCGCCGCTGAGGTAAAGTTTAGGTTGCTATGCTAACATCCAGTGAACCAAACGCTTCAGTGAGTAGCTCTGCGGTGTGGAGGGAGAAACTGGCTGCTCGTCTTCCTCATGGTCCTGAATGATTAAATACACGTGGAAGGGTTCATAAATCTCCCCGTCGCTCTAGTAAATAAACACAACAGCCTGTAAGTGTTTTATATTTAATTTTAAAACTTTGTGTGTCTAAGTGTGTGAGAATATAGTGTTTTAGCTTCCACACAAAGCTCTGTGTGTGTGTGTGTGTGTGTGTGTACACACACGTACACAATCGTTGGAGACGATTATATTAACTTTTTTTTTAATTAATGCAGCAAAGCGAGTTTATATCATAAATAACCTTATCAACAAAATGTGCTTCAACTTAAATATTTTACAAATAGATTCATTAATAAAATATAGAAAAATAAACAAAATGAATCTAATACCAACTATCAGACTTTATTCAGATTTAAATAAATGATTAAATAAAAGTATGTATGAGCAAATGGCATGTGTGGTGATATATATAAAACATTAGTTGGATTTATATTATTGTTCAAAAAAAGTATGTTTTAATTAATGAGTTAATGTGATGGAGTACAAGTCAAAAGAATAAAATCCCTTAAATTTCATTTAATACCAAACATGTTATTTTTGTTCATCCTTTAGTTTTAATCAATGACATTAATGAAATAATATTTAAGTATATATTAAAGTCACAGTCCCGAATCATATAATATATATTTTTAAAAACTAATACTATTTGTGTTAGCGTTTAGCTTAATTTCCATATATATAAATATATATATATGGAAATTAAGCTAAACGCTAACACAAATAGCATTAATATATATATATATATATGAGAGAGAGAGAGGATTTTCTGAGTCGATCCTTCCGTAGGAGAGTGCTCAATACTTTTTGGTAGAGCAAATAACAAAAATAAAAGGACAGGACAAAGACTTTCTATTGAAACTCCATTTATCACTACAGATCTGTTTCGAGGGGTGAAACCATCCTCTCTCTTCAGGTGATTATAGAAGATTATAGAAGAATGAAGTTTCAATAGAAAGTCTTTGTCCTGTCCTTTTATTTTTGTTTTGTTTTTATATATATATATATATATATATATATATATATGTATGTGTGTGTGTGTGTGTATGTATATATAACAGATATCTTTTTTTTTTACTAGGGTGTTTTCATTAAGGTAAGTTATTGTGATGGGATGAAATAAGCCAAAAGATTACACTACCTGAAAATAAAAATAAATTAATTCAGTGATGGTCTAGTGGATAGGGTGCAGGATCGCTAATCCTAAGGTTGGGGGTTGAAGTCCCCACAGGGTTGTCACTGTCCCCCCCCAGTGCAGCGAACTGGGTTATCAAAGGCGGGCCATGTCTCTCACTGTCTGTGGCGTGAGGCATGTAAAAGAACCATTGCTGACTTTTGTAAAGAGTCGGCTGCAAAGCCGTCAGCGTGTTTCTGTCCCTTGCTAAAAGGGTTGTGACAGGAAGGGCATCTGACGTAAAAAAAAAAAAAAAAAAAAAAACCCATGCCAGAGCAAATGTGCGAATCAGAGAATTCGCTGTGGTGACTCTCAAGAACGGAAAAAGCCGAAAGGAAAAGAGAGAGTGTTTATTGCCTCGACATAAAGTATGAAGACAGTTAAAATTAAGAATAACACAAGACAAGCCCCAAGTAAGGATATTTCAAAGTCCATTTATTATCTATTGTGTGATAGGAACACAGCTTCGACCTTTTCCTTTTAGTTGTTCATAACCTTTTTTGGAAAAATTTAAAACAGTAATATCTTTAATATTGGTCCTGTAAAGGTCATATTACTTTGAGAAGGCATTCGTTCTGTTGGTGTTTTCTCATGTTTGTAATTTTATTTATTATTATTTTTTTTTCCGTTTAAGGCGCTGTTAAGATAAGATAAGATAAGATACAGCTTTATTAATCTCACAATGGAGAAATTCACTGTTACAGGCTCTTGAGGTACTATCAGTAGGGGGTGCAAAAATAGATACAAGTACAAACATACACACATACATATATTATACAAGTAAATAAATAAATAGATACATAAATAGTATAAATTACTAAACAATAAAAGAAAAGAATGGAGCGACTTTGTAGACTGGCCTATATTAAAGTGTAATGTATCTGAGTGCAGAGTAGATGGGTTGATATGGTTGACAGTCAGTGGGGTAGATGTGGTTGATTAAAGTGCGCGGGGTTGTTATTGCACATAACCGGTATTTTCACAGACAGTTACAAAGTGGCGTTGTACAGTCTGATAGCGGTGGGAATGAACGACCTGCGGTAGCGCTCCTTCCTGCACTGAGGATGCCTCAGTCGTCCACTGAAGGAGCTGCTTAGCTCCTCTACAGTCTGGTGCAGTGGGTGAGAGCTGTTGAACAGGATGGATGTGAGCTTTGCTACCATCCTCCTCTCACTCACCTCCTCCACAGAGTCCAGTGGGCAGCCGAGGACAGAGCTGGCCCTCCTGACCAGCTTGTTCAGTCTCTTTCTCTGTGCTCTGTGCTGCCCGGGGCCCAGCAGATGGCAGCGTAGAGGATTATTAACATAATTTGCATCACATCAGCCATAAATCAACCATGTGTTCCGCATTTGAAAAAAAATAAGGAACTGGTATAAACATTAAAGTCCAAAGACCCTGAAAACCCAAAGCTCTGGTACTGGAGACTTCTATAATCAATTCCTGGCTGAAGACTTCAGCATCTATTAGATAACAGTTATGTATCGTGTCATTTTTAAATGATCAAAGTTTACTTTTCATCAATTATATATCCTGAAACTGGTAACAATGCTGCCATTCAATCGGGCTACGTGATGCTTTTTTTTTGGTCAAGATGATAATTATGTCAGATAAGATGAGTTGTCGTTAGGGGATTGCCAACACTGCATGTACGATTCCCACCAATTATTTTGCCTGGTTTGAGGAACGACGGACAGAAAAAAGCATCAGTCATGGCTGGTGAGGTGAGTAACTATAAAATATTCTAGCATGAGGCTTATTGTGGGCGGCACAGAGGTGTAGTGATTTGCGCATCCAGCTCTCGGTAAGAAGGTCTTCGGTTTGAGTCTCTTCCTCTGCGAGGTCATTTCTGTTTGGAGTTTGTAGGTTCTCTCGGTGTGTTTCCTCTGGATGTTCTGGTGTTCTCCTACAGTCCCAAGACATTCATATTAGGCTAATTGGCTGTTTCAAATTGCTTCAGGTGTGGGTGTGAATAGTTGTGTGTATCTATTGGCCCTGCAATGGACTGGTGAGGGGTTCGGGTTGTACCCCTCCTTCGCCCAGAGTCAGATAGTTTTACTGAGAGAGGTTCCAGCCTTCCTGCAACCCAGGTAAAATTAAATAGGCGAGGCTGGAGGGCCGGGTAGATAGGCTTTTTGTTTTCCAGAGTTTATATCATTGTTCTTTGATTGTGTCACATGACGAACCCCAAGCTTCACTCATAAGTTTGACTGATCTGCACCTATGGGCTTTGCTTAATATTCAAACGAGCACACTTGGTTGACATTCTACATGGCTTCATCTGGACATGTATACCGCTACTGATAACATATACGGTTTCAGCTGTAAGTCTTCCTATGATGTAGTCTGATAAAACCATAGATGTTTGGTACTAGAAGTGGTGGACAGGGCAATAATGATAGTCTAATTTTTTTTTTTTTTTTTTTTTTTTTTTGCGCTAGTGGGTTACATTGAAGAGGCAGCATGGTGGCGTAGTGGTTTGCAGGTCTGCCTCCTGGGGGTTTCTGTGTGGAGTTTGCATTTTCTCCCTGTGCTTGTGTGGGTTTCCCCTGGGTACTATGGTTTCCTCCCAAACTCCAAAAAACCCATTCACAGTAGGTTATTGGCTGTTTCAAATCTCCTCTAGGTGTGAATGGTTGTGAGTGTTGGCCCTGCGATAGTTTGG
Source organism: Plotosus lineatus (assembly GCA_024760905.1). Lineage (NCBI taxonomy): Eukaryota > Metazoa > Chordata > Actinopteri > Siluriformes > Plotosidae > Plotosus > Plotosus lineatus. The sequence goes on along the minus strand of CM045746.1, from coordinate 31,556,796 downwards.
TGAGCTGTCCAGGGTGTACCTCACCTGGAATCGGCTGAGATGGGCACTAGCCTCCCCGTGATCCTAATTAGAATTAATTGGTTCAGAAGATGAATAAATGAGTGGTTTGCATTAAAGAAGAAATATCATGGGAAGGTTTTAAATTAAGTTGCATTCAATGAGATTCTCAATCAATCCTACCAACCTTAATTCAGTTTCATTGGGCTTGTATTTTTTTGACTCTGTTTCGGTGATGGACATAACTGGGGGCATTGTGCTTTCGGGTTGACCATACGTCCATTCTGTACACCTGGCCATTCTTGTGAATGAGATATCTCGAGGATACTCAAAGATTTCCTTCATACTTTGCACAAATACCATCATTGATTCAAGGATGAAGTGGGTAGATTTTGGAGGGCAAAGGTCAAGTTCACCAGAGTTTCATGTATGCCATTTTTGTGAGTGGTCAAAAACACTAAGGCATTTTCTTTGTACTTCAATGTAAGGTCCACTTCCCCTTTCCCAATTTCTCCCTAAATTAGTCGTATCCAATTCCCACCCATTAGGTATTACCTTCCCTGTTACATGACCACCACTGACCATGGAGGGGTGCAAGCATGCACATGCCCCTTCCATGACATGCAGTGCTAGTCACTGGCCTCTTATCAAACTGCAGCACATGCGTATTTGGGGGTGGTCTTACACACTAGGAGGGAAACCACTATCTGCCTGCTCATATAAATGAGCTCACAGACGCTCGTGATTGGCTAGTGATCACTGTGACTGACAGGGAAGTGAGCGTATGCCATCTGTCCCTCTCGTGAGAGCTCGGCTAATTAGCTCCCACGAACTCCCAGCTACGGGTGGCTGTGGCATCAAATCGAAATTCAAGTCCACTCTGAGTTAGCAATGAACTGATTAGATCTTAGAGGTCAAAGGTGAAAGTCAAGGTCATTACTTCCAGGTGATTTTTTTTTTGTTGTTGTTGTTGTTTGTTTGTTTTTAATGTTCAACAAACAGTCAGCTCTTCTGAAACTACTCAAGCCGGGTGGGTGGGGGGACTCCAGACATTGGCTGAAGAAAAGTGAGCCAGGCAGAAGGCGTGCAATGCCCACACATGTACCAGATGTGGCAGGGACTGCCATTCTCACATTGAACTAATCACCCACACCTAACTCTGTAACAGCTGTGATGGTTTAACTATGGCAAAATAAAACAGTGCCTTACCCATGGTCAATATTGACTCATGGTGGCCATCATCAGGACTGAAATATAAGTAATTATCGAATGAGGTGAAAAATCACCTGGAGAATTTTTCAATCGAGGCGGTTTTACCCACCAAGGTTTTACGAGACCCTGTGATAATTATACTGTACTTTTCAATAGGTGTAGCCAGGTACCTGAAAGAGATAAGGCTGCTTTGCTGAGGGAGCAGAGAGGAAGTAATTCTGATGCAATAATAACGTACGCTGTATGTACTACAGAGTTGTTTTCCATATGTAAAACTCAATAGTATGCACGTGCGGTCAGTTCCTCCACATAGTGGTGAGGATAATTATACACTGGTCTTATACTGGTTACTTATATATTTTGTGCGAACAATCAAGCAGCTATTGTACTTGGTTTTTGTATGTTATGAAGAATCATTCAGCTAATCGAAGGCGTGATCCCTCAGCCTTCGGCCTTGGAAGCTAAAACTCCCTCGGTCTCAATATTTCTCCAAATCATACTTCACCTTATTCGATAGGTTCTATCCCCCTGGGATAATTGTTGACACAAATGGCAAATGAACATGTCCCAAAACAGATGGCCAATATGGCATTTGCATTTTCATGTTTGTTGCAGAGTAGTATATATTATGACCATTATTCACCTCAGGATCAATGAATATCCCCATAATGTTCCATCGGATTGACTATAAGGCAATATCCACCCTCCCCGTAGAATAATTTTGGAATATCTCATTATAAACAGCCTTTTAGAGGCTGGACTCTGTCTCTCTCACAATCTCTCTCCTTCTCCATCATACTGTACTGCCATGACCTTTGTGCACTTAAGTTCTATCTACGACCACTAATGACCGAGATATAATGTTCACGTTGCAGGAAAAGACTTTGAACATGTAGATCTAGTTTCCAGGAATTTTTTTTAGTTACTTTTATATCGCCACAAGTTTGCATGTTCTCCATGCTTGCCTGAGTTTCCTTCCAAAAGCATGCATGACAGGCTAATTGGCTGTTCCAATTCATTCCGAAGTACGAATAGTCGTGTGTGTGTGTGTGTGTGTGTGTGTGTGTGTGTGTGTGTGTGTGTGTGTGTGTGTGGACCCGGAGCTGGCCTGGCTAGCTGCTCAAGATCTACCCCACCCTTGCCCAGATCATCTGAGCTGGACACCAGCCTCCCCACAACCCTAATTAGGATTAAGCAGCTTAGAAATTGAATGACTGATATAGTACTGTAGATGATATATAGTGTGTCGTATTTCTACATCTACTTGTGATAGAAACTGATTTACAGGAAAGGTCTTTGGGCAGGCTTTTGAGCAGACTGGATCTGGTTGCGCAGCTATACATTTGGTACAAGGAAAAGCTTTTGATTTTGGATTTGTCTGTTTATTTATTTTATAATCTTGAGACATCCCACCTATGGCGCTCTATACAATTTTTTTTTTTAATTTATTTCATAAAAGTATATCAAACTGGATGACATATTTGTATTTTAGTTTAAAAGTTTTCAACTTATTAAAAATGTAATAAATTTGACGAGGAATAAGATTTGATGTGCAATTGTTCATTCATTTGCCGACCTGCTTAATTCTACTCGGCTCTATGTGTATTTGGTGTGTATTTATGAGCATTAAATTGAGTCCAGTGTGTACAGTCGGGTGTTTTTAAAGCACCCTGGAGAGGAGCTTGTTCCTGATATTTGATCCCATGTTATCGTGAAAGGGAATCTGTGTGAAGTTTAGAGGTCAAGGCTATACAGTATTAGATGCACCATCTAATTACAGTACAATATTATTGAAATGTGGTTGACTGATGTACATTACATCAAAGTACAGTATGTAGCTGTATGAATAAAGAGAGATAATGCGCCAATCGGATTGTGGGAGGAAAGTTAAACACGGTGAGAGAATTCCTTAGAGAGACCTCAGTATAGACATAATTCAAAGATCACGATGGCACTCATTGAGATCAGTTTGTCTGGAGTTTCCATATCCATAAATTACACATGAATAAGGAATGTGCCCATTGACCTGGAAGGTTTGAATTCAGGCAGTACTTGATGGATAGGGAATTGGCTATGGCATAATGAGGGGTTTGGAGGGGACAATTTTTATCGTAATACCTCTTGAATGAAGCTACCGAGAAGGCTTTCTAACCACCTGAGTTAATGGTATCTGATTGGATCCTGGGTGGCGTAGTGGTTAGCACGCCCACCTCAAAACAAGATAGCGTGGATTTGATTCCCAGACCCATGGTATTTGTGTAGATTTTGCATGGTCTTCCTGTCCTGGTGTGGGTTTCCTCCCGTACTTCAGTTTCTTTCCACACGTGTGACATTCGCACGTATGATTCCCGGTGTGAGTGAAAAGAAGAAGCAGGCTCGTGGCATGCGGTTGAGTGATATCGCAAATACATAATTTCACTGTCATTTAAATAAAAATACAGAAAAAAGCCATAAAATAAAACAAAAACAGATTAATAAATCTCACACATTTAAATCTAAACATCTATTTTCAATGCCATGTCACTGTGGCATGCAGCGGAGAGCCAATCCTTTCTGTACGCCAGTATGTGGGCTTGTCCGATATCTTGAAACTCTAATTTTATTGGATTATACCAACAGCCACAGACTGCGCATGCTGATCTTGAGTAAAGAGGTAAATGTCCCTGGTTTTTGATCTGCTCATTTGCACGAAACCAAGCACAGCTGGCAAGCAAACACAAATGGACAGACATGGAAAAACTTCAACTCGAAAACCAGCTGATTGTCAAAACTTGGGATGCGCTTCCTGTCACAAAAACACTACAGCATGTGAGTCCTGTCATATTGACCATGTTTGGCTCCACATACGCACACAAGCAGTTCTTCTCACACCTGAACAACATCAAGCCCAACCTGCAGTCACGTGTAATAGATGGAAGACTAAACGCCTGCATGAAGCTGAACCTCAGCATGTATCAACCAGATTACAAAGCCATCAGCAAAACCATGCAGCACCAGAAGTCGCATTAATAGTAAGAAGTACTTTTCTTATTAATAAATAACTTCGTTATAACAATGTTGTTTAAAATAAATTCAGTCATATTAGCAGACACTCCCCGCTTTACATTCATTCGTTTTACGTATTTTTTTATTTTACTTTTTTTTTTAATTTATTTTTTTTTATATTATGTCAAATTTTGAGTTTAGCGTACTCTGTAGTACGAGACGTACCTACGTAGTACGCTGACGTAATACGCTACATATGCGTGAAGCTGTGTCCATTGTTTACAAACAACAGACTGAACGTGCCCTCCTTTCTCCCAGTTCTCCGCGTGTTACCCTTATGTTAAGACGTCGTCTCTGTTATCTTTGTGTTTACATTGTTTTGCGGACTTTTGTAACCCTAAGCAAATATGGTTGCTCAGAAGCGTAAGCCTACTAGTGATAGCGGTAATCAGAAAAAGTGACAAGCCATCTCATTAGAAACGAAGATGGCTATTATCAAGAAAATGGATGCTGGTGAAAAACATGTGAATGTTGCACGTTTCTTCTAAATGGTTCCGTCGACCATCGGAACCATTTACAAGCAGAAAGATCGCATCATATAGAATGTTAAAGGTTATATTTGATACTCTATTTGATGAGTGAATTTGATTAAAATGTATCTATTTGAAATTATTTTGCTTGAATTTAATTTATTTGAAATTAATGTTGATATTATTTGATATATTTGATATTATTTTACAATGTTATATTTATAATTGATTTAGGGGTATTTTATGAGATACGGTATTGGTATTTATAGATGTATAGTACAGTATGAATGTCATGCGTCACTGGAACATACAGTAACACCTTACGTTTGGCCATCCGGAACCAAACTAAAACGTAAGTCGGGGTGCGTCTGTACTCTAAAATTGTTGGTCGTCTTTTTCAATTTGGTTGTATTCCTTGTGTGTGTGTGTGTGTGTGTGTGTGTGTGTGTGTGTGCGCGTATATATATATATATATATATAATATATATATATATATATATATATATATATATAATGGCCCTCAGAGGATTAGATTCTAAAATGTCTTTTTTTTTTTTTTTTTTTTTTGGCTCTCTTAGTCAAAAGGTTCCCAACACCTGGTTTAGGGGTAGTATTGGGGGCCTTGGAATGAATTAGGCCTCTTACATGTAAAATGCTACTCAACTTCCTAAAAAAATCAGGTTACGAAACCACTTCTGGAACAGATTAGTTTCGAAAGGTGAGGTATGACTGTATATGTGTTGCCCTGCAGTGGTCTGGTTATTTGTTTAGGGTGTACTCTGCCTTCACCCAGAGTAGGCTGAAATTCGTACCAGCCTCCCCACGACTTTAAGATTAAGCAGCGCAGAAAACATATCAATAAATGAATGAATTGTAAAATATTTGACGTCCTCTTTTGACATCGTCATTCCTTCGTTGATTCGGGCTTGTGATTTGGACTATTAATTATGCCAGAGGGTGATTAGGCATTTAAAGTTCGATGTGAATCTCTGTATCTTGACAACAGCCACAGTCCCGTCTGAAGAGTTGCTGCCACCAACATACTTCACCGTGTATGACATTCTTTGGCTGATAAGCCCTAATGATCACCCTCAAACATATCTTTTGCCCAACAAGTTCTACCGTGGTTTAAAATCAGATAATGACTCATTCCGAGGTGTGTGGACGCCTGCTGATAACAGGCCTTCCCCTAGGCTGTCCCCAAATCTTGCATGTCTAGAATGTCTTTGTGTGCTGCAGCAGTAAACTTTTCATTCACTGGAACTAAAAGACTCCAAACCTGTTTTGGCATGACAATGATCCCGTACATGAAAACAAGTTAAAGGTTTGTCAAGATTGGAGGTGAGTAACAGGAGTGTCCCATACAAAGAGATCTGACCTTCACCCTCAACCCCACTGAGCCTTTTTGATTGTTTTGTGAGTGAGGTGAAATGAACTTTAAAACCGACTCCACCCTAGACCTTCTCGGTATTCTAAGTACTAATGCCCTTGAACATATACAGCCACACCCCAATTCTAGTAGAACGATTTCCAGGAAGTATGGAGCTTCCAAGTGCAAGATGGAGTCTGGAATTCTGTGTATTAAAAAGCACAAATGGTGTAAGCCCAATAATTTCCCACTCCCCACCGCCTTTTATGTCTGAACATTTGCCAAATTGTTATTGTACCTTTGGGCCATGTCAGAGATGCCACTCTTGTCCCCACATGATGTAATTTATTCTGAGCCTTTGATGCACACAATTGTCTGTTGCTTTTAGAAGATTGTCTTGCGTGTGTTTTTCTATCCCCTGATATTTGATACTCGTCTTCCATCCCCACTCCCCAGTAAAATTAGCCTGATATTAGACTTGGATAACATAGGTAGGTAAAGTCCGTTGGGCTTTATGCGCTAAAATTGGTGGAACAGCATTTGGTATTTAAATGTAGAGGAATAAGAAAATGGAAAGATGAACGGAGCAGACTTTCAGCACGGCCACTTCCAGGCACAGGTCTGTGAGCATTTTAATGTTGGTCGAAATAAGATTATAGACTCGAAGGAGAAGGAAGACAAAGCGTGCGAAATGCTGTGTCCCCAAACCCGACTGACCCAACAATATTATGAACACCCAAAAGTTCTTTGATGAGTAGAAAAAAGAGAGAGCGAACTAAATCGACCTACCTTTCAGTTTAGTGATCAGTGAGATGTTTTTTTTTTTTTTTTTTTTAATGCGTCAAGGTGCCTGCCAGCTGACTATTTTAAGTGACTGACCTACAGAGGGCTGCACAATGATTGACACATCTGCCTCACAGCAAGAAGGTAAGGTAAACTCCTCTGGGCTTTTTACACCTTAGCTCTGGTGGCTCATTGGACCGGTGCTTATCCCCGGTTTCCGTAGCGTGAACCTACCAGGAGTTCAACTCCTCCTGGATGGGACACTAGTCCATCACAGGTTACTTTTCCTGTATTTTTTTTTTTTCGGTACCCATTTATACTGCTAGGTGAACAGAGGCACACTTGTGGTTGAGACCTTGCCCAGGGGTCTTAGGACGGTGGGGGTCTAACTGGGATTTGAACACACAACCTCCCGATCATGAGCTCAGCACCCTAATCACTTTTACACCGGCCTCTTAAAGCAAGAAGGCATGGGTTCAATTTCCAGCTTGGGTATTTCTGTGTACAGTTTACATGTTCTCCCCATGCTTATGTGGGTTTCCTCTGGGTACTTCCACAATCCAAAAACATGCACAGTAGACTAATTGAATGTTCCAAATAACCCCTAGGTGTGAGTGTAAGAGCATGACTACTAACCCTGGAGACTGCAAGTTCGAATCCGGGTTAATGCCACAGTTGTTCGTGGCTGGGAGTTCATGGGAGCTAGTTGACCGAGCTCTCACGGGAGGGAGGGATGACATACGCTGACTTCCTCGTTACTCACTACCAATCGTGGGCATCTGTGAGCTCATCCGGGGGCAGATGGTGCTTTCCCTCTGAGTGTGTTAGACCGCCACCAAATATGCATGGCACCGCAGTTTGAAAAGACGCAGGTGGTTAACATTGCATCTCTTGGCGGGCCATGTGCATGCTTTTACCCCTCCCTGGTGGTGGCTGTGTGATGGCGAAGACAATACCTGATGGGTGGGAATTGCGTACAACTGAATTAGGAAGAAAATGGGGGAGGGGTGCGGAATCCTAAATAGTGTGAGTGTGTGTTGGCACAGTGATGGCCTGGCAAGTAGTTCAGGGTGTATCAGCTTCCCTGCAACCCTAATTAGGAGTAAGTGGCTTATAAAATATAAAATCAATTAACCACGGAGTCAGCACTTTTTATCTATTAGAGACTTGCAGACTTGGCCAATAAGAATGTGTTTGTGTGCATCCACTTGCAACACTATATTCTATTGGCTAGCTTTGTTTGAGCTGATCACATGGTGAAAAAAATCTCGACTGTGTGCTGCCCTCTTTCACATGGGTAACTGGCTTCGATTTTAGTGGAATAATTAAAGAATCAAGGTAATTTTACCCTCACTTTTTTTTTTTTTTACACAGCCATGCAGGAGGCGGGATTTGATGGTTCCCATTAAACGATGATGAAGCTTAGTGACATGGATCCTGGAACCCCCCCCCCCCCCCCCCCCGCACACTGGTCGGAGCTGTTCATTGTTCTCAAGCATTTCTGTTGCTCTCAGCACTTTCACTGCCTCTGTGACCTTAAAGCCCTCCATTATTGCCGACCTGTGGCATGTTTGCTGTGTTGGCTTTTGCATTGATGCAAGGATTTTGGGGGGGGGGTCTGTTGTACGTACTAGATATGTCAATTAAATAATGATCTGAATGCGTTTTATTCTGAGCTACATGACACTAGAACTAAAGAGTAAGAGCACAAGTGCAGGAAATAACAAACAACATGGAGGAGGAAACTAATATGACTGAAATCTTATATTACTCCTGTTCTTTTATATCTGTCCACAAATTAATGTTGAAAAAAATTAGTTTTAATATTCAACATTCTTCACTATAAGCCCATCAAGATTAAACATATAACTTAAAAAAAAGTTTGTAAAACTTAATATGTATATACATGCTTTATAGAACATTGAAATGCAACATCACGCACTACTGTGGTGGTCAAACTCTGCTTCCCCTTGCACCAACTGGACGGCATGTTTGTCTTCCTCCTCCTGTTTACAGTCTCTCCGCTTTCTGTATTTGTGTTCTGACTGGTTGTCTTTCTGAAACCTTTCCAGAGGCTGCCAGTGAACAGGATGAGCGGTGATACCACTGTGCATGCCAGGATGGGGGGCCGAACCGGAAACCCCAGAAAGCCATTTCAGAATTGTGAGCCCCTCCCAAACCCCCAGCGTTCCCATCAAGTTAAATCGGCGCACCTATGGCACACATACAATTTTTTTTTTTTTTTTTTTGTATATATAAAGTTATTTGTCCAAACAAAATATTTAGAAACTTCCATGACAATACTGTATTTTGTACACATGATATTGTCCATGGTACTGTATTAATGTTGTATGGTACTGTTTGGTGGAAGTTGTTAATCTATGTATTAGAAGGATTAACACCGATACCGTTGATTATTCTCACACTCCAATTCAGAACCAGTTAATGTATTTCATAGACATAAACACAAGTTCAGACAAGACCCTCAAATGATGAGCTTTTGTTGGCTGCAAAAATACTGAAGACTAAAATCCACCATTCCAATAATATTGGTGTTGAATGTTGGGTCTCAACTTCCTCCAAAAAATGAAATACCATATTCGACGTAATAAGCGCTCTGCTCGAATATGTCTCTGTAACGGTAAAATAAGGCGTTCACTGCCTGTAAAAGTGAGTTTACACGGTATTTCAAGACCCCTGCCACTGGGGAATGTCTATAATGTTCCTCAGTAACGACACATTTGATTGTTCTGCCAAAACAGGAAAATATTTTGCTGTGTTCTCTTGGTAAATGTCCAACAACCAATGAACCATTAGAAACTGCTACAGCAAAACTATGGGATGCTCTGAATGAATGGAGCGATGAGCCAGATATGGACCTATCAGAAAGTGATGAGGAGGATTTTTCACTGATTCTCCTGCTCACTAACATACATTTAAGCACTCCTGGCCATATGGTAAAGTTGACCTTTGTGTTGATTGGCTTGATTTTACATGGGGGGAAAATATTTAAAGGAACAGCACCAGGAGGGAAAATTAAAGGGTCTTTTTTTTTTTTTTTTACTTATGCTGTTTTCTGTTTATTTTCAGCTTTGTGTAAGTAATTTGGTTGATAATACAAAATGAATAACACAAATACCAGTAAAACGCTTTAATTTTTTCTGTTATTATTCATGCTTCGATGGTAATAAGCACTTACTTACCGTTCCACTCCGCTGGTAACATTTTAATACGCGCCCACCCACTGCAATTTTTAAGCGCCCTGGGCGCTTATCACGTCAAATACGGTAGTATACCCAAAAAAAGCACAAGGAATAATATTTCACATGCATGTATTGTACCTACTAAATATTTGCATTCTTATTTATTTTCATTTCCAAAAAGAATTTAAAAAATTCAGCAGTCCAAATGTGACCAACTCCAGCATAATAGAGATGAAGTAGGACATATGAATTACTGCAATAGTTATGTATTTAGTAAGAATCTGCTTTAAAATGAGACATGATTATAGAAACTCCCGTACATCCAAACAAAATGAATTCGGCTCTGGACCAGTCAGCACCATTGTTCTTGCGTCTCCTGAGCAACACATGAGTTGTATTTACACCGAGTCATGTCTGTTGTGAGGTGTCATATTGTTTTAGTATTATTTGATTGGGAGAATTGTTCTGGGATCCGGTAAGTTGGGAGAGAGTTTTCGTAGTGAATATGGATCCTAAGGAAATGCCCTGAGCACCACAAAAGTTGTTTAAAATCAGTACAATAGGTGGATATTTCTATTGTTCATAACAGCGTGGACACGCAACCCTTTCTTACACAGATATCTTATCATGGATAGATTGAGTTTATGGGTATTTGAACTTGGTCATATGGAAGATTTTGCTTTGATGAACGTATTTTTGATGATAATTGCATTTTCACCCAGGTACGTTGTTTTCAACTTTCTGAGATCAGAAATGCTATTTGGATCCTGTCCAAGCTTTTGCTTGTGATGGATTTTATGTAAATGTTGTACTATAATTTTTGTTGGAGGTATTTTACTCAAAACACGAAGTTTGAGACATCTGTATTATACTGAAACGGGTTACAAATATTTGTTTAATTTTATTTGTGTCATGGTATTTCACCAGCACATTCAACAATGACTCAAAGTGCAAAATGAAGCAAGGATTTAACAATCCTGTAGCTTGTTTACATGTATAAAGCCGAGTTAGCAGGTGTAACCAGTCTCTAAGATACCATCTACTTTCAGCACGTTCCCAATACATGTGATATATCGTCTAGTGCTGGTCGTGTGTGTGTGTGTGTGTGTGTGTGTGTGTGTGTGTGTGTGTGTGTGTATGTGTGTGTGTCAGTGGTGTATTTGTCCTTTTGTCCCTATTTTTATGGCCTAGGAAATTACATCACAATGATGCAGGCTTTTTTTTTTTTTTTTGCACAAAAATGTATAGTATTGTTAAGGACGTTTTCTCAAATTGAAAGCTGTGACCTGACATGGAGTGCACATAGATCAAAGGATTATTATTGTTTCCTATAGACCTTTCACATAAGTTCACCGGGAGACAGCACACCTTCATTTTGGTATTTTTTTTTTACCATTGGTAACTGGAAGGACATTTTGCACTTTCAGTCAATAACATTACCAAAACATACAAGTAAGTCACTGTCTTCCTTTCGGCTTTTTCCCTTTTACTTGGGAGTCGCCACAGTGAATCATCTGATTCGCACATTTGATTGACAAGGAAGACAGACAGGCATTAGAGACTGTCTAAAAAAGAAATTTAGCATGTGTATATACTGTATATAAACAATAGAATAACAGTTTATCAGTAATGATGATTATTAGCATTCTACCTCGATGATATTGGGAATATTTATACTACTGAATGCTAATATTAATAATAATGCTAATCAATTTGGTGAACTAATTTTATTGTAGTAAAGTCATAAAATTATAAACATTACTTGTTAAATAGAGTTAAATTTTTAAATTGGTGGCCGGGTGACATTTTAGTTAGCACATCCTAAGTTCTGGATTGATGAGGGCTCTTGTGTGGGTTTCTTCTGGATACGCCAGTACAGGTATACCTAAACTTAAGACATTTCGAGCGTGTGTGTGTGTGTGTGTGTGTGTGTATATGTATGTATGTATATATATATATATATATATATATGTATGTGTATGCATATGTGTATATATACATATATATATATATATATATGTATATATATATATATGTGTGTGTGTGTGTATATATATATGTATGTATATGTATACTAGTCCTTCTCAAAAAATTAGCATATTGTGATAAAGTTCATTATTTTCTGTAATGTACTGATAAACATTAGACTTTCATATATTTTAGATTCATTACACACAACTGAAGTAGTTCAAGCCTTTTATTGTTTTAATATTGATCATTTTGGCAAAAAAGTAAAGAAAAAAAACAAAAAACCCTATCTTAATGTCTTTTATTGTTTAAAAACTGATGATTTTGGCATACAGCTCATGAAAACCCAAAATCCCTATATCGAAAAATTTGCATATTGCATCTGACCAATAAAAAAAGTGTTTTTAATACAAAAAAAGTCAACCTTCAAATAATTATGTTCAGTTATGCACTCAATACTTGGTCAGGAATCCTTTTGCAGAAATGACTGCTTCAATGCGGCGTGGCATGGAGGCAATCTGCCTGTGGCACTGCTGAGGTGTTACAGAGGCCCAGGATGCTTCGATAGCGGCCTGAAGCTCATCCAGTGTTGGGTCTGGTGTCTCTCAACTTTCTCTTCACAATATCCCACAGATTCTCTATGGGCTTCAGATCAGGAGAGTTGGCAGGCCAATTGAGCACAGTAATACTATGGTCAGTAAACCATTTAGCAGTGGTTTTGGCACTGTGAGCAGGTGCCAGGTCGTGCTGAAAAATGAAATTTTCATCTCCATAAAGCTTTTCAGCAGATGGAAGCATGAAGTGCTCCAAAATCTCCTGATAGCTAGCTGCATTGACCCCGCCCTTGATAAAACACAATGGACCAACACCAGCAGATGACATGGCACCCCAGGCCATCACTGACTGGGTACTTCACACTGGACTTCAGGCATTTGGGCATTTCCTTGTCCCCAGTCTTCCTCCAGACTCTGGCACCTTGATTTCCGAATGACATGCAAAAATTGCTTTCGTCCAAAAAATGTACTTTGGACCACTGAGCAACAGTCCAGTGCTGCTTCTCTGTAGCCCAGGTCAGCCGCTTCTGCCGCTGTTTCTGGTTCAAAAGTGTCTTGACCTGGGGAATGTGGCACCTGTAGCCCAGTCCACTGCTTCCACAGGTCCCCCAAGGTTTGGAATCGGCCCTTCTCCATAATCTTCCTCAGGGTCCGGTCACCTCTTCTGGTTGCGCAGCGTTTTCTGCCACACTTTTTCCTTCCCACAGACGTCCCACTGAGGTGCCTTGATAGAGCACTCTGGGAACAGCCTATTCGCTCAGAGATTTCTTTGTGTCTTACCCTCTTGCTTGAGGGTGTCAATGATGGCCTTCTGGACAGCAGTCAGGTCGGCAGTCTTACCCATGATTGCGGTTTTGAGTAATGAACCAGGCTGGGAGTTTTTAAAAGCCTCAGGAATCTTTTGCAGGTGTTTAGAGTTAATTGGTTGATTCAGATGATTAGCTTAATAGCTCGTTTAGACTACCTGAACATGATATGCTAATTTTTTGAGATAGGAATTTTGGGTTTTCATGAGCTGTATGCCAAAATCATCAGAATTAAAACAATAAAAGACCTGAAATATTTCAGTTGGGGTGCAATGAATCTAAAATATATGAAAGTTTAATTTTTATCAGTACATTACAGAAAATAATGAACTTTATCACAATATGCTAATTTTATGAGAAGGACTAGTATATACGTATGTGTATGTATGTATATGTGTGTGTGTGTATATATATATATATATATATATGAGTGTCGGAGGGAGTGGACGAAGGTTGGCAATGTCTGGTAATGTGGTGTCTTAGCAGTGTTCACTAGTGGACACTAGAATCAATTATGTCACTGTGGCACATGCCTGTTGCATCACACTTGTCTTCATAAAGAAAAAGTTGGAAGTCATGACAACCTTTATAAAAACCTTGTAATAATGACCACTGTAAAGCAAGTATGAGAATGAAATGTTAATCGTAAGTAAGACTTATGGTATTTTTCTACATGTAGTTGGTGTATAAGGATACACTCCTGTGGGCTTACGTATAGAAGAAAGATGTATCTCGAAAAGTGGTGCAGTTAGTAGGGGTGTCATGCCATAAATGCATTAAATAGAACAGACTAAGATATATTACAGTAGTTTTGTATAATGCATTGAATATTTTATAATAAAGTGACCAATTACTAAAGCCAAATCTGAAATCAAATGCAGGAAATAGTTTTCCACCGGCAAGATTTTAACTAACACCTTTTTGTCTATAAACACTTGTTTACTAGTTAATTTCAAGCAAGTTGTTTCTATTCTACAAAAACTTGTCAATTGAAAAGTTTGAGAGATGCATTTTTACAATTCATAATTATGATGCAAGAAGATGCGCATATCTGCATTATCCGGTGATAAGTGTCACTTCTTGTTCAAAATGTTCCGTGCTGTTGAGAACTCGCGCTCTGACGGCACACTAGAAGCAGGGACGTACCATTTACCATACAGAGAGGCGGGACGTGCCATTTACTAGAGGTGTCATTGAAAATAGCATTTACTACAGATGCTGTCATGAACACAGTGTGCTCTAGTGTTATTTAAATTAAAACAGCTTTGTATGAAATTCAATATAAGATGAATTTTATATAACGTTAGAAGTATTGATATCCCTTTTATAGGTATTGATTATCAATCGACATAATTATATCGGTATATTCCGATTGTCAATGACATCCCTAGCAGTTAGTATTGGGCTAATTAATGTCCACAGTTCAGCTTCTGAATAGAGGGTGTCAAGTTTCTCTAAAGCGTGAGGTTGATCATTCAGCACCATTGTCGTCTAATTGTGACAGCACAGCATCCATAACATCACTGGCATCTATCGCCAACAGATTTTGACAATAGGGTGTCAGTACGGTTCCTGAAAAAAAAATTCTGTAGAAACTTTATACAATACTCTGGGCCTTTGCTATATTGCATGTAATGGGTACTTTCGGCACATGACCGACAATACGGTGTAAAGAGGTCATATTGGTCTGACCGAAAAACTTGAAATTGAAAAACACTTTTATGATTTCTGGGGACTTAATCCCTCCAAAGGGGGACCTTTTTTAGTGCCATTTAAAAATCTCATCGTGGCCTTCCCTTGGACTCATACTAATAGTTGCTGAATCTTCAAAAGCTGGGACATCTGATGGTCACAACTTCATTATCACTTCATCACTGACGGCCCCCTCATGGGATGACCAGCAAGGGCTTCAACCAGCTCCTCTAACGGAATAAGGCATCAAAGAAAGACTTGGTCAGATTCATCTTCTTGTTCCTGTATCGAGTATTGTCTTGTGAAAGACATATTTGTCTTGGACATCACTGACGTCTTATTTTTATCCGAGGTATGGTCCTCACTGGGATCAGCAATTATCTGTGACAAATCTATAACGCCATCTTCAGAATCAACTTTCGGAGACTTGGCCAGTTTCTCAGCCAGAGCTTGCGTCGCTGGATGACAAGGAAACACTTCTGGACACTCTTCTTTAACCATGTCATCTTTTGGTGATGGAATTGGTTTGTTGGCTTTGGACTCATTGACTGGCTACTGCATTGCATGCAGAGCATGTGTTGCCCTGCCTTCACCCAGAGTCAGCTGAGATAGGCTCCAGTTTTCTCACCACCCTACTGGGATTTAGCGGTTCTGTGATTGTGTGTAAGATATTAAAATTACAATAGTATATAAAACCCCCTCCTTGAATTGCCACCTTATCGTGGTGGAGGAGTTTGCGTGACCTAATGATCCTAGGAGCTATGTTGTCGGGGGCAAATGCCCCTGGTAGGGTCACCCAAGGCAAACAGGTCCGGAGTGAAGGTCCAGACAAAGTGTGATTCAAAACAAAACAAACCCCTAAAGACACGAGACAACAAAGGAAGCAGTCTCCCTTGCCCGGACGCGGGTCACCGGGGTTCCCTCCTGGAGCCAGGCCCAGGGGAGGGGCTCGAAGGCGAGCGCCTGGTGGTCGGGCTTATGCCCATGGAGCCTGGCCGGGCCCAGCCCGAAAAGGAGACATGGGACCGCCCTGCCATGCACCCACCACCCGTGGGAGGAGTTGTAGGGGTGGGGTGCAGTGTGAGTTGGGTGGCAGCCAAAGGCATGGGTTCTGTCGGACTGATCCTCGGCTGCTTACTCTGACCTTCGGGACATGGAATGTCACCTCTCTGGCGGGAAAGGAGCCTGATTTGGTGCGTGAGGTGGAGAGATACCGACTAGATATAGTCGGGCTCACCTCAACGCATAGCTTGGGCTCTGGAACCATCCATCTCGAAAGAGGCTGGACCTTCTTCTATTCTGGAGTTGCTCATGGGGAGAGGCGGCGAGCCGGTGTGGGTATTCTTGTTGCCCCCCCGTCTCGGTGCGCAAATGTTGGGGTTCTCCCCGGTTGACGAAAGGGTAGCTTCCCTCCGTCTTGGGGTGGGGGCGGGTCCTGACTGTTATTTGTGCTTATGCACCAAATGACAGTTCAGAGTACCCACCCTTTTGGAGTCTTTGGGGTGTTGGAGAACGCTCCCTCGGGAGACTCGCTCGTTGTCTTGGGAGACTTCAACGCCCATGTGGGCAACGATAGTGTGACCTGGAAGGGTGTGATCGGTAGGCACGGCCTCTCCAGTATGAATCCGAATGGTGTGTCGTTGTTGGACTTCTGTGCTCGTCATAGTTTGTCTATCCACGAACACCATGTTCGAACATAAGGGTGTCCATAAGTGCACTTGGCACCAGGACACCCTAGGTCGCAGTTCGATGATTGACTTTGTAGTCGTGTCATCGGACTTGCGACCATATGTTCTGGACACTCGGGTGAAGAGAGGAGCTGAGCTGTCTACCGATCACTACCTGGTGGTGAGTTGGCTTCGTGGTGTGGGAGGTTGCCTTCCAGACCTGGCAGGCCCAAGCGTGTAATCAGGGTCTGCTGGGAACGCGTTTGGCGGAGCCCCTGTCCGAGAGGCCTTTAACTCCCACCTCCGGCAGAGCTACAACCACGTTCGGAGGAGGCGGGGACATGGAATCCGAATGGGCCATGTTTCGTGCCTCCATTGCTGAGGCGGCAGCCCATAGCTGTGGCCGTAAGGTCGCCGGTGCTTGTCGTGGCGGTAATCCCCGAACCGGTGGTGGACACCTGCGGTGAAGGGGGCCGTCCAGCTGAAGAAGGAGGCCTATCGGGTTTTATTAGCCTATGGGACTCCTGAGGCAGCAAACGGGTACCGGCAGGCCAAAGCGTGCTGCAGCCGAGGCTGTCGCAGATGCAAAATCTTGGGCGTGGGAGGAGTTCGGTGGGGTCCTGGAGAGTGATTATCGGTTGGCCTCAAAAAGGTTCTGGGCCACCATCCGACGCCTCAGGAGGGGGAAGCAGTTCTTCACAAACACTGTTTACGGTGGAGGTGGGGAGCTGCTTACCTTGACTGGGGATGTCGTTGAGAGGTGGAGGGAATACTTTGAGGACCTTCTCAATCCCACCAACACGCCCTCCGTGGAAGAGGAAGACCCTGGGGGTTCGGGTGAGGGTCCGCCCATCACTGGAGTGGAGGTCACTGAGGTTGTCAAAAAGCTCCTCGGTGGTCGAGCTCCGGGGTTGGACGAGATCCGCCCGGAATATCTCAGGGCTCTGGATGTTGTAGGACTGTCTTGGTTGACACGTCTCTGCAACATCGCGTGGTCATCGGGGGCTGTACCTCTGGATTGGCAAACTGGGGACCGGAGGGTGTGTTCCAATTATCGAGGAATTACACTCCTCAGCCTACCTGGGAAAGTCTATGCAGGGGTACTAGAGAGGAGGATCCGACCGATAGTCGAACCTCGGATTCAGGAGGAACAATGTGGTTTTCGTCCTGGCCGCAGCACTCTTGACCAACTCTATACGCACCACAGGATTCTGGAGGGGGCATGGGAGTTTGTCCAATCTGTCCACATTTGCTTTGTGGATTTGGAGAAGGCTTTCGACCGTGTCCCTCGAAAGATCTTGTGGGGCGTGCGCCGAGAATACGGCGTTCCGGATCCGTTGCTACGAGCGATTCGGTCGCTGTATCACCGGAGCCAGAGTTTGGTCCGTATTGGTAACAGCAGGTCGGATTCGTTTCCAGTGGGAGTTGGAGTCCGCCAAGGCTGTCCTTTGTCACCGATTCTGTTCATAATTTTTATGGACAGAATTTCTAGGCGCAGTCGAGGCGATGAGGGGTTCTGGTTTGGTGGCCATCGGATATCGTCTCTGCTTTTTGCGGATGATGTTGTCCTTTTGGCTTCATCAAATCGGGCCCTCCAGCTCTCATTGGAGCGATTCGCAGCTGAGTGCGAAGCAGCCGGGATGAAGATCAGTACCTCCAAGTCCGAGGCCATGGTTCTCAGTCGGACAATGGTGGAATGCACCCTCCGGGTCGGGAATGAGGTCCTGCCCCAAGTGGAGGAGTTTAAGTATCTTGGGGTCTTGTTTACGAGTGAGGGAAGGATGGAGCGAGAGATCGACAGACGGATCGCTGCAGCCTCTGCTGTTAAGCGGTGCCTGTACCGGTCCGTTGTGGTGAAAAAGGAGCTGAGCCGCAAGGCGAAGCTCTCAATTTACCAGTCGATCTACGTTCCAACCCTCACCTATGGTCACGAGCTTTGGGTAATGACCGAAAGAACAAGATCACGGATACAAGCGGCTGAAATGAGCTTTCATGACCCTAACCCTAACCCTTTCTCCCTTAGAGATAGGGTGAGAAGCTCCGCCATCCGGGGAGAGCTCGGAGTAGATCCGCTGCGCCTCCGCATTGAGAGGGGCCAGTTGAGGTGGCTCGGGCATCTGGTCAGAATGCCCCCCGGACGCCTCCCTGGTGTGGTGTTTCGGGCATGTCCAACCGGGAAGAGACCCCGGGGTCGACCTAGAACACGCTGGAGGGACTATGTCTCTCGGCTTGTCTGGGACCGCCTCGGTGTCCCCCCGGGAGAGTTGGAGGAAGTAGCTCGGGAGAGGGATGTCTGGACCTTTTTGCTAAGGTTGCTGCCCCCGCGACCCGACCCTGGACTAAGCGGAAGAAGATGATGATGATGATGATGATGATAGTATATAAAACAAAGTTCAAATAATCAGTTCATGGATAAAAACACTTGATTTTAGTGCAATACTTGTGCCTCAAGATTTAAAAAATTGTCCTGGTGAGTCCTCACGCAACACCCTCTGCAGAGGGACATATCCCCTCCTGCACTTTCCTCACAGCATGTTTTGAGTGCATGGGTCAAACTTTACAATCACGGTTCAAGCACATGTTTTATAAAAATTACTTTTTTTATGGTGGAGGCATACCAATCATCAGAATATTGCATCATTAACAAAGACTGTACCGAGTAAGGTCTCTTTAACGTTGGGTCGCCATCAAATCAACAGTGCCAAGGTGGAGGGAATGTACATAAATTTAGTGGTCAAGTGTAAAAAAAGTGTTTTTTTTATTATACCATAAACAAGGACAGGTTACCAACTATTTCATACTGTAACAGATTGCGTCACTAACATGGGTAAAATATGTAAAAATGCAGATGTGTCAAAATTACCCTACTTACCTTCCAGTGAATTAGCACCAATGGTGAGAATGAGTACAAGTGACCAGTTCCAACTCCCAAGTGGTGCATTGGCAAGTTGTGTGACAACTAACCCGGAGATCACAAGTTTGAGTCCAGTTCAGTGCCACAACCATCCGTGACCGGCAGTCCATGGGAGCTAATTGGCCAAGCTCTCATGGGAGGGAGGCATGGTATTCACTTCTCCATCATTCACAGTGAGCGCTAGCCAATCGTAGGCATCTGAGAGTTCATTCGTATGAAGGGGCGGATAGCACTTTCCCTCAGAGTCTATTAGACAGTCCCTAAAATACACATGTGCCGCAGTTCAAAAAGAGGTGGATGTTTAATGTTGAATGTAACGGAGGGGGCATGTGCATGCTTTTGCCCCTCCTTGGTTGATGGTGATCATGTTACAGGGAAGGTAATACCTGATGGGTGGAAATTGGACACGACTAAAATTTTAGAGGAAAAAATAGAAAGGACTGATTCTGTATTGGTGGTTTTCCTTATTATTGTAATTTGAACTATATGGGGTGTGGAATTGTGTTGGGAATCTTTAGAGGGTTTAGTTTGTTGAAACTTTTTTTTTCTTTCCATTTCTGTTCCAGGCATGCCAACCATGCTACCAGAATCCTCTTGAAATGGTTCCAGCATCAGGATGGACTTTAAAAGAACTTTGTGACAAGCACACCATGTTTCGGCATAAAACATAGCCAAGGCTCCCCCCCCCCATCTCTCTGACCTCAGACTCCCACCTGGATGTGTAGAAGGGCCAGAATGTTTATCTCTTTACGGTGGATCAGGAAATGCCAACTTCGACAGCTGATAATGATGTGCTTTGTGTTATCTGTGATCAAGGTGTACTGGGAAAGTCTTGACAGTAAGGTAGCAGGTCATGTCAAGTCCTACTCTTACTACCTGTTGAACTCTTTGGACTTTATAAGAACTAACTTAACAATTAGTCAGGAGGAGGCTTGGAAATTCAGCAAACACCGTTACCTAATAAACCATGAGCAGAAATGTGTCAACAAAGACGTGCTGCTTT
This sequence comes from Plotosus lineatus, assembly GCA_024760905.1. NCBI lineage: Eukaryota > Metazoa > Chordata > Actinopteri > Siluriformes > Plotosidae > Plotosus > Plotosus lineatus. The sequence goes on along the minus strand of CM045746.1, from coordinate 31,536,113 downwards.
TGCTGCTTGTGAAAAGCTCTCCAGAGAACTTCAAACGACGGCATGCCATCCGGTCAACATGGGGCAATGAGCACTACATCAAGAAGAACCTTGGCGTGACCGTGAGGGTGCTGTTTGCCCTTGGCATCCACCCGTATCCAAGGGAGAGGAAGAAGATTCGGGAAAAGCTACTTTGGGAAGACCATAAGTACCAGGATCTACTTCAACAAGACTTTCTTGATACCTTTCACAACCTCACTATCAAGCTTCTCCTCCAGCTTGGTTGGACACACAGGTATTGCGACCATGCCCGCTTCCTCATGTCTGCAGATGATGACATTTTTGTCCATATGCCCAACCTCATCCGCTACCTACAGGAGGTCAACCAGACTGGAGTCAAAGACTTTTGGATCGGCAGAGTGCATCGAAGTGCTCCACCAGTTCGGAATAGAGACAGCAAGTATTACGTGTCTCACGCGATGTACCCCTGGCCTCTCTATCCTGCTTACACCCCTGGAGCTGGTTACGTTATCTCAAGAGATGTGGCCTCTCGAGTCTACCAAGCTTCCCTCACTTTAAACGCTTCTCTTTACATCGACGACGTCTTTATGGGCATTTGCGCATACGCCAAGGGGGTCTCACCCCAAGAACATGTCTTCTTCTCTGGAGAGGGAAGGGCACCTAACCATATCTGCATCTACAACCAAATGATGACCTCACATGGACATGTTAAGGACTTTCACGAACTCTGGAAACTTGCAACAGATCCTGAGGTGCACCAAGTTTCCTCAGGATTTTTTGGCAGGCTCTATTGCTTCATAACTAAAATCAGACTTCTTTGTTTAGTACGTACCTTTGACACCTACCCCTGTAAAGCAGCCCTTTTCTAGGCTTTGGATTTGTGTACATAGTGCCTGGGTTGGTATAAAAAAAATTTGTCCACTTTCCATCTTAGGCCAGTCAATGTTTTTGTGCAAGAAAGGAATCTGCGTTGTCTAAAATATCTTCATGAACTCCAGCATTACAACCTGCCTTGACTGGAATGAAGAGACCCAAACACGTTCCAGCATGATGCCCCTTGTCACAAAGTGAGCTTCATGAAGGCATGGTCTGCCAAAGTGGGAATGGAAGAACTTGAGTCCTGACTTCAATGTTGCAGAACTAAAACACTGACTGCACCTCAGGCCTGCTTGCTCGGCATCATTGCCTGACCCCGTCACCAATCTGAGTCCTTATGTGCTAAAATTTAATATGTACATCAGGCTTCAGTGTTGCATCAGTTGGTGCAGTTTGACTGAAGTATACTATGGTTTGTATGTGACTGCGGAAGACTCGGACTCGGAGGTGATTCGTTCCACACACTGGTGCAGAGAAGCGCCGCGGACCTCAGGTCTGAATGACCACACAAAATCACATCTTACTGTTCCTTTCCCATCATGAGTTCTCTACAGTCCTTCGTTTACAACTGTATGAAAAAGCCTATTTTTATATTATATTTTATATGCACATGCTATCTTACAACAGCGGTAATCAATAAATGGAATCACTTGGCATCTTGGGTAATTGCTGGGAAGTGTTTTATTTAAAAAATAAAAAAAATAAAAGGGCGAACAGTACATTTTCACCAGTGGGCCCCATTCTGAATTATGAACTAATGTATCATGTTTTTTGTCCACTGGATTCCAAACTGTTGTGCTGACCTTTAGTTATTCATTGAAGGTGTCGTAGGTGTTGCTAAATAATCCCAGGGCGTTATCGAGCATTATTTCGAGTTTGTGAGGTGGATAGTAAACAGTTATTGCATGAGTATGATGTGGTGAATTATTCAGTGGATGTGTTGTCATCTCCCACTGACTGAATAATTGATTCTCCATATCATAAAACTGGCTTCTAGAAATTTTTTTTTCTTTTTTTTTTCAAAAAATATTTTCAAAGTTGACGTAACAGTGCTAGTTGTGCAACAATAAGCACTTCACTTGTGCGATGGCATTGATGCAATACTATATTACAGTTTGTAGAACAATACCAAGAATTATTCCACCAATCATAAGTGAGAAAATATTTTTGAATGAATATCTATTATCCCAGATAGTAACACAATCAGATAGAGCCCAACAGATATCCCTGAAGATGCCTTTGACCATAGCCAGTTTTTTTGTTTGTTTGTTTGTTTGTTTGTTTATTTTTTTTCAATTGACTGTCTCTTTCCCCCACCCCCTATTTTTTTATTTATTGTTTTATTTTTTTTAGACTAAAGTAATTTGTCCATGGTTTGACACGCAGGGTTCCCAAACCTTTTAAAACTGTTTTTAAAATTCTGGCTTTACAGTTGAGTGTCCAATAAATGTTTTGACCTTGTTGTTTTTGACTTCATGGTTTTTCAACAAAATATACACTTTTTTTTTATTATTTTTTTTTATGTTCAGTGGTCCTTAAAGTCTTTGATGTTTTGAGAATTGGTATGCAAATACAGACTTGAGCGTGCGTGACAGCTGGTCTTCCAGCAAACGTTCTTATTTGTGTAAACAGTTAAGGTGTGGTCCGAACAGAATTTAGGATTCTCTGAAGGAATTTCTGACAACAGAGCGTCCCTTGTGACCTCAGAGGGGCTTGTTCTGAGGTCACCGACCCTGTTCCTGGGTATCTTTTTAATTAGCGAAAGGGGGTTGTGTTCGATTTTGGTTGGAGACAAAACCTGCAAGAAGGTAGAGTTCCCTTCATGAGAGATGTGCAGAACAGAAGGACCTCTGGGACCATGATTAGTCCAAACCTCTACTTTATAGAACCTGGTTTTGAGAAGAGTCTGCATAACTAGAAGCCTTGTTTTTTTTTTAGCTGGCTGGGTTCATTTTGAACCAGCAGGACAAAAAGCTATGGATTTTGAATAATGGTGATATGATGGTATAGTAAAGAAATAAAGTGATTCAAGGACTATGGAGGTAGAGATGATTATCGTGTTATCTCTCAATCTCTCATCCTTGCAGACCAGGTCGATCAAGTTTGCGGTGGAACAGCAAGCACATATTTTGTCTTTAACCTCAGACTTGAACGCTGGTTCTGTTCTCCATTTACCTTACAGACATTTGCTTACCATTTTCAACAAGCAACAATGCAAAGAGTGTGCACTCGCTACAAACACACACCAAGTTTTGCATAAGTTCAAGTTCTCAGGTTTCTGAAGGTGCAGCCTCAGCATGAATTGGCAGCAAAACAGTGCTGTACCGTCGAGTATAATACTGAGGAGAACTTCTGAGATACTAGTAAACAGCAATGAGATACAGCACTTTCATAGTCATGAGAATCATAATTGAGATATTGATGAGATAGTGTTGTTATAGTTGCGATTTCCAAATATTGAGATGTTATGAGGTGCAGTCCCAGTGAAGCGGTTTCATAAGTGAGAACTGTCTTAAAATTATTGACCCTGCGATGGACAGCAGGAGATAGAAATTGTGTGTGTAGGATATTGGGTAATAATTGCCCTGTAATGGCATGGTGAGCTGGTCAGGGTGTTTCCTACTCTCTACCAGCATTGGCTGTGATGAACGCCAACGCTTCAGGAAATTAATTGAGGATTATGAAAAGCAGTGTTATTATGGTGACGGAAACAGGTTTGTTTACTTTTAAACCGTTTTCTTTTTTTTTTGAAGCAAGGTTTGGTTTTTGCTCTAAATGTGCAGTTTAAATGTTTTCTTTTAGCATTAAATAAAATAATGTGCAGAATTAGGATTCGTATTTTTACCTTCAAGCTTTTTAGGGAGAGGGAAGTATTTTTAAAGATATAATCGAGGTGTGAACAGGCGGGTCACTGAAATGGACTTTTATTTTGTAATGTACGACTAAGGAGAGAATTTTTTTTTTCTTTTGGTTCCAAATAAATTTAATATTCAACACTCCACCAGACACACACACACACAATTTTTTGTTGCCAAGGACGTTACTGTATTTATTTGCATGTCTTTTTTTATATATAATTCAGAAAGGGGAATATTAAGCTACTGGACTTTGTCTGTCCAAACGTTTCCTTGAATGTTTTTATGTAAATTCTGGTTCAACCTTCAGGCTCATGCCTTCTTTGCCTTTCAAATCACGATAACATGTTTTCCTTAAAAAAAAAAAAAAAAAAGCGCCTTATTTTAAGTCATTATTTTTCTAATTTTATGAGGACGAGTTTTTTCTGTTGATCACCGACACCATGTTCGAAGTCAACACTGGACGGTTCGGTCCTTGGGAATATCCAACTTAATATAAAAACAGGCGCACTTTAGTATTTAATAGTGAAAAACACTAAACTTATAAAGTTTCTATTTTAGATTAAAAGCATATGAATAACATACAGCATTTTAATTTAACCCTGACGTCATGGATTGCAACATAATGCATAACTGTGGCTTTTCGATCAGCCCACTGCCTTCTTGATTAATTGGGGAGGTGACGCCTTCACGGTCTGGGTTGCCATAGTAACCGAAAAGAATTTGCACACGGGACACATAGGTTTGAAAAACATTTACTGATTCAAGATCTCTGTAAGGCTGCTGTTATTACAATGTTCACAGAAGAAAAAGGGATGAAAGTTCATCGTTTAAATAAACCCGACTTCAATTCTGTTATCGATAAAAATTTGATTTAGTGTTCGATGAGTTCTGACCCGATGAAAAAGATCCATCAGAAAACAGCAATGCAAAAGCAGGGTGCTACAGCGCCCTCTTGTGTACCAAAGCTGGGGGGGGGGAGAGGAGAGAAATTCAGAAGTCTCCTTTATGGGGACTTCAGACAATCCGAAACCACTTCCCTGATCTTAGACCCCAAAACTTTCTTAATTTAAACAAACAAAAAATGAGGCTTTTAACCCTCAAACAGCACCGGTGTTATATTTATAAAATAATAAATACATAAATAAATAAATAAATAAAGAGGCCCAGCCTAAGTCCTCAACATGCAGCAAATACACAGCGCACACGTGAGTGTATCACCATCCTCTTTATTGTCAAATGAGCCAAACACTACATTAAACATTTAAATCCTTTAAATGTTAAGACCCACTGTTTGTTTTTTTTTTGTTTGTTTGTTTGTTTTTTTAAGAGGACTTCACACAAATGTACTTAAAACAAAATACAATTAAATTAATACATTCAAAAAGTGCCTTTGCGTTTACTGACTGGGAGGAGTTCGAGCGAGTCAGTGAACAGAGTTTAAACTGCACACGTATGTTAGCATAACATAATTGGCAGACTTAATGCAGCACTTGTATCTTTTAGTCCACAAGTAAATTACTAAACGATGAAGAACATCTAACACGGATATTTTGAACAGACTAGGGAGAAAATACCTGATAAACACATTTAAAGAACCCATAATCCTGTAAACGCCACTACAGCGCCCACAGCCGTCCACAGAAAAGTCACGTATTGAATTCGCACGTCTGATCCAAAGTCAGCATCGAGGAGAAAACAGGCTCTTTATTTATTCTTCCGATAAAATAAGCACAAAAATGCAAGTGACTGTAGCTATCCCTGCATTTAAAAGGATCTCCGGCGGGTTTAAATCAGATCGGCTACGTTCATGGGCATCTCCTCCACGGTCGTGTTGTAAAACGTCTCAATGTCTCGAAGGATCCGTTTGTCTTCTTCCGTAACAAAGTTAATGGCGACACCTTTTCTGCCAAAGCGGCCGCCACGGCCAATCCTGGAGAGGGAAGAAAGAAGGGAACCTGGTTTATTATATGAAGATCCGACACAGCAGCCCGCAGAGCGAGACACTGCCCCACCTGTGAATGTAATTCTCTCGGTTTGTTGGAAGGTCGTAGTTGATGACGAGGGAAACCTGCTGCACGTCGATCCCACGAGCCTGAAAAAGGAAGAAAGTTCATTCATCCGCAGAACCCAGAAATTTGCACCGCAACAGGAAGCAGATCTAAACTGATACTCACCAACAGATCAGTCGTGATCAGCACTCGGCTCGATCCGGACCGAAATTCTCTCATAATGATGTCACGCTCTTTCTGATCCATGTCTCCGTGCTGTAGGGGGAAAAAAAAAATTCATTAATAAAAATAATAATAAAAAAAAAATTGGGGTTTATTTGAACAGTTTCTTCCCCTGGACATCAAGCGGGCACGCCACGTTAACATGTAGGCTTCTGGTTAGGGGTGTGATCAGAAAAGTTTTAAAGTTTCTCCAGTACGGTCAGTCCCGAAAGATGGTATGCCATCATCTCACACCTCATCCCGAAATAAATAAAGAAAATACGATCCGGCCGTCATACCAGCGCAGACACGGTGAAGTCTCGGCCGTGCATTTTCTCCGTCAGCCAGTCCACCTTTCTCCTCGTGTTCAAGAAAATGACCGCCTGCGTGATCGTCAGAGTCTCATAGAGATCGCAGAGGGTGTCCAACTTCCATTCCTTACAGACAGACACACCGTTTAGTGGTAAACAAAAACAAACATCAAGCCACAGACCACATTGACGAATGTAGCGCAGAATCTTGAGACGCAGGACACGAGACATTAAGAAAGAGGTCCCACCCGGTCTCATTTCCGACTCTGCGCCTTTATTCCCTCTCCCTTCTTCGGGATGTACCGGACCAGCAGGACCAGCAGAACGGAGCCAGGAAAAGCTCAGAGCTGCTGGTTTTGGCACAGTGCTTTCGATGAAGGCTTTCAGAGGTGC
>CM045746.1:31516965-31524465 GCA_024760905.1 Plotosus lineatus | reverse complement strand
CTTTGATGTCTGGTCTTAATTAAATGTACCATTTATATATATATATAAAAAGTTAGTGTAGCAGCTCTATCTAGGGACACTACAGCTTGACCCAAAAAACCCCCAACAATTATAATGGTGTTCATACAAATTGTTTGGAGTCTTAAAACTCGTTATACAAATCAGGCACATGCATGCATAAAAGGTATACCTGGTCTCACAATGCACACACACACACAAAAAAAAAGAAAAAATACTGATCAGTGGGTGTTTCGATGACTACACTGAATGCAAATTCAAGATGGCAGCAACTCTACCATATTTGATATTGGTCCATGATGAAAATCGATGGCACCCACGCTAAAAGTGATTGGTGATGCAGCTTGAGTTAGTCCACTGAATGCAACTAAGGGCACACCAACAGACGTTGCATGAGACTACAATACCTTTCATACACTCTGCTACTGTATTAAAACTTAAAATAGTACTTTTATTCCCCCAATAGGAATTTCTATATGTATAAACCCATATTTTAGTGGTTCTGTTCTCCATGCATTTAAAGCAGACTAAAATAAATTCAGTTTTCCATCAGATTCTTCCAACTAAAAGCAAAATGTCCCCCCACAGACACGATTTTGAAACTGCCTTCAAACACATGGGTATTTTAAAATCGCTCATTGAACATCCATGATAATTACCTCGATGACGCCATCAGGCTCCATTCCTTCAGGCCCTCCATGATCTCGATCTCTAGAACTACGTTTGAAAAACACAAACACGATTAGTTCAGTCTTGGAATATTGCACCCTGCACAGATAATGCACCCAAGACAAGAAAAATCGGGTATTTTCTGAAAGCCACGTGGAAAAAGACGAGGACGAGCTGTTCTTTGGCTGAATCCCAAACGTCACATTGCTCCCCACTCACGCGCACTACTGTTAAATACCGCACTAATGACGCCTAGACCCTACGGAGTGCACTCGAGTACCAAAAACCACTCCATTTAGGATTTTCTACGTGTCGCGCGGCTCTCAAACGACAAGACGAAGAGTCCGGAACTTAGTTTCACACCACATGCTGAAGATTAATTACCTGTCAATGACATATGACTTAAAGTGAGTTTAAATCTAAAATCAAAGTAGAAACTTACCAGATTAGCAGCATTACTGTATTTACCCTTGCTAGCAAGAATACGATTAGCATTAGCTACAGGCCTCAGAGGATACGAGCAGCGGGTGTGATATTACTCCTCTTCAATCATCATTAAAATTTTCCTGACAAAATAAATAAATATCTCGCGAATTAAATGGTTAAGTACGTAATTATTTTACATTCAAACGTCAGTTGCTTATCTACGTTGAGATACGACGTCGCGAGCGAGATAACTAGCTAGGCTAAAGCAGGTAGGCCAGGCTTTGGTCCGCGCGGCCTCACTAACAATCGCTAAAAGGGAAAATATACATAAATATATTAGCAATCAGCCTATTTCAGCCCCCTATAATAAACAATGATGTATAAATAAAAAAACCAAATAAATAACTGCTTTCTTATTTAAACCGTCACTCACCTATGATAATCAGCAGAACCGCTAGACATGATCCGTTTGCGACTTCGACATCCACTCGGAAAGGAAGGGCGCGTGAATCTTAGGCGAGCTTTATTTAACCGGAACTATTTCATTCCGAAGTCCGCCTGCAACTAGGAATTAAATACGTAAATTATGCAAATACGTTTGGTGTATTTTATACATCATTTAAAATATTGTATTAATAATGCTGATGATTCATGAGGAAAGCATCATAATTTTCTGTGATATAACACACAATGCTGGTTCGTGTGTCTGGAACTATATGATGAAACGCAGTTATATTGCCGCAGTGCGGAGGTGTGATGAGGCTGCTACGGGGTCTCCGCCGGTTTGGTCTGATGGAGTTGGTGTGTATTCTGTAGATGTGTGTGTGTGTATAAATATATTTATATTGTTTATTTAATTTTTTTTGTTTGTTTTTTTGTTTGTTTTTACTTTTTCATTATTTGTTTCCATTATTCAAAGTATGTGGGGGGGATTCTGATCAATATGTCTGCCAAAAATCCTTTAAAAAGTCTTTTTACTATATTTTTATTGAATATTAAAAGTTACATATTCAGTTCATTTTTTGTAACCACTTAATCCTAATTGGGCAGTGATGGTCTGGTGGTTAGGGCGCAGGCTCGCTGATCCTAAGGTTGGGGGTTCGAGTCGCCACAAGGTTGTCACTGTCCCCCCCCCCAGTGCGGCCAACTGGGTTATCAAAGGCAGGCCATGTCTCTCACTGTCTACGGTGAGAGGTATGTAAAAGAACTATTGCTGACTTTCGTAAAGAGTTGGCTGCAAAGCCGTCAGCGTGTTTCTACGACCTGGAGAGGGATGGGCTCCGCCAGGCCAAATCAGCCCAAGTCTCGCCATGAAGGCGCCCCAACGACATCCTTGGCTGTGAAGGGATAAGTGAAGAAGAATCCTAATTGGGGTGGCAGGGAGGCTGGCGCCCATCCCAGCCAACTCCAGGCGAGGGCAGAGTACACCCTGGACAGCTCGACAGGCCATCGCAGGGCCAAGATTCACATAACCATTTATACACTCACACCTGGGGGATGATTTGAAACAGCCAGTTAACCGACTGTGCATATTTTTGGACTGTGGGAGGAGACCCACACAAGCACAGGGAGAACATGCAAACTCCACATAGAAACACCCGAGCCAAGAGTCGAACCGAGCCCTTCTTGTTGTGAGGTGGATGTGATAACCGCGACGCCACCAACTTTAAACGTTAAATATTAATTATTATAATTTATATATACATTTCTGTTAATTTTCAAAAATTTTCATCTGCAAGTTCATTCATCCATCTTGTGCTGTATTGGCCGAATACACTTTGAACAGGTCACCAGCCCATCACAGAGTAACACATAAACACACACACGGGCAATTTGGACCATTGTTCAGCCTTACGTGGATGTCTTTGGACTGTTGGATGAAACTGGAGTCCCCAGAGGAAAACCGACACAAGCATAGGAAGAACATGTGAACTACACTTTTCTTGTCTTGAGTAATTTTTTTCTGACTTCAGTCATTCACAGGGGTGTTGAGATGCAGCAAGACATGCCCAACTATATCTTGACACAAGTTTTATTGCAGACTTGACTCTGATTGGTCAGTTATGGCATAGTCTTTTATTGCACTATTGTAAGTTTATCAGCGGGTGGTACAGTGGTGTAGTGGTTAGCACATCCACCTCACAGCAAGAAGGCCTGGGTAGGACGTATGGAGGACGGTCTGTTACCCAAATCTCGGCGCCAACGGAAAGATCCAATGGGAGGGCAGAAGCCGATACGACTGGGTTCCAGTGCCACTGCAGGAGTTGCCAGAACATTGCTATGAACGAAGTGTGTTTCTGCCCTGGGATGACCTGCCAAGCTGTCCAGGGTGTACTCTGCCCTCGCCCGGCGTTAGCTGAGATGGATGCCAGATTCCCTGCAACCCTAATTAGGATGAAGCGGCTGCAGAAAATTAATAAATGAAAATACAACACCAAGTTCCGGAGTTCAAATTTCAAGGTGAAAGGGTGAGTTTGTTTTGGTGACTTTTACTTGTTGAAAGAAGTATAACTTCACGCCATGTTATACAGTGCGCGGTGTAGTGGATAACATGTCCACCACACAGCAGAAAGTTTCGAGTCAACAAGGGAGGCTCCTCCCATAGTAGTGATATGGGGCAATGGTGGCCCAATGGTAAGGTGATGGCTGACTGATTCCAAGTTTGGGAGTACAAGCCCCATTGTCAACAGATGTCACTTCTATACCCCCAGTGACCCCCAAAAGTACAATGTATAAATTGAATGTAGTTGTCTTTTGTTTTGTTTTGTCCTCAGTTGTCTTTTGTGCACTTTCTTTTTATAATCTCCACAAAACTGCTTTTCATCGTTCATGCAACAGCTGACAGTAATGATTTCTTTATCTTTATCTTTAGTCTGAAGATGTGCACAGGAGACTAATTGGCTGTTTCAAAATTACCCCTAGGTGTGAGTGTGAATGGTTGTGTATCTGTTGCCCTGGGATGGACTTGCAGGCTGTTCCGAGTACGTGCTGCAGCTGAGACAGTCTCCAACCTCCCCAGAATCCCAGCAGAATAAAATGGGTCAACAAATGAATAAACGGATAGAAATTCTATTCTGTCTGCAGATTTGCTCTCGCTGTCACCAACAAGACCAATGGAACGATTTGAAAAGTGGGAGGGGCTAACTGAAAATTTTGAGATTTTAAATTATTTGAAACACTAATCCCATTGCGTGGGTTTGGAAAACGAGGCATGTGCAATGTTCTGATCTTAACCTCTCATACTTGTATACGCACCCAAGGACCAAGGCCTGACAAGGACGGCGCTTATATTCTTGTGTCAATGTTTCGGTTCATTCCCAAGAAGGCAGCCACTATACAATATTACTATATGTTTGACACATAAGTATTTATGGTACACAATGTAGGTTATACTACGCTTGCACAAACTATACATTTTAAACATTTTTGAGATGGCAGTAAAGGTAAGATAAAGTCTGTTGGGCTTTTTACACCCGAGCCTAGTAGCTCATCAGGCCGGTGCATATTCCCATTTTATGTCGCGTGAAAGGACCCAGAGTACATCTCGTCCTGGATGGGACGCTAGTCCATCGCAGGTTACCTTCACAGTATATTTTTACTGGTACCCATTTATACTGCTGGGTGAACAGAGGCACAACCCCCCCCCACCCCACCACCACCACCAGTTCTGCAGCCCCCAACCAAAGGTGAGCAGAACAGGAGCTATAGAAGCAAGTTCTACCTGTCTGTCTGTCCGTCCAGTCGTATCATTGGTTTGAACTTTGTAAGAAAATGATATACAGTAAGATCACCAAAATTGGTATGTGATTACCCCTCAGTGCAAAAAGGGTCTAATTTGTATGTGGGTCACATTGACCTTGTCTCAAGGTCACCAGGTGACTTTTTTTTTTTTTTTTTTAACATAAACTGTATTAGACTTGTCATTTCCTGTTAATGCATTTTGAAAGGAAGTGAGACAGAATCACCAAATTTGGAAACAGGTTTCCGACAAGAGGGGTCATGTTAGGATTGTATATGGGTGACCTTAGTTCATTCATTCATTTATTCATTTTCTGTAACCTCTTAATCCTAATTAGGGTCGCGGGGAGGCTGGCGCCTTTCCCAGCCGACTCCGGATGAGGGCAGAGTACACCCTGGACAGCTTGCCAGGCCATCACAGGGCACCAATACACTGACGGCCGACTCTTCTCGAAAGTCAGTGAACATTGGTTCAAGGTCACTTTTTACATATTTGTCTTCAGTGGTCCTGCCAGTGAGAGCATCTGAACTCCTAGGTTCTAGATTTGTAATAGTATGGAACAGCAATAATAATAATAATAATAATAATAGTAGTAATAATAATACCATGATGATGATTCCAATTATAATACATTACACCTTTATTTATTTGAAAATAATTTTACTGTTTAAAAAAATGATATTTGTATGAGCCTTTACGTTTTGTGAGACGCTTTCATGTATGTGTTGTGCATGATTTATACGAGCAAGTTAGTGCAGTATTGAGGCGAATTAAAAACACACCAACCCCGCCAGCTCCGTCCGCCTGTATATTTATGTTGGAGGGCGGGTGGAGTTGTACTGCGCATGACTGGAAGTAGATGACGGGCGAAAGGGGAATAGCGGAAGAGGGAGTCTGAAAATCACAAACATGGTAAATGAACAAAATATTAGCAACAAACATGGGAGTATTTGTTCTAGTTTCACCTGGCACACGGTTGTTCCGTATCGAAACTCTGGCAGAAATATGATTTTTTTTGTTGTGTAGTGGTTTGAGGGTTTTTAGACAGAAGCGAGTGAGCGGAGAGGACGGTAAGCTAAGCGGCTAATATCAGGTAGCGTTCAACGGCTGTATCTTCAACGCATGTCTAGGGCACTCGGAAGGAACGCGCGTGTCGTCATTTAACTTCTTATGAAGTGCGGGTGTCTAGGGAGCAGACAGTTATTTGGTATCCGGTAATAGTTAGCGCGGTAGCTTCAGTTAAATATGTGATTTGGGCTTATAAAAAAGCTGTTTTTATGATGTCAAGACAGCTTAATGAAAGTCGTTAAACAGCAAAACTTTAGTCATAAAATTTGAATAACTGTTTATTGTACAAAACGCTAAGCTTACACATGCTATGCAAGCTGAAGTGATCAGGCCTGCAGTATTAAGAGGTTATATTTTCGTAATTCCTGTAAGATGTTAGTTGTTGTGTGCCTCCATGACGTCACAGAGTTTTATAGTTAAACAATTGCATGAAGAAGTGAAATGGGGAAAATGTATGAAAGGACAGATTTTGACATTTTGGATTTGCTTTTCGGTCTGAAACAAAAAAAAAAAAAAAAAGAAAAGATCCAAAACGCCAACAACTTTTGCCTCCAGTGTCAAAATGCAAAACGTTAACTGAAATTCCCCAGAATGCAATGCAGCTGAGTGAAGTTGAATCCTCCGCAGATGTTACTTTTCTAGTTTTTTGTTAACCATGGAACGATGTTGACTGCATTATGCGTCATAAAAGTTGTTTTTTTAGGTTCTCTTTTCAAGAGGCGAGCCAATTGTGGGTGACTGTGAGATCATGTATGTGAAAGTGAGTGGATGTTGTTTTCCTCCCAGTGTGTTACACCGCCCTGATGTTTGTTGGATGAGCTGCTATTGGAAAACTGCAACTGGCTGGAAGCACATGGAGACCTTTCATGCTTTTAGGTTTATGGCTGCTGTAGTGATTGTAACTGGATCATATGCCTTTGGAAAACTCTGAGAAATTTCCCAGTTATGATTGTAATCCAAATATGGTTTTTCGTTTGTTTGTTTGTTTGTTTGTTTTTTGCCAGAACAAGCTGAAATCCTCACAGAAGGATAAAGTTCGCCAGTTCATGATTTTCACACAGTCGAACGAGAAAACTGCACTGAATTGTTTGGTTCAGAATGACTGGAAACTAGAGGTGGCCACAGACAATTTCTTCCAGAATCCTGAACTTTACATCCAGAATCTGAAAGGATTGTTCGACAGGAAAAAACTAGAGCAGCTCTACAATCGGTACAGAGGTAAGAGATTATCACTAAATTAAATCAAGGTACCATTTGGCTCTAGTCATGGCAACACCGGGGTTAAAACGATGTCGCGCAACGGATTAACCAATGTTCTGGTGATGACTTCAGGGGTCTGTCCTCACTTAGTAACTCTTGGTAAATATGAACAGCATTCTGTTAATGTTCTGAATCGATTTGGGATTAGCTCACTGATGATGCTCAGTATCAGATTGCAGACATGACACTGTCCTTTTACATTTGTCTCCTTCACATATTAGAATAAACCAACTCGAATTCACAGAAAAGAGGTGTGGCCTGTAAATCTGCCAATCACATGGAACGAGGTGGGGCTGATAATTTAGTCAATTACATTTAAG
>CM045746.1:31456965-31511965 GCA_024760905.1 Plotosus lineatus | reverse complement strand
GTATTATATTTACAATATAAAAAGACCCCCCCGCAGTAACATTGTCAAGTGTTGATCGGTCCGCGGTGATTAAAAGGTTGGGAACCGATGCTCGACGCGATATGTTGGCAGGGTTCATGCTGAGACAGTAAGAAGAAACCGAGACCCTTGTGGGACATGACCAGCGTTGAACCTGTAATTAGCCGGTATGTTGTGGGATTTACCAAAAAAGTAACAATGTGAATTGTGTCATATGGAAATTCTGGGTGGAAAATAACATGAAAACAATCGGAATCATCTGTAGACTTGGACATCTTTGGCTTACAGCTCACACCCCCATCCCTCACCCCCAATCAGTTCTGAAATATATTTTGCATATGTTATCCATTCATTTATTTTCAGAAGCGTTTAATCCTACAATGGTCGTGGATACACTAGAACCTGTCTCGGCCGACTCTGGGCGAAGGTGGGATACACCTTGAACAATTTGACAAATCTCACTCGCAAACATTCAGACTTGCGTGCACACAGCCAGGGGCAGTTTGGAGCAGCTTTGTCGCCTGACGTGTAGAAACCAGGGTACCCTGAGGAAAGTCCACACAGAAACCCCCTTTCCGAACCCGGGACCTTTTGCTGTGAGGTGGACGTGATGACCACGTCGCAGTGCTGCCACCTGCAGTTAAAACGTAATTATTCTTCCTGCCTTTGTTTTTGTTTGCTTAGATGTGACAACATCGAGAAACTTAAAGCACAACTGCCAAAAATGGAACAGGAGTTAAAAGACCACGGCAAGTTTAAAGACTTCTATCAGTTTACCTTTAACTTCGCAAAGAATCCTGGACAGAAAGGCTTGGGTAGGTCTCACTTCAGTTCTGCGCTTCCGATGATTCGCTCTGCTGCTTGTTTATTTGTTTGTTTGCTTAAATAATTGTGACCTTTTATTGATCCAGATTTAGAAATGGCGATTGCATACTGGAATTTAGTTTTGGCAGGACGTTTCAAATTCCTTGATTTATGGAACAAATTTTTAGTGGTAAGTCTGTAATTAATAATAATAACAATGACAATATCACCTTCATACCACTCTCCGATACGACACAAACTGGCTGGGACTGACACAGAAAAACCACACCTCCTGATTTACAGACTGCCCCTCTTCAATATGACTGACACTCAGCCTAGAATTTGTCAGTCATATCGAAGGGCCTGTAGCCTATCCACACTGCTTTCAGTATGATAAACAGATGTGTCGCACCGCCGTCATCTTACTGACAGATTTATAAGCCACACCAGATTTGATGGTCACACCTCTTTCAGTGTGAATGATCAATTTATAATCCACACCTCATTCAAAGTAACTGACAGATTTATAATCTACACTGCCTTCAATGTGACTGACAGATTTATAGGCCACATCTCCTGCAATATATCTGGCAGAAACCTACACCATACATCCTTTAATGACAGATTTGTTTGCCACATTTTCAGTGTGACTAACGGATTTATAATCTACACTGCCTTCAATGCAACTGATGTATTTATAGGCCACACCTCCATCAGTGGGACTCACAGTTGGGCTGCAACTTTGTGACTGGCACATTTGTTTGTCACACCTCCTTTTATGTGACTGCATTTATAGTCCACACCTCCTTCACTGTGACGGACAGGTTTATAGGCCACACCTCCTTCATTTGGAATGACAATTTTTTTGTGACTGACAGTTTGAGCCACTCTGCACAAATTGACTGACTGTAGGCCACACTTCCTCTATTTTGACTGATGAATTAATAGGCCATGCATTCTTCAGCATGCCGAACATATTTGCAGGCCACTCCTCTTTAGGTGTGATTGACAGTTATGCCTTCTTTAAGACTAACAGATCTCTACCTCCTTCACAGTGACTACAAGATTCGTATGCTCTGCCTCCTTCAATGCAATTAAGCTTGTATGTGGCTGATGGCTATGGAGGCCACACCTCCTTTATTAACCATTTCTGTTTGAAATTTGGTTCATTCAACAGGAGCATCATAAGAGGTCGATTCCCAAAGATACCTGGAACCTCTTGTTAGACTTCAGCACCATGATAACTGACGACATGTCCAACTACGATGAGGAAGGTCTGTAGAAACTCACTTTAACCATAGTGTGTGTTTGTTTGGAACTTTATGAGAACGGTAATACTATGTACGGTGTGTTGATGTGAACGTATATTCGGAATATTTGTCTGCATCACTGACGCCATGCAGAACGCATCTCGACATATCTTTTGGGTTTTACTTTGACACAGGTACAGAAACATATTACATCACTGCTTTTCTTGCTTTCCAGGGGCGTGGCCAGTCCTCATCGACGATTTCGTGGAGTTTGCTCGGCCGTACATCGGGACCAAAAGCACGGCGGTTTAGGACACTTTACCACCCCGCCGTCGTGACCTCACGCACACACCTCAGCCTCGTGGATTACAGAACTGAGATCTACATTTGCCTTTTCCGACCCTCAGGATCCAGACGCTCGTGTACAGCAAAGACATTTCAGAGACGCGTCTCCTCTTCGTCATCTAACGGTGGTTTGGGCTTTATTCTTTTTATTTTTTTTCTTCTTTTTCTTCTACTCCCCCCAACTAAAATACGTGTGCTACGTCTGTCAAGTGAAACCGGATCAAGCTCTGGGACACGTTTTTTTTTTTTTTTTTTTTTTTGCAGCCTTGACCCGGACAAAAACAACCCACAAAAACGGACATTGTGTTCATCCTTAGCCGGGGCAGGGCGCGGGTAACCGCCACCCTCATCAGTTATAATTTTAACACTTCACATTCTTTCCTGATTTGAATCTTTTGGTGTGTATTTGTTTTTTTTTGATTGTTTTGTTTTTTAAATGAAATAATGGAAATTCGGAGCTTTGATTATCCGTTTTAGGGACCTGAACACGAGGATCAGAACCCTTGTTTTTGTTAGTTTTTATTGTGACTTGTATTTTTTTCCTTGTCAGAAACAGGAAAATTATTTCATCTTACTTTATTAAATTAAATGTGACAAGTGTACTCCGTATGTTCTGCCATTCGAAAGATTGGCGTGACTGTTTTACATTACCTTGACGAATTAAACAGTAATTTATTGTAAACCTGTTTTTTTTTTTAATTTATTTATTTTTTATGATGTTTATTCTTTAATGGGCATCCAGCCCCCCAGTGCACTAACTGGGTTATCAAAGGCGGGCCATATCTCACTGTCTATGGTGAGAGGTTCATATAAAAGAACCATTGCTGACTTTCGTAGCCGTCAGCGTGTTTCTGTCCCTTGCTAAAGGGTTGTGTCAGGAAGGGCATCTGACACAAAAACCTACGCCAAATCAAACGTGCGAATCGTTCGCTGTGGCGACCCCTGAGAAAGGGAAAAACCCGAAAGGAAATCTCATCTCCTTCTTTAATGGGCAGCACGGTGGCATCGTGGTTAGCCCGTTCACTTCAGAGCAGGGAGGTTCTGGGTTTGATTCCCAGCTCAGGTGTTTGTGTGGAGTTTACATGTTCTCTCCGTGCTTGTGTGGGTTTCCTCCTGCAGTCCAAAAACATGCACAGTCGGTTAATTGGCTGTTCCAGATCGCGCGAGTATGAATGGTGGTGTGAGTGTTGGCCCTGTGATGGCCTGGTGAGCTCAGAGTTGGCTGGCGGGGGCACCAGACTCTCAGTGACCATAGTTAGGATTAACCACATAGAGCCCACTCATGAAGAGCAACATGGGAAAACTTTGAATTTGTGGAACATATGCAACATGTACAGGGTAAAGTGGATCAGAAAATGAATGAATGAAATAAATAATTTAACATTATGCACTAAACTGATGCAGTATACACTTTAATATTAAAGGTTTTCCGCGGGTTATGTAGATGGATGGACGGACAGATACTTTATTAATCCAAGAAGGAAATTCACATTTTCTACCAGCATTGCAGGAAAACCGCACAAACTTGTAGTAAAAATGTGTATACATGTGTGTGTGTGTGTGTGTATATATATATATATATATATATATATACACACACACATCTATGAAGAGGCATCTATAGTGAAAATTAAAAGTTTAGAAAACGTGAGGCAGACATTGTTGAAAGTATAAGAATTGTATATAATACTGTAATGGTGCAGGTTGGCTGTATAATTATGAGATTATCAGAATGGTGTAAACATTGATGTGCAGATTAAGGTACAGAGGCTTTTTTTGACCTGGTAATTGGCTGTCCAGAGCCAATAATGTAAAAATCCAGTGTAAACATGTTTGTGCAGGTGAAGGTGTGTGATGTGCTGTGAGTGGTGCAGTGTGTGTTATAAGCCATGCTAGAGTTAAAAATGTACTTAATTCTGAAAAAGCAATCCATCAGATGAGGGTAGTGTAGTATCCAAGCCCGGATAAATGCAGAGGGTTGCGACAGGAAGGGCATCCGGCGTAAAACTTCTGCCACATTACAAATGCAAATGGTCAAAACAAAATTCATACCGGATTGGTCGAGGCCCAGGTTAACAACGACCGCCATCAGTGCTGTCAACCAACAGGGTGCTGATGGAAATTGAACTACTGTTGGTCGAAGAAGGAGAGGCGGGAGGCGTGTGCGTAGGCAGAGAGAAAAGAGGAAATGCGTGAGTCTAGGACTGAGAGTAGGGACTTTGAATGTTGGAACTATGCAAGCAAAAGATAGGGAGCTGGCTGACATGATGCAGAGGAGGAAGGTGGACATACTGTGTGTTCAGGAGACCAGGTGGAAAGGTAGCAAGGCTAGAAGCTTAGGAGCAGGGTTTAAGCTGTTTTATCATGGTGTGGATGGGAAGAGAAATGGAGTAGGAGTCATCTTGAAGGAGGGGTTTGTCAGGAATGTTCTAGAAGTGAAAAGAGTGTCAGACAGAGTGATGAGTCTCAAGTTAGAAATGAAAGGCGTGATGGTCAATGTTGTTAGTGCTTATGCCCCACAGGCAGGATGTGAGCGAGAAGAGAAGGAGAGATTCTGGAGTGAGTTAGATGAAGTGATGCAGAGTACCCCCAGAGGTGAAAGAGTGGTCATTGGGGCAGACCTCAATGGACATGTTGGTGCAGGCAACAGAGGGGATGAGGAAGTGATGGGCAGGTTTGGTATCCAATACAGGAACACAGAAGGACAGATGTTGATAGATTTTGCAAAAAGGATGGAAATGGCTGTGGTGAATACTTTCTTCAAGAAGAGACAGGAGCATAGGGTGACTTATGAAAGCGGAGGTAGGAGCACACAGGTAGACTACATCTTGTGTAGGCGATGTAATTTGAAGGAAGTCAGTGACTGCAAAGTAGTAGTGGGTGAGAGTGTTGCCAAACAGCATAGGATGGTGGTGTGCAGGATGACACTGATGGTGAGAAAGGTGAAAAAGGCAAAGGCAGAGCAGAAGACAAAGTGGTGGAAGCTGAAAAAGGAAGAGTGTCGTGTTGTCTTCAAGGAGGAGTTGAAACAGGCTTTGGGTAGTCAGGTAGTGCTTCCAGATGACTGGACAACCTCAGCCAATGTGATCAGGGAGACCGGTAGGAGAGTACTTGGTGTGTCCTCTGGAAGGAAAGTAGATAAGGAAACTTGGTGGTGGAATGAGGAAGTGCAGGAGTGTGTACAAAAGAAGAGGTTAGCCAAGAAGAAGTGGGACATTGAGAGGACCGAAGAGAGTAAACAGGAGTACAGGGGGCGACAGCGTAAGGCGAAGGTAGTGGTGTCAAAGGCCAAACAGAGGGCATATGATGACTTGTATGATAGGTTGGACAGTAAGGAGGGAGAAAATGATTTATATAGGTTAGCACAGCAGAGAAATAGAGATGGGAAAGACGTGCAGCGAGTTAGAGTGATAAAGGACAGAGAAGGAAATGTATTGCCTGATGACAGAAGTATGCTGGGAAGATGGAAAGAGTACTTTGAAGAGCTGATGAATGAGGAAAATGAGAGAGAAAAAAAGAGTAGAAGAGGTGACCATTGAGGAGCAGGATGTAGCAAAGATCAGTAAGGGTGAAGTGAGAAGGGCATTGAAGAGGATGAAGAATGGAAAGGCAGTTGGCCCTGATGACATACCAATTGAGGTATGGAAGTGTCTAGGGGAGGTAGCAGTAGATTTTCTGACAAGAATATTCAACAAGGTCTTAGAAAGTGAGCAGATGCCGGAGGAATGGAGGAGAAGTGTGCCTGTGTCCATTTTTAAGAACAAGGGAGATCTACAGAGTTGTGGCAACTACAGAGGGATAAAGTTGATGAGCCATACAATGAAGTTATGGGAAAGAATAGTGGAAGCTAGACTAAGGGCAGAGGTCAGCATTTGTGAACAACAGTTTGGTTTCATGCCAAGAAAGAGCACCACAGATGCAGTGAGTGTTTGCTTTGAGGATGTTAATAGAGAAGTACAGAGAAGGTCAGAAGGAGCTGCATTGTACCTTTGTGGATCTGGAGAAAGCATATGACAGGGTGCCGAGAGAAGAACTGTAGTATTGTATGAGGAAATCTGGAGTGGCAGAGAAGTATGTTAGAATGGTGCAGGACATGTATGAGAGATGTAAGACAGTGGTGAGGTGTGCTGTCGGTGTGACAGAAGAGTTCAAGGTGGAGGTGGGACTGCTTCAAGGGTCAGCTCTGAGCCCCTTCTTGTTTGCTATGGTGATGGACAGGCTGACAGACGAGGTTAGACAAGAATCTCCATGGACTTTGATGTTTGCAGATGACATCGTGATCTGTAGTGAAAGCAGAGAACAAGTGGAGGAAAATCTAGAGGGGTGGAGGTATGCCCTGGAAAGGAGGGGAATGAAGGTTAGTCTCAGTAAGACGTGTGTGAACGACAAGGACCCAAGAGGAACGGGGAGGTTACAGGGGGCAGAGATAAAGAAGGTGGAGGATTTTAAGTACTTGGTCTCAACAATCCAGAGCAATGGAGAGTGTGGAAAAGAGGTGAAGAAGCGCGTGCAAGCAGGTTGGAATGGATGGAGAAAAGTGTCCGGTGTGATGTGTGATCGGAGAGTATCGGCAAGAATGAAGGGAAAATTGTACAAGATGGTGATGAGGCCAGCAATGTTGTATGGTTTAGAGACAGTGGCCCTGGGGAAAAGACAGGAGTCAGAGTTGGAGGTAGCAGAGATGAAAATGTTGAGGTTCTCTTTGGGAGTAACGAGGATGGATAGGATCAGGAATGAGTACATCAAAGGGACAGCACATGTAAGATGTTTTGGAGACAAAGTCAGAGAGGCGAGATTGAGATGGTTTGGACATGTACAGAGGAGGGATAGTGAGTATATTGGCAGTAGGATGCTGAGGTTGGAACTACCAGGCAGAAGGCCCAGAGGAAGACCAAAGAGAAGATTTATGGATGTGGTGAAGGCGGACATGAAGGTCGTTGGCGTAAGAGTAGAAGATGCAGAGGATGGGGAGAGATGGAGGCGGATCATTTGCTGTGGCGACCCCTGAAGGGAACAGCCGAAAGGAAAAGAAGGAGTCCTCACAATGTCCGGAATGTGATTTGCAAACCATAGCACACTATTAGAAAATTTTAAAAGGTGACTTTTATTATGGACTTCTCTTCATAAACCTGAACTTCCGCCTTTTATGACCTGAGGCCCGCGAGCAGCGTTTTTTGCGCTCTCTATTGGCTGGGGATGGTACGTGTGCCTTAAAGCGGCACCGTTGCATAGCAACCCCCACACAACGCTGATCTCCTCAGAATCTGAAGTGTTTTCCTATCATTGTAAGTACTGTTGTACATATAAAAAACGCACTCGCTCATCTTTTTTTTTTTAATTTTATTAGCGTAAGGACTTTTGATAAATGAACTAAACGTGTCAATTTCTCTTTCACATGATTTCCAGAACTTTCTGTTGAAAGAATGGCTCGCGCGGTTCTCTCGGAGGTTTTTTCTCAGATTCCCTGGGACCGAAAATTCGCATTTCCAGTCAACGAAGATAAAGCTTTGGAAACTGAGGTGAGGAAAAATGATCAGAAAGGATTCTAAATATTAACGTAGAAAGTAAATAAAATCAATTTTAGTATTTTACAACACTATTTAGACTGCCTATCTCGGCAAAAACGACAATTAATGTAATAATCAAACGGCCAAGGTTTGCGCATGCGCACTTTCGCTATATAAAGCACATTGTTATAGGCCACAATGAAATATTTAATATGGAGCGAATTTTGTGTGTTTTAAAATGCAGCTCTCGAGCATGAAGTACTAAATGAACTTTTCTACAGGACAATAAATAAGAAAACCACACTTTATATAAAATAGTACAAGAACAGAGATATTAGTACAGTATCTAGCTGTCAAAGTTTTACAATGTTTGTTAATGAAGGTGTGCACAAAAGAAAAAGAAGAAAAATATATTGGAAGCTGATGGGAAGTGAATGATAATAATTACATATGATTTCTCATGTGTTCATGGTGGTGAAGTGGTTGGTGAGCATGTCCGCTTTACAGCAAGAAGGGCCCGGGTTCAAGTTCTGGGGTCGGCGGGGGCATTTGTGAGTGGAGCTTTCATGCTTTCCCCATGCTTGCGTGGGTTTCCTCAGGATATTTTGGTTTCTCCCCACAGTCAAAAGACTTGCACATTAGGCTAACTGGCTGTTTCATTGTGCTAATCATAAGAACTGTGCCCCCAGTGCGGCTAACTGGGATATCAAAGGCGGGCCATGTCTGTCACTGTCTATGGTGAGAGGCATGTAAAAGAACCATTGCTGACTTTCGTAAAGAGTAGCTGCAAAGTCGTCAGCGTGTTTCTGCCCCTTGTTAAAAGGGTTGTGACAGGAAGGGCATCCGACGTAAAAAAAAACCTCTGCCAAAACAAATGTGCGGATCAAGATGATTCGCTGTGGCGACTCCCGAGTAAAAGGGAAAAAGCAGAAAGGAAGGAATCATAAGAATTGTTCAACCCAGAGACTCCTGAGCCAAGTTCCAGCTTCCATGTGACCCTGCTAGGATTCAGCGATTAATCAAATGAATGAATAATTTATTTACAGCATCCTTAGTAAATGCCTGGTCAGAGTTGTAGTTGTTGAAATTACACTGTTAGTTTGTTTATCGTGAAATCCACAAGTTAAAAAAATCCCCACCCCACCCCAGATTCAAAGAAAACAGAACGAGATTGCAAACATGACCAATACCGCAAGCAAATACAAGGAGAGGACCAGCGCCATGACTGAGCATCAGAAAAATGTCCAGCAGGAGCTCACTCACACTCAGGTGAACACACTCAATCTTATGATTTTAAAAAAGAATTTGTCTGTCTGTCTGTGTGTGTGTGTGTGTGTGTGTATGTATATATATATATATATACTAGTCCTCAAAAAATTAGCGTATTGTGATAAAGTTCATTATTTTCTGTAATGTACTGATAAAAATTAAACTTTCATATATTTTAGATTCATTGCACAACAACTGAAATATTTCAGGTGTTTTATTGTTTTAATTCTGATGATTTTGACAGACAGCTCATGAAAACCCAAAATTCCTATCTCAAAAAATTAGCATATCATGTTCAGGTAGTCTAAACGAGCTATTAACCTAATCATCTGAATCAACCAATTAACTCTAAACACCTGCAAAAGATTCCTGAGGCTTTTAAAAACTCCCAGCCTGATTCATTACTCAAAACCGCAATCATGGGTAAGACTGCCGACCCGACTGCTGTCCAGAAGGCCATCATTGACACCCTCAAGCAAGAGGGTAAGACACAGAAAGAAATCTCTGAGCGAATAGGCTGTTCCCAGAGTGCTCTATCAAGGCACCTCAGTGGGACGTCTGTGGGAAGGAAAAAGTGTGGCAGAAAACGCTGCACAACCAGAAGAGGTGACCGGACCCTGAGGAAGATTATGGAGAAGGGCCGATTCCAGACCTTGGGGGACCTGTGGAAGCAGTGGACTGGGCTACAGGTGCCGCATTCTCCAGGTCAAGCCACTTTTGAACCAGAAACAGCAGCAGAAGCGGCTGACCTGGGCTACAGAGAAGCAGCACTGGACTGTTGCTCTGGAGGAAGACTGGGGAGAAGGAAATGCCAAAATGCCTGAAGTCCAGTGTGAAGTAGCCACAGTCAGTGATGGTCTGGGGTGCCATGTCATCTGCTGGTGTTGGTCCACTGTGTTTTATCAAGGGCAGGGTCAATGCAGCTAGCTATCAGATTTTGTAGCACTTCATGCTTCCATCTGCTGAAAAGCTTTATGGAGATGAAGATTTCATTTTTCAGCACGACCTGCACCTGCTCACAGTGCCAAAACCACTGCTAAATGGTTTACTGACCATGGTATTACTGGGCTCAATTGGCCTGCCAACTCTCCTGACCTGAAGCCCATAGAGAATCTGTGGGATATTGTGAAGAGAAAGTTGAGAGACACCAGACCCAACACTGGATGAGCTTAAGGCCGCTATCGAAGCATCCTGGGCCTCCGTAACACCTCAGCAGTGCCACAGGCTGATTGCCTCCATGCCACGCCGCATTGAAGCAGTCATTTCTGCAAAAGGATTCTCGAACAAGTATTGAGTGCAGAACTGAACATAATTATTTGAAGGTTGCCTTTTTTTGTATTAAAAACACTTTTTTTATTGGTCAGATGCAATATGCAAATTTTTCGATATAGGGATTTTGGATTTTCATGAGATGTCTGCCAAAATCATCAGTTTTTAAACAATAAAAGACATTAAATATTTCAGTTGGTGTGCATTGAATCTAAAATATATATGAAAGTTTAATTTTTATCAGTACATTACAGAAAATAATGAACTTTATCACAATATGCTAATTTTTTGAGAAGGACTAGTGTGTGTGTGTATGTGTATATATGTGTGTGTGTATATATATATACACACACACATATATATGTTGGGCTTTTTATACCCGAGCCGTAGTGGCTCATCAGGCCGAGAGCGACTAAGAGTTACAACTCCTCATGGATGGGACGCTAGTCCATCGCAGGTTACCTTCCCAGTATATTTTACTGGTACCCATTTATACTGCTGGGTGAACACAGGCACACTTGTGATTAAGGCCTTGCCCAGGGATATTAGCACAGTGAGTGTCTAACTGGGATTTGAACACACAACCTCCTGATCATGAGCGCAGCACCCTAACCACTGCGCCATCGGCCCCCCCCTATATATATATATATATATATATATATGTAAAAGAACCATTGCTGACTTTCGTAAAGAGGAGCTGCAAAGTCGTCAGCGTGTTTCTGTCCCTTGCTAAAGGGTTGTGACAGGAAGGGCATCCGACGTAAAAAGCCATGCCAAATCAAATGTGCGAATCAGATGATTCGCTCTGTGGACTCTCGAGAACAGGAAAAAGCCGAAAAGAAGGTGTGTGTGTGTGTGTGTGTGTGTGTGTGTGTGTTTGTATCTTTTCCTTTTGGCTGTTCCCTTTTTCTCAGGGGTTGCCACAGAAAATCTCTGATTTGCATGTTTGATTTGGCATAGGTTTTTTATGTCGGATGCCCTTCCTGACATATTTGTCTATATATCTATATCTCTTTCTATATATATATATATATATATATATATATATATATATATAAAATGTGTGTGTGTGTGTGTGTCTGTATGTATACAGTGTTTGTATGTGTGTATATATATATATATATATACACACACACACACATATATACAGGGATCCCTCACTACTCTACGCTTCAATTCATGTGGCTTTTATAAATGTTCATTGAATTAAAAATTAAGGAAGAATATGGGAAATAGTTAAGGAAAATGCCACAAAAACAAGGCCGATTATGCAAAAAAAAAAAAAAAAACCTAAACAAACACAAGACAAAAATCAACCCCAAACCTCCCATCAAAACTACTTACATTTTTGTGAGGTGCTCTGTATGTGTGTATTTATATTTTATTTATATTTTATGCATTATTTTTTAAAGTTTAATTGTTATTATAAGCATTTATAGCATTGAATATGTATTTATTGATATTATATACACATCTACATGTACATATACATCAGTTGGAGGGGGGGGTTGGGGGCGGTGATCCTACTTCGCTGAATTCGGTGGTCGCAGGGGGGACCTCGGTCCCAATTAACCGCCGAAAATGAGGGATCTTTGTGTGTGTGTGTGTGTGTGTGTGTGTATATATACTGTATATGTGTGTGTTTGTGTGTTATATGTGTATGTATGTGTGTATGTATACATACATACATATTTGTGCTTGTGTGTGTGTGTCTATACACACACACACACACACACACACACACACACACACACACGTATATTTATGTGAATGTGGCGTGTATCTGGTGCAGGGTCTGTGCAGGGCCATAGAAAGCCAAACCGAATCCGAAGTGCACTTCAAGGCCATGGCTGAGAGAGAGACGGGACGGCTGCAACAGGACATTTCTCAGCTGCGCAACGAACTGATGTCGCTCCAAGACATGAAGTTTTCGCAGGAGGTTTGAGTTTCTGCTCTCCTGATGCATTCTGATTCTGGATTGAATCAGATTAAATAACTTTATATTAAGATCAATTATTGTCTTGAAATTACAGAAGTCCATCTTTCAAGCCACGCAGAAGATCGAGAAGCTCAAAGCTCAGCTAAACTGGGACCAGCAGACACTGGACGCCTGGCTGGACGAATCAGCCCGCAAAGATGACGACACCATGGCCATCGTCAAGTACGCACGGCAAGACGAGAGAAGGATTCGAGTGAGTCCACTGGTATCCCTGTACCAGCATCACATCTTGTACTTGTAGATAACGTGGAAGGTATATGGGCATGGCTTATTCAGCTGACATGATTAAGCATCATTTGCATAATTGATTGATAACTGATGATTCGTTCTAATAATCTGAAGAATAAGTGAATGAATATATCTGAAGGGTTTCACAGGCTGGAGTTACACATTTTAAATTTCCAGTCTGCATTCACATGTAATATGAAGCTGGCTGACTGGTGCTGTTAGCACGCCCATCTCGCAATAAGATTTTACTGGGTTCAAGTCCCGGGCTCCCTGTGCTAATGTGTATTAGGCTAATAGGCTTTTTTTTTTAAATTGCTTCTGGGTGCGAGTGTGAATGTTTGTGTTGGACCTATGATGTTTGGTTAACTTTCTCATTGCCGGCTGAGATAGGCTCTAACTTCCCCAGGAGCCTAATAATAGGAGTAAGTGGTTCGGCAAATGAGAGAGTGTGGAACATGCAACATGAACAAAGTGTTGTGAAGATGAGTTGTTTTGGTAGTGGTGCCCTCTGGTGGTATCCTCCCGTTACACGTGTAATACACAGGTAAGCATCTGGTTGTTGAGTCAAAGCTATGGACCACGTTATACACACAAAGTGTTTTTCTTGTGGAGATAAAGAGTTTTATATAATGTGGTTAATATACTGTAGGTCGAGCTGTTCAGGGCGTATCCCACCTTCACATGAAGTCGGCTGGAATAGACGCCAGCTTTTCCATGACTTTAAAGGATAGAAAGGTTCAGAAAGTGGAATAAAAACAAGGAAATGCTATAAGTGCAGTTGTGTGTTTTTTTTGTTTGTTTTTTTTGTTTTAATTGAGTGATAACGATACTCCTTGCCGCTCACCTCAAATTAGCTGGGACTGGCTCTGGCTGCCCTGTGACCCTGAAGGGTCAGCGGCGTGCATAATAAATGGATTTGAGACAATGTAAACTTTATCAGTTTTTCTGGCTGGGACAGCGTGACTCTCTGAAGTTGCCTCTGTGTGTCCCGTACAGGAGCTGACCCTGAGTGTGGAGAAACTGACCCTAGAGGTGAACCAGAAGAGAAAATCTTTTGACAACGAGCTTACGGAGACGATCCTGGCACAAGTCTGTTATGCAGAGTCATCATGTCTGTGTGTGATTGTTAACAATGAAATATAGAACGTTTCATTGTGTGGGTGTGGTGTTTTTTTTTTTTTTTTTGCCCAGGTGGCTTTGGAGAAGACAGTTGAGATGGTCCACCAAGCCCACACTGAGAGACAGGAGCTGATTAACCAATGGGAGAACTCCATCCAGCAGATGAAGAAGAAGGACCAGGATCTGCAGCAGTGTGCTCTGGTATGCATCATCTGCACTCTGGCACGGAGGAGACAAACACGTGGTTCTGAAGTTTTCACATTTCTTTTTCACTTTATTTGTAGCTGCTGGCAGAGACAAACCATGTGATTCGTGAACGCAAAACAGTCATCAAAGAGAAGCAGGAATTCCTGGATCGCGAAGTGGATAACAACAAGGACTGTGAGAAGAAGCTCGCTGCCATTGAACGCCAGGCAAACAGGCTACAGCGGCAGTTTCAGGAACAGGAGGGCAACCGTACTCAGCTGCAAGATGAGGCACGTTCTGAGCACTGACTTAAATTCACCTTAAATTCTGCATGCAGAATTTCCTATAGGTGTGCTCAGGCTTGTCAGTTTCTCTGTTTGACCTTTGACCTTTATCTTGTAAATTCTTTTGGGGTTGTTTATTAAGAACTACTGACTGGATCATTGCAAAATTTTGAAATTTGGCATGCTGGTGTCCTCAGTGTGTAGGGGTGTACAGGCTTGTGTTCTCAGTTTCTATGTTTGACCTTTGACATTGATCTGTGACCTTGGGAATCTGAGGGATTTCATCATTTTCGATAGCCAATTTACCTTTTGATTTTGAAGCAACACAGGAATGGTCAATTAAAGAAAAGTATAGAGAAAAGGATAGGCTAGTTTGAGCATGGTTATCAGTAGTGGATGTGGCTAATTAGAATGCATTCATCTTTGCGACTGCAGAATTTTTCCTTATTGATGGATATGAGTCTTGGATTACAAAAAGCAGAAAAATGCAACCCCCTAAAAAAAACAAAAAACAAAACAAACAAATAGTGTGAGCCTATAATTTGACCAAACTGAGAGTCCTGTGTTTCTGTTTCACAGCTGGTGAGCTTAAAAGGAAGGTTGGATCGCACCGTGACAGACCTGGAGGCCAAGAGATCTCACTTAATGAACATCAAGAAGGACATCAATAAAAAAACGGAAAAGTAAATCAGTCCCAGTGTTACAGAGAACATTACCGATACTTGGTGGTCCTGAGGAATTTATATCAAGTATAGCCTGGACTGCTGTCAACACTGTGTTTTTTCAGATTAGAGGATGTGCAGCAGAATAACATTGCTTTTGAGGAGAAGCTACACTCTGTGACCGAGGAGACACTTAGCGTGGAGGAGAGAGCCGCTCACATGGAACAACTTCTGCGATTCCAGGAGAAACATCTCAAAGTGAGCGGGAAAGTTCATGAAATCTATCACATTCAGCAACGCTGAGGTGGTAGATATCAAGCTATTGTGTCTTTACCTCATGGTGGTTAACAGCAGTGTATTTGGTTCTATACAGGAAATTGACACCCAACTCCAACGGGCCCATAAGCTCCTCTTCCAGAAAAAGCAAGAGCTCCAGGCTTTGATAGCCAAGGAGAAGAATATCATTGCAGAAATCTCAAGCAGTCATGTAACTCTGTCTAACCTGGATAGCTGTCTGAGGAAAGTGGATGAAAATGCTCTGAAGAAGCAGGAGTACATCAACAACCAGGCAAGTCATTCTGTGCCATTTCCATTTGTCAGGTGGCTGGAGCCTGTCTCAGCCGACTCTGGGTGAAGGCGGGGTGTAATCCTGAGCAGCTCGCCAGAAAATTGTAGAGCAACACCCTCACACTTGATGGGGATTTGGAAAAGCTAGTTAGTCTAATGTGTATGTTTTCAGACCGTAGGAGGAAACTGGAGTACGCAGAGGAAACGCATGTACAGGGTGAACATGCAAACTCCACACAGAAATGCCTTTGCTGAGCCCACAATTCTAACCCAAGACCGTTTTGCCACGAGGCAGATGCACTAACCATTATGCCAGCATGTCACCCTGGCAACCAACATCCCTGGAGTGTTTTTGTACTCAAATCGTATAGCTATAACCAGACCTGATCTGATCAGGGATGCTTACGTCTGTGTTTTCAACAGGAGTTCCAGATCCAGCTCCTGGAGGGGAAGTTGGCTCGTCTGAGCGGTAACATGGACAAAAAGGAGAAACGGGCTCTTGAAAATCAGGTCTCTGAGCTCATGGAGTTGCTGGAGGGAAAGAAGAAGGCAGCCACTATGCTAACAGCCCAGCTCAAGAAAATGCAGGTGGGGACAAACTGGTCGATAAAAAGCACGGCGCTACGTGAGACACGTACACGCTTTAATGAGAGAGAAGACGTCATTAGGATGTACAGTAATTGATATTTAGTGGAAAGACTTGAGAGGCTGTTTCATGTCTGCGTTCTTCTCAGAATGATATCCGCTGTGTGAAGAAAGAGAACGAGAAGACGGGCTCAGAAAACAAGGACCTGACCGCAAAGATCGATGAATTGAACCTCATTGACGACACCATGGACAAAGATCTGAAGAAACTACGTCTTAAGGAGAAGGTCCGCACTTCCAACCACATTCATTAAATGTATTATTCATTCATTTTTCAAACCACTTACTCCTATTTAGGTCATCTTGAGCCTGGAGCCAATTCTGGGTGAATGCAGGCTATACACCCTGAACAGCTTGCCAATCCGGCACAAGGCCACAACCATTCACACTCACACCAAGGAACTATTTGGAACTGTGCTATTGTTTACTTTAACCCATGTAACATCCAGGCTGCTTAACACTCTCACTCTATTAGGACAGAATAGTGGAGAAGAATATCCTGCAGCTGGATGTGAAGCGCCTCCGGAACCTGTTGTACGACAAGGCTGACGGTGTCCTGTCTCTGGAGAAGAGGAAGCTGCAACTGCAGAGAGCCATTAAGGAGCGGCATGAGGAGATCAACATGCATCGGGAAATGCACAGCAAGCAACTCAAGTGCACTGAGCAGGAGATGCAGGGGCTCAGGTGGGGCATGAGTCTGAAAGGCTACATCTCGAATTGTAGCTACAGGGGTAGTATGGGTAACCAGTAAGAATATAACTGCAAGTTTGTTTATTTATCCAGGACAGCATTTTTTTTCATTGTAACCTACCTGTCTCATGTGGCAGTTCACTGCTGAGAGGAAGAGTTGTTTCTTGGTCTACCACAGTGGTCACCAACTCTAAACTTGCAGGAGGTTTGATCCGCATGGTCACTCTTTAACCATCTCTTTGATGAACTTTCCCCCCCATTTTCTACCACATTTATTCATTTCCAACTCCCACCCATCAGGTAGTACCTTCCCTATCACACATCCACCACCAATCATGGAGGGGTGAAAGCATGCCCCCACGCCCTCCATGACATGCAATGCTAACCACCCACCTCTTTTCGAACTGCTGTGCATGTGCATTTTGGGGATGCTCTAACACACTCGGAGGGAAAGCTATCCCTATCATACATACGGATTCACAGACTCCCATGATTGGCTGGCGATCACTGTGACAGGGAAGTGAGCGTATGCCATCCCTGTCTTGCCTGACAGCTTGGCCAATTAGCTCCAATGGACTCTTGTTCATGGATGGCTGTGCCATTAAACCAGATTCAAACTTGAATTCTCCGTGCCGATAGTCAGGCATCTTGTCGATGCGCCACTCAGGAGCCCTGACAACTTCTCAGAGCAATGATTATATGGACAGCTGTGGAGTCAAATTCCTCTAAGAAGTAGATATCCACAGGGGGGTTGGTGCGCACTGGTCTAACCAGACAGCAAAGCATTGAGGACTGGTTTTGAAACCAAGTGGTCTCTCATTTCTTGCCATTTTAAGATGTCTTCAAAGTGCCCCAGCTGGCCGCAACATTGATGTATCCTTGATGCTGCAGGTTACTCATTAATCTGTGTGAGACAGTTCCTTCAAGCAAAAGGAGCAGACCAATCTTGACACAATTTTTTTGGTAAAGGAGAAGTAAGCACTGAATTGCACACCAATGGAACAACCAAGAAGATTACTGTGCATATTTTTGGACCGTGGGAGGAAACCAGAGTACCCAGAGGAAACTTGTGCAGGCTCAGGGGGAACAAGCAGAATCCACACAGGAATGTCCAAACCCAGGAACCTCTTGCTGTTATGTGCATATGTTAACCGCTACATCATAGTGTTGTATATTAGTTTAACTGGCTATTCAAAATTATCAACACATGAGAATGTTGGGATTGGCTCTGGCTCCCATGTGACAAATATGTGCTCTATATGAGCGATGGATGGATGATCATGAATACATTTGATAAAGGTAACAGACTAATGACCGAGATCTCTGTAAATGCCTGCCATTCTTTAGTCAGTCTTGCCATATGAAACACCTGTTTATTACAGCTCTAAGATAACCTTCTGCTTCAAACATCTTTTTGCAGGGCTCAGTTGCACGAACGACTGTCCAGAGTTGACAAGACGAAGAAAAAATATGAGATCATCATTGCTTGCATGGCTGCTCCAGAGGGCGAGGAGGACAAATCGCAGGCTTATTATATTATCAAGGTAAGGTAAAAGGTAGGTAAAGGCTGTTGGGTTTTTTTTACACCCGAGCCTAGTGGCTCATCAGGCTGGTGTTTATCCCCGATTTCCATAGCATGAAGCAACCAGGAGTTCAATTCCTCCTGAATGGGACGCAAGTCCATCGCAGGTTACCTTCCCAGTATATTTTACTGGTACCCATTTATACTGCTGGGTGAACAGAGGCACACTTGTGGTTGGGGTCTTAGCACAGTGAGGGTCTCAGTGGGATTCAGACTCACAATCTCCTGATCATGAGCACAGCACCCTAACCAATACACCACCGGACCCACATATTATCAAGGTAGCAGGAGTAAATTTCCCAATCTGAATAGATTAACTTTTACTCTCAAGGGTTTCCTCTTCCTGGAAAATTGTACATTTCTGTCCTACAAAATATTTTCATGGTGATTCCATAGTACATTTAAATTCCAACGGAGTCTAAAATTAGTCTAAAGGTGTTTTAAAAGCTTGCTTTCTTTTTTTTTTTTTTTTTAAGAACGGCAATACAAACACAGATTTAGACATGTATTGTGTTCATTCTATTAGTTATACTTTTATTATTATAAACTGTAGTAATATCGTAGGCCCTTGTTATTCATACATTATTCATATAATGAAGATAATTCGCGAGTTCTACATCTAGCTATCTATTTGCGAGTTCCACATCTATCTATCTATCTATCTATCTATCTATCTATCTATCTATCTATCTATCTATCTATAAGTAAAAATAAAAGGACAGGACAAAGACTTTCTATTGAAACTTCATTTTCACTACAGATCTGTTTCGAGGGGTGGTGAAACCATCCTCTCTCTTCAGGTGATTACAGAATATGTAGTGAAAATGAAGTTTCAATAGAAAGTCTTTGTCCTGTCCTTTTATTTTTACTTATATTTGCTCTACGAAAAAGTATTGAGCACTCTCTTACGGAAGGATCTACTCAGAAAATTCTCTCTCTCTCTCTCTCTCTCTCTCTCTCTCTCTCTACATATATATATATATATATATATGTATATATAGAATGCATCCGTGGGGGGGGTGGGGGCACTAACCAGGGTCTCTCCCCCTCATGCCGGTCCCAAGCCCGGAAAAATGCAGTGTGTTGTGTCAGAAAGGGCATCTGATTTAAAACCAATGCCAAACTTTTATGATGCAAATCAGAAGCATTACCCCCATACCGGATCATCGAGGCCTGGCTTAACAACGACCGCCATCAGTGCTGTCAATCAACAGGGTGCTGATGGAAATTGGACTACTGTTGGTCAAAGACGTCGAAGAAGGAGAGGTGGGAGGCGTGTCCGTAGGCAGAGAGAGAAGAGGAAAGGCATGAGTCTAGGACTGAGAGTAGGGACTTTGAATGTTGGAACTATGACAGGAAAAGGTAAAGAGCTGGCTGACATGATGCAGAGGAGGAAGGTGGATAAACTGTACATTCAGGAGACCAGGTGGAAAGGTAGCAAAGCTAAAAGCTTAGGAGCAGGGTTTAAGCTATTTTATTATGGTGTGGATGGGAAGAGAAGTGGAGTAGGAGTCATCTTGAAGGAGGGGTTTGTCAGGAATGTTCTAGTAGTGAAAAGAGTGTCAGACAGAGTGATGAGTCTCAAGTTAGAAATTGAAAGTGTAATGCTCAATGTTGTTAGTGCTTATGCTCCACAGACAGGATGTGAGCTGGAAGAGAAGGAGAGATTCTGGAGTGAGTTAGATGAAGTGATGCAGAGTACCCCCAGAGGTGAAAGAGTGGTCATTGGTGCAGACTTAAATGGACATGTTGGTGCAGGCAACAGAGGGGACGAGGAAGTGATGGGCAGGTTTGGTATCCAGGACAAGAACGCAGAAGGACATATGTTGATAGTTTTTGCAAAAAGGATGGAAATGGCTGTGGTGAATACTTTCTTCCAGAAGAGAGAGGAGCATAGGGTGACTTATAAAAGTGGAGGTAGGAGCACACAGTTAGACTACATCTTGTGTAGGCGATGTAATTTGAAGGAAGTCAGTGACTGCAAAGTAGTAGTGGGTGAGAGTTTTGCCAAACAGCATAGGATGGTGGTATGCAGGACGACACTGATGGTGAAGAAGGTGAAGAAGGCAAAGGCAGAGCAGAAGACAAAGTGGTGGAAGTTGAAAAAGGAAGAGTGTCGTGTTGTTTTCAAGGAGGAGTTGAAACAGGCTTTGGGTGGCCAGGAAGTGCTTCCAAATGACTGGACAACCACAGCAAATGTGATCAGGGAGACCGGTAGGAGAGTACTTGGTGTGTCCTCTGGAAGGAAAGTAGATGAGACTTGGTGGTGGAATGAGGAAGTGCAGGAGTGTGTACAAAGGAAGAGGTTAGCTAAGAAAAAGTGGGACATAGAGAGGACCGAAGAGAGTAAACAGGAGTACAGGGAGACACCGCGTAAGGCGAAAGTAGCAGTGGCTAAGGCCAAACAGAGGGCGTATGATGACTTGTATGATAGGTTGGACAGTAAAGAGGGAGAAAATGATCTATACAGGTTGGCACAGCAGAGAAATAGATATGGGAAGGACGTGCAGCAAGTTAGATTGATAAAGGACAGAGAGGGAAATGTATTGACTGATGACAGAAGTGTGCTGGGAAGATGGAAAGAGTGCTTTGAAGAGCTGATGATTGAGGAAAATGAGAGAGAAAAAAGAGTAGAAGGGGTGACCATTGAGGAACAGGATGTAGCAAAGATCAGTAAGGGTGACGTGAGAAGGGCATTGAAGAGGATGAAGAATGGAAAGGCAGTTGGTCCTGATGATATACCTGTGGAGGTATGGAAGTGTCTAGGAGAGGTAGCAGTAGATTTTCTGACAAGAACATTCAACAAGATCCTAGAGAGTGAGCAGATGCCGGAGGAGTGGAGGAGAAGTGTGCTGGTGCCAATTTTTAAGAACAAGGGAGACGTGCAGAGTTGTGGCAACTACAGAGGGATAAAGTTGATGAGCCATACGCTGAAGTTATGAGAAAGAATAGTGGAAGCTAGACTAAGGGCAGAGGTCAGCATTTGTGAACAACAGTTTGGTTTCATGCCAAGAAAGAGCACCACAGATGCAATGTTTGCTTTGAGGATGTTAATAGAGAAGTACAGAGAAGGTCAGAGGGAACTGCATTGTGCCTTTGTGGATCTGGAAAAAGCATATGACAGGGTGCCAAGAGAAGAACTGTGGTATTGCATGAGGAAGTCTGGAGTGGTGCAGGACATGTATGAGAGATGTAAGACAGTGGTGAGGTGTGCTGTCGGTGTGACCGACGAATTCAAGGTGGAGGTGGGACTGCATCAAGGGTCAGCTCTGAGCCCCTTCTTGTTTGCTATGGTGATGGACAGGCTAACAGACAAGGTGAGACAAGAATCTCCATGGACTATGATGTTTGCAGATTACATTGTGATCTGTAGTGAGAGCAGAGAACAAGTGCAGGAAAATCTAGAGAGGTGGAGGTATGCCCTGGAAAGGAGCGGAATGAAGGTTAGCCTTAGAAAATCAGAATACATGTGTGTGAATGAGAAGGACCTAGGAGGAACGGTGATGTTACAGGGAGCAGAGATAACGAAGGTGGAGGATTTTAAGTACTTGGTCTCAACAATCCAGAGCAATGGAGAGTGTGGAAAAGAGGTGAAGAAGCATGTGCAGGCAGGCTGGAATGGTTGGAGAAAAATGTCCGTTGTGATGTGCGATAGGAGAGTGTCAGCAAGAGTGAAGGGAAAAGTGTACAAGACGGTGGTGAGGCCAGCCATGTTGTATGGTTTAGAAACAGTGGCGCTGAGGAAAAGGCAGGAGGCAGAGCTGGAGGTCGCGGAGATGAAAATGTTGAGGTTCTCTCTGGGAGTAACGAGGATGGATAGGATCAGAAATGAGTATATCAGAGGGACAGCCCATGTAAGATGTTTTGGAGACAAAGTCAGAGAGGCTAGATTGAGATGGTTTGGACATGTACAGAGGAGGGATAGTGAGTATATTGGCAGTAGGATGCTGAGGTTTGAACTACCAGGCAGAAGGCCTCGAAGAAGACCAAAGAAGAGATTTATGGATGTGCTGAAGGAAGACATGAAGGTCGTTGGAGTCAGAAAAGAAGACGCAGAGGACAGGGTGAGATGGAGGCGGATGATTTGCTGTGGCGACCCCTGAAGGGAGCAGCCGAAAGTAAAAGAAGAATATATATATATATATATATATATATATATATATATATATATATATATATATATATATATATAAAATAACACCTTTTAAGTGCATTCTCCTTGAAACATACAGCGCTGTAGTTTTCGAAAATGCCCACTAGAGGAAGGTATGGCATGATTTGTGAGGCATGAGATGACTGAATTCAGGTATGAACTGCATTCAGTCCGAGCAGCTCAGCCACGCCCCTCAGCCGGAGTGGGTAGAAAACAGAGTTAGAGAGCGTTACAAACCAAACAAGCAGTGATGTGATAGGAGGTAATCCTCTGGCTCAGAGGTGAGCCTGCTTTTGTTTATTGGGAGTAAATGAGAATAGTGAATTCAAGTGTGAGCTACCAAGCAGCTCAGTCCCGCCCCTCAGCCGAAGTGGAGAGAAAACAGTTTGAGGCACAGCCACCAAAATCAGAGTCCCTGAAAAACGCACACCATAACAAAAAGGACATAAGAACAAGAAATGTAATAAATTGGATAAACAAAATGAGAAACCTGCTACACCACAATAAATAAAATCACACACACAAACATTCTAAACATTAACTTGGGTACTGTACTGGAATAATAATTGAAAAAGACTTTAATAGTGGAGTGTTTTACAACAGTTCAGTTGATTATTCCTCTTCAGGCACTTCAGAGGAAACTGTCATTTCTTCCGGAGAAAGTATTATTTCTTCAGAAGAGACATCCAACGTCATTACCTTTTTCTGGCGCTTAGCCGATGCTTGAGTAGCATCATAGAGCTTGACTGGTAATTAAAACACACACACAAAAAAGGCTCATTGACAAGTTGTGTGCGAATGAGGAAAAAGGGGCGTTACATCATCTCAACCAATCAGCAGGAAGGAGGACAGCCGTTGGCTGAATTTGAATGGCGTGACAGTTGCTCGGCAGTCCGCGAATATGCAAACCGTGAGTGCAAAACCGCGAATAGTCAAGGGCCTACTGTATACTAATTGTAGTAAATTTTCTTACTGAACACTGACACTCCATCTTGCCTTCCTTGAATCGCCTCCATATCATAGTGTAAGGGTTTTTGTGTCTTAATGATCCTCAGACCTATGTTGTCGGGGGCATTACACCCCTAATATGGTCACCCAAGCCAAACAGGTTCTAGGTTGAGGTCCACACAAAAAGCAGTTCAGAAAATCCCTATGGATAATAAAATGCCAGGGCTCAATTTTCCTTGCTAAGAGGTGACACCCCAGAACCCCCGAAGCCAGGCCTGGGGTAGGGGTCCAAGGTGAGCTGAGCTTCTGCCTATGGGGCCTGGCCAGATCCCACCCAAAAAAAAGAGACCACTGTGAGTTGGGTAGCAGCCTGAAGGCATGTTTTTTGTTGGATCACTCCTGAGAAAGGGACGTCTTGGCTGTTTTTAATATTATTCTCATTAGTGTTTCAAGCAGGCACTAGGAACCTATTATAAGAATAATAATATTCCATGTTGGAAATGGGAATTTCTTTGAGGATTAATAAGGGTGTACAAGAATTGGCAATAATTACCTGGAACCCTAGTTGAAATTCTACAAACTCCAACATATACAAACATAAATAATAAAAACTTCCACACCCTTTTCTTAAGAAGCAGACATGCACACAAATTTTTGAATCTACATAAAAGTTTACAGTTTTAATTCATTAACAATTTTTCATTTATTAATACACAGTACATGATAGATTTCAATGTCGGTGTTTTAACCAACATTACGCTGCAAGATGGTTTTTATTTACTATATTTAAATTCTCTGTTGTAGGGTAACTTAGAGTTTTGCAAATTTACAGTTTATTTCCATGAACTATAATGGGAAGTTTCCAATTTAAAAAATTAATAGAATGCTTTACTGAAAGTAAAACCGCAAGGCCATTCGATCTTACTACACTTCTAAGTATTTTTCAACTTTGAGATTATATTTGTTTTGCAATTTGTCAATGACTTTGGCTGCATTTATTAATTATTCATGAGTTTTTGATATTATTTATTTCATTAATACCTCTGCTCAGAACATTTTTTAAAATGTAAAATGTCAGATTAATAAAATTGAATTTCTTATGCTGTTTAAAAAAATTTTTTTTGTTTGTTTTTGTCTTGAAGACAGCTCAGGAGAAGGAGGAGCTTCAACGCAAGGGTGACGATTTGGACACCAAGATCCGCAAGGCGGAAAAAGAGACCAAAGCGTTGGAAAACACCATGCATCTTTTCAATAATCACAACAGCGCCTTTCGTAAATCCTTGAACACGGTCACGGAGAATAGTATGTGCACAATGTGTTTTGATTTTTCTTTGGTCTGTTGTTTGTTGTCAGTTGTCTGCAGTTCAATCACTAAACCAGATCCAGGTAGCACTTGTAGTTAAATATTTGCCTTCTGTTCAGTTGGTGACTGTATAAATTTTATTAAATCCAATAACAGTTGGAGTTCATCTTCTGTAGGTCCTGAGTATCAAGAAAAATTGAAGTTAGAGGAGCAGAAAAAGGCGGCCGATGAAAAGCTCAGGGTCAAGAAACAACAGATCAGAGAGCTGCAGGAAAACATCGAGGTCTGTCTGCACATTAAAGAATATTATGGATAATTTCACCTATCTAATACTTAAACTTTTATTTATTTATATGTATAAAATGGTCATGCTACTTGTTAGAGCTGTGCAATAAACCCGGCTTATCTGTTTAAATCAGTTCTAACATGCAAACAATTTGTATTGCGATACTCTGAAGCAAAACTGTTTTTTTGACATGCATTTTAAAAACTTTGGAACAGTAAAAAAAAAAAAAAAAAAACACTTCGGCTATTCCCGGTAATTGAACCGGAAGTAATTCTTTTGTTGAGGAAAAAAAAGGCAACTGCAGCGGTCCTGGCATGTAATCCTGACACAATCGTGTTTCCGTCCTCTTATCTGCAGTCATTCGGTGTGTGGAGAGCCCGGTATAATAAAGGCCATGATTGGGCAGTGCGGATGTCATGAAGGCCTTCAGCCAGTAGAATTTGTTTTTATACAGGATATGGAAATTCCCGCTAAACACAAAACCACGGTTCATGTTGCTAATTGCTCAGAAATTTACTGACCTACTGCATCTAGATTTTCGCTTAAACATTCATTTTAAAATGAGCAAAAGAGGAAAGTGCTCTCATGAACCTGATCTCCAATAAGGCACATTAACCATGTATGTTTTTTTTTTTTTATTTTTTTTTTTTATTTTGCTTCATGCGGAAATAAAATTGTCGACTCTGGAAAAAAATGACGTCACACAACTTCCAGTCTCCGCCTCAGGATATCAGTACCAAAGTTTAAAACATTCAATTTTCATTTTTTCTGATGCTTAGAATTTTTATTTTAATGATTAAAAACATTTTTAATGTTGTTGATTTCTTTTTTTTAAAATAAAGAATAAACACTGTCAAGAACAGGCTCACTTTTAATTTAAAATTCTTCTTGCAATATATCGTAATACATGCGAGAAATTGCAATACAGGGATCCCTCACTTTACGTGGTTAATTGGTACCGAGATCCCCACGCGACCATCGAAATCCGTGAAGTAGGATCACCCCGCTAACCCAGACCCACTGACGTACAGATACATGTATATGTGTATGTAGTATAAATAAATACACATTCAATGCTATAAATGCTTATAATAACAATTAAACATTAAAAAAATAACAATGTAAATAAAATATAAATACACACACATACAGATGGAACTGCATGAGAAGAAGAAGAAGAACACACATACATACACGTGCGCACGCACAGATGCAACAATGTAAGTACAGACGCTCCCCAGCTTACAAATGAGTTCGTTTCGAGCCAGTTAGATGAATTTGTTTGTAAGTTGTTACAAGGCGTTCTTTAGAGGGGAACGTATGTTTAAACCTTGTATAAGTAACCTATACAAGTTTGTACTGTATACAATCTCTCTCTCTCTCTCTCTCTCTCTCTCTCTCTCTCTCTAATCAACTGTACATATTATTATGTCCCCTGTTTAAACTCCTGGTTCCTCTCAAGCACAGCACAGTGGATCTGATCAGATTTACAGAGTTTCACTCTTATCCAGTTCATGATAATACTGGAGTCAATTTGTCTCTTCTTTGAAAGTTTTGGAGTTGAAATGTATTATTCTGCTTCTCTTCCTGGACCTCAATGTCAGCCACGCCCCTCTGCTTTAGCCTAGTATTAAGTGTACCTCAGGATAATGTTTAATCATATTTCATACTTATATTTGATATATCTCTCTATAGATTTTATTCCATTTCTATTTTTATTTGTTCTTCAATTTCATTGCACTTTCACTTTCGACCTCAGCCCTATTTGTTTTGTGTTGGTTTATATATATAAATAAATATATATAAAATTTATTTATTTTTTTTTTTGCATAATTGGCTTTATGTGGCATTTTCCTTAACTTTTCCCCCTATTCTTCCTTAATTACCTTATTTTTTAATTCGATTAATATTTATTTATTTATTTAAAAAAATACACGATGCACTGAAGCCGCATTAATTGAAGTGCGATGTAGCGAGGGATCCCTGTATATCACAATACATAAAATATAGGCATTACCCACCCCTACTACTTGTCCCTAAATTTAACATGAAACTTTTTGCACCAAGCAAATAATCCGGAATGACACGCTTATGACACTGAGGAATTTAAGAGTGACAGAACCATATAAATCTTTTTGGTTTGTTTCTTCCTGGTGTGATTGTGAAATATTTGGTTTCAGCATAAATCAGTGCTGGAGACTTGGTTGACACAAATTACCATAATTATCATGATACAAGCACACGCAAGACTGATATTAATGAATTTATTAATTTATTTCCCAAACCGTTTACTATTATTCCTACTAGGGCCACAGGGGAGGCTGGTACCTATCTCAACCAACTCTGGTTGAAGGTGGGGTACACGCTGAACAGCTAAATAAAATTATATACTAGTATATATGTATATGTAGGCGTGTGTGTGTGTGTGTGTGTGTGTGTGTGTGTGTGTTCCCCAGCTTATGAACAAATTAGGTTCTGGACGGTAGTTTGTTAGATGAATTTGTTTGCAAGTCGTTACAGGGCATTCTTTAGAGGGAAATGTATATTTAAACCTTGTATAAGTAACCTATACGAGTTTGTACTGTATACAATCTCTCTCTGTCGCTCTCGTTCTCTTTATCTCTCCCTCTACATAATCATCTGTACATTATCAATATCATTATGTCCCGTGTTTAAACTCCTGGTTCCTCTCAAGCACAGCACAGCGGCGCTGATCCGATTTACAGAGAGTTTCACTCTTATCCAGTTCATTATAATACTGGAGTCAATTTGTTTGTTTCTTTGAAAGTTTTGGCACGAGTTCAGAAATGTATCGTTCTGCTTCTCTTCCCAGTGTAAAGCACTTGTCAGCCACGCCCCAATAATGTCATTTTATACTTATATTTATGATATATCTTTCTATATATTTTATTCTATTTCTACTTGTTTTGTTCTTCAATTTCATTTCACTTTTGACCTCCTACAGCCCTATTCGTATCTCCAGATGTTTGTAAAACGAATGTTCATAAGTTGGGGAGCGTCTTTATATACAGTGTATATATATTATAGTGTGTGTGTGTGTGTGTGTGATTTAATTTATATTCAAGGTATTGTGGGGTCACGGAGAATGAACATGTTGAAGTTCATCAGGTACGTGAAATTCTCTTTCTTTGTTTTGCCAGTGCCTGTTTCTTTTGTCTAGGTCTTGATAAGCGCATTCCCCAGCTTTCAGCATGAGGAGGCTGCTCAATTGAAAAGGAATGAAGACTACCAAGCACGTATTGCCTTTCTGAATAAAGAGCTCATTTCACAGAAAGGAAAATTGGAACGAGCCACCAAACAGGTCAAACATCATACAGCCATTCAATGTGTTGCTTGTGTCCACGATTTCAGAGTAAACCAAAACTGTTTAAGCTTGATGTTCTTAATTTGCATTTATATACATGTATATACTGTATTTCCTGGAATTGGTAAGCCAAGTGTTGGGCTTTTTACACTCGAGCCTAGTGACTCATCCGGCCGAAGCTCATGCCCGGTTTCCCTAGCCTGAAGTGCTAGGAGTCCAACTCCTCCTGGGTTGGACGCTGGCCATCGCAGGTTACCTTCCCAATACAGTATTTGTACCGGTACCCATTTATACTGCTGGGTGGACAGAGGTCTAACAGGGCTTCGAACCCGCGACCTCCCGATCATGAGCCCAGCACCTTAACCACTATGCCACCGGCCTAATAAATGAACAGTCCCTATATTCTCTCCCTTCCTCAGTCAAAGATGAACTCTGAAATTAAACATATTCACCATTATTTCTTCCTCTACAGTCCTCCAAGCTGACGAAAGAGATCCGTGGTTCTAAAAATGTGGCACAGGAGACTTTTGAGGAGCGTGACATTAAGTTGAAAGAACTGAAAGAGTGCAAAAAGGCAGTCAATAAGCTTCTTCTGGAAGTCATGGAGCGACATCCCGACCTCCAGGCGATATTACAGACATCCTTCCAGCAGGTAAAGACGTACACCGAGGGTGGACAGTTGAACGGGCTGGTTGGAGTGAAATCTGTGTGTTAATGGGTTGTGTTGTGTTGTAGGCCGGTGTTGCTCTTCCTTCTCCTGCCTCGACCCCATCCAGCCGGAGTTCCAAGCTGAGCTCGGCACGCACTTGTGTTTCTCTCAGGTACACCAGTGCTGGGGTTTATACACCAGGAGAGTTTTACATCATGGATGCTTTGTATAAAGTAACATATTTATTTATATATATATATATATGTAT
The DNA here is from genome assembly GCA_024760905.1 of Plotosus lineatus. Classification (NCBI taxonomy): domain Eukaryota; kingdom Metazoa; phylum Chordata; class Actinopteri; order Siluriformes; family Plotosidae; genus Plotosus; species Plotosus lineatus. The sequence goes on along the minus strand of CM045746.1, from coordinate 31,482,609 downwards.
ATATATATATATATATATATATATATATATATATATATATATAGTGTGTGTGTGTGTGTATGTATGTGTATGTATATATATATAATATATATGTGTGTATGTATATATGTGTGTATGTATATATATGTATGTGCATGTGTATATATATATATATATATATATATATTTTTTTTTTTTTTTTTCTCACCACATGGATGTATCGGGTGACTTTTGCTCCCAATCGCCCAGATCTTCAACATCATCGGCTAGCAGCAGCGTCAGAGGCTCAGCAGTCCACTCGCCCTCGATAAACAAGGTTGAATTAGACCTGGGACTTTCTGCTTCCTCTGAGATTTTGCATCAGCCTCCTGGCAGTAGGAGCATCGGAAGCAATCATGTCAAGAGTCCTTCATCAACAAGTCCGAAAATATGATCTATATATCTTCAAAGATGGGGAAATGAGTTTATGGGGCAATCATGCAAAAATCGAAGTTTTACAAGGGTGTGTCGGACATTTGATTAATGTGAGTTTTCTGTTATACAAATGCTAGGGATTTGCATATAGGTATAGAAGTAATTGCTGTCATCCTGTGTAGGATTGTGCCTGAGGATGGACTGACACTTTGTCTGCAAACGAGTGTCCCATGCTGTTAACTAACAATATAAGCTCATTATTTAATTTCTGACATAGCTAGTATCATCGCTCTTTTAGCGTAATGATGTACCTATAATTTTATATAGATGGTGTGTGTATGTGTGTTTGTGTGTGTAATTATATAATATAGAAAAAGCACAGACTTTCCTGTTGGCTCATTTCCAATGTTAATGTTATGCAGGAAAAACGCGTTTCTGCAGCTTCCACATACTTCATCAGCAGCACCTTTCATACCAAGAATTCGAACATGCGGGAAAGGCTTATGAAAAGCACCACACCCAGTTTCTAAATTATAACAGCAATGTCTTGCTAATTGAAATCCAATACTTATTTTGTTGAAAGGACCCTGTCTAAAGGCCATGTACACCCAGAATAGCTTGCCAGATGATCAAATGGCCTACACACACTTTCATTCTCACCTAGCGGCAATCCGGAACAGCCCATTAGCAAAATATGCACATCTTTATTAATGTTTGAGGAAACCAAGGCACGTGTAGGTAACACATGCAAGTGTGGGGAGACGAAGCACATTCCACAGTATTGCAGCGATCCCACCAGGTTTTACCAGGAAAGATTTTAAACAATGAAAGGCCCTCTGCTTTTTAACTGAACCTAAATCTGTGGATATATTTATAATTTAAACCTCTCTATAAACTGATGAGATCTATTTCCATTCCTTGAGATTTTAAAGAAAGGACCCTGTTTGTCTTCCTTTCGGCTTTTTCCCTTTTACTCGGGAGTCGCCACAGCGAATCATCTGATTCGCACGTTTTGATTTGGCAGAGGTTTTTACGTCGGATGCCCTTCCTGTCACAACCGTTTTTAGCAAGGGACAGAAACACGCTGACAGCTTTGCAGCTACTCTTTACGAAAGTCAGCAATGGTTCTTTTACATGCCTCTCACCATAGACAGTGAGAGACATGGCCCGCCTTTGATAACCAGAAAGGACCCTGTTTGCAGGACAAAAATGTAACCTTGGGTGGAGTTTTGGCAGCCGATCTGAATTTTCTGTGATTGTACGTCACCAAAGCGTGACATTTGAGAACCTGTCTCATAAGAATGCTTCTGCACAATCCTCAAACACTGATCAACTAAGAATCACTATGCGCACACATTTTCTTACCGCCGTCAGGAGCAAATCATCAGCAGGAAACATGGTGCTCCTGGTTCTTTTTTTTGGAGTGAGCATTTTTGCAAACGGAGCAACTGGTGAGTTAAATAACCTCAACTTATATATAACGTACCATAAGGTGATAGAAACATACAGTAGCTTATTTGTACTTGCTGGACTTGTGTTCATATTCACGCAGATATTAAGTGGATGTTAAAGTGAATAAATAATAAAATATATCAGTTACTGGCGCTAGGAAAGATATTATACTTGATATAGTATTCAATAAATGTGGGATTTTTTTTTTAAATACATCAAAATTCATGTCAGCTTCTAAATATTGTTTTATTGAAGTTTCTTAAGTTACAACTCTGCCTGTTTTTGTTTCTGTCCCAAAGCTCAGAGCACAGCACCCGTGACCACTGCACCTAGCAGCACAATCATCAACGGAGCTTTTTTTATTGGTACTTCAGAAACTGTTAAAGTAACCGTTTTATCTTTCAGATCTATTAATATAACCGTGCATTACATAGTCTCGTTAATATGCACACATTGGGGTCCAGTGCACCTCCATGCATATTAAGTGAGGAGCGTATTTTTGCTAATATTTTAGCGAATATGCAGGTGTGAATGGTACCATGGATCAATGCAAAATGCCATTATATTGCTGTTCTATGGTTAATTTCAGTGAGAAATTATGTTCGAATTTGAGGCTTCTGTGCTAAAGTACATGTATATTTGTAAAATAAATGAATAAAGAGATTTATTTGATTTTTAAAAAGAAAAAACTCTTCTCTCCCATGCCCCTCCCTTTTTAAAGCATCCACTATCCAAACTGTGATGACAACATCCACAACCACGACAACATCCACAACCACGACACCAACCACGACACCAACCACGACACCAACCACGACACCAACCACGACACAAACCACGACACAAACCACGACACCAACCACGACACCAACCACGACACCAACCACGACACAAACCACCACCATGACACCAACCACGACACCAACGACGACACAAACCACACCAACGACGACACCAACCACGACACCAACCACGACACTAACCACGATACCAACCCCCACCACGACACCAACCAACCACGACACCAACCACGACACCAACGACGACACAAACCACCACACCAACCACGACACAAACCACGATACCAACCCCCACCACGACACCAACCACGACACAAACCACCACACCAACCACGACACAAACCACGATACCAACCCCCACCACGACACCAACCACGACACCAACGACACCAACCACGATACCAACCCCCACCACGACACCAACCACGACACCAACGACGACACAAACCACCACACCAACCACGACACAAACCACGATACCAACCCCACCATGACACCAACCACGACACCAACCACGACACCGACGACACCAACCACGATACCAACCCCCACCACGACACCAACCACGACACCAACGACGACACAAACCACCACACCAACCACCACCACGACACCAACCACGACACCAACCACGACACCAACCACGACACCAACCACGACACCAACCACGACACCCACCACGACACCCACCACGACACCAACCACGACACCAACCACCACACCAACCACCACGACAACAATCACGACAACAACCACTGCCAACACTACTACTATCGCAGATACTTCAACCACAACTCCTCCAGGTAAGCATTTTATATTTTATTCTCTAGAGTGACTGATGGCTAAAAATGATTTAGATGAATAGTTATTGTTTATATTTAAGAATGCAATCGCAAATATTCATTCATCCATCATTTTCCTCAACCGCTTAATCTTACTGGGGTCGCCTTAAGAGTTCACCAGACCATCAAGAGGTGTAACAACCATTTTCACCTAATGTGCATGTCCTTGGACTGTGGGAGGAAACCCATGTGTTGTACCGTGTCCTATCATTCGATCCTTGATCTTAATAAACTCCGAACAACTTGCAATGATTATAAACTTCTGCATCACCAACAAACCATCTAATAACGCCTCGTTTTCCTACAGGGTATCCTGTGCGTATCGGGATGCGAGCTTTGGTCAGATCTTCTGTGGATTTGGATTTTATTGTCGCCAATAGCATTTTGCAGCAGGTAGGAAGGTCTGGAATTTTTGTGTAAGTGAATCAGTCTGTTTTTGGTTAAAAAATTATAATAAGATTCATGAATTTTTTTTATACATTTAATGTATGATTGTTAAAAGTGATTTCAAACAACGAATTCCAAAGTCTAAAATAAGGTTAAAGACATCAGTCTAAGTGTTCAGAAAGTGGTAATGAAAAACCATCACCAAAAAAAAAATTCAAAGGGAACTTCCAGTCCTGGAAAAAATCTGACCCAACGCTTAAATCACATGTTTGTAGGAAAAGCAGCAAAAGTATGTAACAGCCAAGAATTCGTCATGACCAGTTAACAGTGATGGTTTGTCTGAACACCTGCTAATTAATATCAAATAATTAGGTTTATAATTAATAAACTTCCCCCGCCCACACCACCAAGGCCTTTGAAGCCTGGCCGGGTAAGAATGGCACCATGCTCCTGTTCTGAATAGGACAGAGTCCAGTTTCGAACCCAAGAGAGAACATCTGGGCAAACATCAATCAGTAGAGTGACATTTTAGTGACACAACTGAACTTTGGTTTGTATTTGTATAGTTTCACCCAATTGAGGATGGGTTTCCCTTTTGTGCCTGGTTCCTCACAACTACTGAGGGAGTTTTTTCCTTGCCGCCATCGCCACTGGTGATGCTCATTATGGATCTGTAGTGATAATAGGAAGTGTTTAAATTCCTTTATACCTTGTAAGCCTCTACTTTCACGGTTTCATTGTGTAAAGCTGCTTTGCGACAACATCAATTGTAAAGTGCTATACAGATGACTGATTTGAACACTCTGTGAGGATTTAAAGTTCGACTGGACGAATTTGGACATTTCCAGATACAGTACAAGAAACTCTCAGCTTGTCAAACCAAGAGACCTGAATATTTGGAAAAACCCAAAGGGAAAGCATATCCTCAGTGACTCAGAATTTGCCTACTAATTCAATTTTTTTATGTTCTAGTTAATAACTACTTAAAAGTTGAAAAATACAGACATGGCGCTTTTCTGTCAACGAATGTAATAAACAATACAATAGGTGGTCACTTTCTGACACTTTTTTTTTTTTTTTTTTGTCAAATCACTTCAATTTATTAGCAAAGTGATATCCAAGCTGTCACATTCCTGATTTAAGTTCCATGGACTTTAAGTAGAGTTTAGTTTTACAGTATACAGACGCTCCTCAACTTACGTTTTAGTTACGTTTCGAACGGCCGAACGTAAGGTGAAAAAAACGTAAGTTGTTGCTGTATGTTCCAGTGACGTAGGACCGTTCATACTGGACTATACATCCATAAATACAATTACCGTATGTCATAAAAAACCCCTAAATCAATTATTATAAACATAACACTAAAATAATATCAACATTAATTCCAAATAAATTAAATTCAAGCAAAATAATTTCAAATAAATCAATTTTTAATCAAATTGACTTATTAGCACTGATTCTGATTAGCACTATCACTAGTAGGCTTACGCTTCTGACCAACCATATTTGCTTAGGGTTACAAATACGCAAAACAGTGTAAACACAAAGATCACAGAGACGACGTCTTAACACAAGGGTAACACGCGGTGAACTGGGAAGAAGCAGGGCACGTTCAGTCTGTCGTTTGTAAACAACGAACGCAGCGCCATGTAAACAATGGATGCAGCGTCATGTGTAAGTAGCATTTGAATGTCTTGTACTAGGGAGAGTGCGCTAAACTCAAAATTTGACTAACAAAAAAAAAAAAAAAATTTTTTACAGTCAGTTCAAACATAAAATCGAGAAAAGCGTACGGCGAATAAATGTAAAGCGAGAACCGTCTGTATGGTACTCAACTTAAATTCTCCAGCTGTACTCAAAATTTTCCTACACGTAATTTTTGTATTTAAAATACACAAGTTCTTTTAAAGGTACCGCCCGATTAACAATGACTCCTTCAGTCAGTACCATGTTTTTACTGAAGCGTTGGCTGAGAAATGTTGTTATTCAGTAGCATAATTTTCAAAACATACAGAATTTGTAGTCATATTTTATTATTTTTTAAAAATATTTTATTCCCATTGATGTTTTTGTCAAGTTTCTTTCACACAGTTAAGTGGTATGAGGATATGGAAAGGATCAGAAACGAGTACATCAGAGGGACAGCACATGTTAGATGTTTTGGAGACAAAGTCAGAGAGGCTAGATTGAGATGGTTTGGACATGTACAGAGGAGGGATAGTGAGTATGTTGGTAGTAGGATGCTGAGGTTGGAACGACCAGGCAGAAGGCCTAGAGGAAGACCAAAGAGAAGATTTATGGATGTGGTGAAGGCGGACATGAAGGTCGTTGGAGTAAGAGTAGAAGATGCAGAGGACAGGGAGAGATGGAGGTGGATCATTTGCTGTGGCGACCCCTGAAGGGAACAGCCGAAAGAAAAAGAAGAAGAAGAAGAAGAAGAAGTGGCATGAGGTGAAATATCACACACGAGTAACTTTGCTTCCGAAACTATAATAATAATAAGTTGAGACGGTGAAAACAGGGTTTGAGCGATGACAAGTTAAAAATATTACTGGAACATTAGCTGTATTTTGCGGGGAATAAAAATGAATAAATAATTACAAGAATTTAGATCATTTATGTGAATCACATCCCTCCCTCTTTCTTTCTCTTTCTCTCTCTCTCTCTTTGTTTTGAATGTAGTATGCCTCGAGTCTCAAAACAATTTTCAACGCAACAGTCACAGTAAGGAGCGTTCGGAAGATATGAAGAGCTGCGTCAGAAGAATGTTGGCTGTTCATGATGTCACAACCCTCCATACTTCTCTTTTTGCTTTATTGTCGTTTTTAAAATCAATGAAGTGACTCCAAATAAGGTTGACATGGTAACGTTAGTCTCTATTTCGACTTAATTCAAAGTCATTCTCAAGACGTATGTACTCCATGTACTATATGTATATATACTTATGTCTTGAGAATGACTTTGAATTAAGTCGAAATATCGACTAACGTTACCATGTCAACCTTATTCGGAATTACTTCATTGATTTTATTCATCAAACTCCTCTGTGGCCTAAATGAATCATGTTTTTAATGATTATATATTAGATTTAAAAGGTAAAATGATGGCATGTGGAAGGCAGTGAACAACAAAAAACCCCTAATTTTTGTCATTGAGTTGGATCCCAGATTTATTGTTGAACAATTAGTTGTATCCTCATTTTTTTTCTTATTTGTGGTTGTACTTTAGACTGAATTTAATCGCTACCTCTAAATTAAACAAATTTTAACTCCAGGTAAGCAACAAATCTTTAGGATTTTATTTTGTTGTGTTTAATGTGATCATAATTTAATTTATTCATTGTTTTAAATTCAGTCTTAGGGTATTTTGGACATTTTACTCTTCAGAATTAATTATTTTTAATTCTTCCATCCAAAACGCATGATGCATCATCACCCACCTACTCAGCACCTACTGTAAGGGTCTGTGGGAATATTCACGAGGAATATGAAAGCAGAAATATTGAGTGAATTCTTCTTCTTCTTATTATTATTATTGTCGCCAGGTCAGAATGAAATGAGTAAAACCTCATAAATACCTCATCACTGTTTGAAAGTACACCAGCCCAACACTTCCTGTATACACTGTGAACATCTGCAGTCAAAGTCCCACCCACAGTGTTAGATCAACCAGTCAGGTTTGTGTCCAGTGGAAACACAAATAAAAGCTCAGGCGTGATTTATTTTTGAGTTGAAAGTACGAGAAGGACGGAAATGTAATCACAGAAAATAGAATTTCTTGTTTTTTTTTTGTTTTTTTTTGTCTGTAAAGCCGATTCAGAAAAGTTTTGATTTTGAAGTATGCGATGCAGTTATCACTCAGCTATAGATACTACCATCGTATATTTTACTTTATCAAAGTGAATTAATAGTAGAGGTTGGTATTGCCTAGATTTGATGAACTGTATTGTGATTTCTAGCATGTATTGCGATGTACTGTATTGCAAGAAGAATTTTAAATTAAAAGAGCCTGTTCTTGAAAGTATTATTCATTCTTTATTTCAAAAACATTGTTTTTAGTCATTAAAATAAAAATTCTAAGCACCAGAAAAATCTACTTGTGAGAATGTAATGTTTTAAACTCTGGCACAAACATTAACACTGAACTAGAACTGCATATTGAGCAAGAGAATCCATTTAAACATTAAATACACACAACAAATATTAGAAGTGCATCGAGTGATTTTATTAGCATATTGTGAAGCCTTAATCATTAATGTATGCATATTAAATTTTTGAGGCGGGATTAAAGGTGGAGCGTCATCCGAGCGTGCGCAGAATTGTACCATGCACGACTAGTCCACATCACACCTGCGACCGTATGAGGAGTGGATTGACATATTTATATAGAACAATATTAACATCACATGTACTGTATATACGTATATTAATGCCATCATAGCGATGCCCATAGGCCTGCAGGGCACGTGCCGTACGTACAACACTTACAGTGACACTGACAGCTCAGGAAAGTCCGTCAAACTTTAGAACAATAACATGCAATATCGTTTATCATATAAATCACGTTAATATTATCATTATGCCAGAGAGAAGTGGAATGTCATTTAATGCAGCCGTAAGGGGGGGCACTAACCAGTGTCCGTCCTCACTTCGGTCCCAAGCCCGGATAAATACAGAGGGTTGCGACAGGAAGGGCATCCGGCGTAAAACTTTTGCCAGAATACAGAATGCGAATCGTCAAAACAAATTCCATACCGGAGCGGTCGAGGCCCGGGTTAACAACGACCGCCATCAGTGCTGTTAACCAACGGGGTGCTGGTGGAAAGTGGACTACTGTTGGTCGAAGAAGGAGAGGCGGGAGGCGTGTCCGTAGGCAGAGAGAAGAGGAAAAGCATGAGTCTAGGACTGAGAGGAGGGACTTAAAATGTTGGAACTATGGCAGGAAAAGCTAGAGAGCTGGCTGACATGATGCAGAGGAGGAAGTTGGACATACTGTGTGTTCAGGAGACCAGGTGGAAAGGTAGCAAGGCTAGAAGTTTAGGAGCAGGGTTTAAACTGTTTTATCACGGTGTGGATGGGAAGAGAAATGGAGTCGGAGTCATCTTGAAGGAGGAGTTTGTCAGGAATGTTCTAGAAGTGAAAAGAGTGTCCGACAGAGTGATGAGTCTCAAATTAGAAATTGAAGGTGTGATGTTCAATGTTGTTAGTGCTTATGTCCCACAGGCAGGATGTGAGCTAGAAGAGAAGGAGAGATTCTGGAGTGAGTTAGATGAAGTGATGCAGAGTAACCCCAGAGGTGGAAGAGTGCTCATTGGTGCAGCCTTCAATGGACATGTTGGTGCAGGCAACAGAGGGGATGAAGAAGTGATGGGCAGGTTTGATATCCAGGACAGGAACACAGGACAGATGTTGATAGATTTTGCAAAAAGGATGGAAATGGCTGTGGTGAATACTTTCTTCCAGAAGAGACAGGAGCGTAGGGTCACTTATAAAAGCAGAGGTAGGAGCACACAGGTAGACTACATCCTTGTGTAGGCGATTGCAAACAGCATAGGATGGTGGTGTGCAGGATGACACTGATGGTGAGAAAGATGAAGAAGGCAAAGGCAGAGCATAAGAAAGTGGTGGAAGCTGAAAAAGGAAGAGTGTTGTGTTATCTTCAAGGAGGAGTTGAAACAGGCTTTAGGTGGTCAGGAAGTGCTTCCAGATGACTGGACAACTACAGTTAATGTGATCAGGGAGACAGGTAGGAGAGTACATTGTGCGTCCTCTGGAAGGACAGTAGATAAGGAGACTTGGTGGTGGAATGAGGAAGTGCAGATGTGTGAAAGGAAGAGGTTAGATAAGAAGTCGGACATTGAGAGGACAGAAGAGAGTCAACAGGAGTACAGGGAGACAGCGTAAGGCGAAGGTAGCGGTGTCAAAGGCCAAACAGAGGGCGTATGATGACTTGTATGATAGGTTGGACAGTAAGGAGGGAGAAAAGGATTTATACAGGTTGGCACAGCAGAGAAATAGAGATGGGAAGGACATGCAGCAAGTTAGAGTAAGGACAGAGAGGGAAATGTATTCATTGATGACAGAAGTGTGCTGGATGGAAGATGGAAAGAGTACTTTGAAGAGCTGATGAATGAGGAAAATGAGAGAGAAAAAAAAAGAGTAGATGTGACTGTTGATGACCAGGAAGTAGCAAAGATTAGTAAGGGTGAAGTGAGGAGGGCATTGAAGAGGATGAAGAGTGGAAAGGCAGTTGGTTCTGATGACATACCGGTGGAGGTATGGAAGTGTCTAGGAGAGGTAGCAGTAGATTTTCTGACAAGAACATTCAACAAGGTCTTGGAGAGTGAGCAGATGGCGGAGGATTGAAGGAGAAGTGTGCTGGTGCCCATTTTTAAGAACAAGGGAGACGTGCAGAGTTGAGGAGACTACAGAGGGATAAAGTTGATGAGCCATACGATGAAGTTATGGGAAAGAATAATGGAAGCTAAACTAAGGGCAGAGGTCAGCATTTATGAACAACAGTTTAGTTTCATACCAAGAAAGAGCACCACAGATGCAGTGTTTGCGTTGAGTATATTAATAGAGAAGGTCAGAGGGAGCTGCATTGTGCCTTTGTGGATCTGGAGAAAACACATGACGGTGCCAAGAGAGGAACTGTGGTATTGCACGAGGAAGTCTGGAGTGACAGAAAAGTATGTGCTGTCAGTGTGACAGAAGAGTTCAAGGTGGAGGTGGGACTGCATCAAGGGTCAGCTCTGAGCCCCCATCTTGTTTGCTATGGTGATGGACAGGCTGACAGACAAGGTTAGACAAGAATCTCCATGAACTATGATGTTTGCAGATGTCATTGTGATCTGTAGTGACTAATCTAGAGAGGTGGAGGTATGCCCTGGAAAGGAGACTAATGAAGGTTAGCCTCAGTAAGACAGAATACATGTGTGTGAACAAGAAGGACCCAAGAGAAACATTGAGGTTACAGGGAGCAGAGATAAAGAAGGTGGAGGATTTTAAGTACTTAGGATCAACAATCCAGAGCAATGGAGAGTGTGGAAAAGAGGTGAAGAAGCGTGTGTAGGCAGGTTGGAATGGTTGGAGAAAAGTGTCCGGTGTGATGTGTGATAGGAGAGTATCGGCAAGAATGAAGGGAAAAGTGTACAAGACGGTGGTGAGGCCAGCGATGTTGTATGGTTTAGAAACAGTGGCACTGAGGAAAAGACAGGAGGCAGAGCTGGAGGTAGCAGAGATGAAAATGTTGAGGTTCTCTTTGGGAGTAACGAGGATGGATAGGATCAGGAATGAGTACATCAAAGGGACAGCACATGTAAGAGGTTATGGAGACAAAGTCAGAGAGGCTAGATTGAGATGGTTTGGACATGTACAGAGGTGAGTGTATTGGTAGTAGGATGCTGAGGTTGGAACCACCAGGCAGAAGGCCAAGAGGAAGACCAAAGAGAAGATTTATGGATGTGGTGAAGGAGGACATGAAGGTAGTTGGAGTAAGAGTAGAAGATGCAGAGGATAGGGTGAGATGAAGGCAGATCATTCGCTGTGGCAACCCCTGAAGGGAACAGCCGAAAGGAAAAGAAGAAGAAGTGGAATGTAATTTACTGGAATATGGACCGATTTGGAGTCCACAAGTTGTGTGATGTCATTTTTTTCCAGAGTTGACATTATTGCCGTGTTAACCAAAAAACATGCATGGTTCATGGGACCGTTTCCCTCTTTTGCTCATTTTAAAATCAGTGTTGACGCTAAAATCTAGATGCAGTAGGTCAGGATATTTATGAGCAATTAGCAACGTGAACCGTGGTTTTGTTTTTAGTGGGAATTTCCGTATCCTGTATAAAAAACAAATTCTATTGGCTGAAGGCCTTTGTGACAATCTACACTGCCCAATCATGGCATTGCCCTTATTATCCCGGGGTCTCCACACACTGAATGACTGTAGATACGAGGACGGAAACACGATTGTGTCAGGGTTGCATACCGAAACCTCTGCGGTCAACAAAAGCATTACTTCCGGTTGTTCAATAAGCGGGAATAGCCGAAATTTTTTTTACGGTTCCAAAGTTTTCCGAATGCATATCAAAAAAAGGTTTTGCGTCAGAGTATCTCCATACGTATTGTGTCCATGTTAGAACCGGTTTAAACTGATAAACCGGTTTTATTGCGCCGCCCTAATGTACAGATATGTAAATATCCTGAAAGTAGGTTTTTAATTGCCCCTATTGTGACATCATTGGTTCTGAGAATTCAGTGGCGTGACATAAAATTCTGACTTTATGTTATTAAGTAAATATCCACAAAGAAACATCATTAAGAAAATCAGATTCATAAATTATTTTTGATTTAATTCTAACGGCTCCAAGGAACTTTCTTTTCTTTCTTTTTTTTTTTAAGAAAGCTGAACGTATGAGGTTCGAAATGCAAATGCAATTTTACTGTCTGTCATCCATGAGGTCTCGTTTCAGAATATTTGCATCTGTGGAAGTTTAATATTTTAAAAGACACTCAAATACACAAGATCACAAGAAAAATCACAAGAAAAAACGCTTAATTATAGTTTTACTGGTTTATGTAGATTTTACAACCAACACTTGAATGAAAGCGACTCTGATGATCAGTGAATAAACATCATCACTTCATTTCAAAGCTGTTTATATCAAAATGATCCCAATCTACAGGACTAGATATCTCAGTTCTGTTCATCTCCTTCATTGAGTGAAGTTTAATGGTACGATGAGATGATGAAAGGACTTCAGTGCGTCCTGCACGGGCTGTTCCTGAAGGAGACGGTTCTACTGGTAGAAGTCCATCTGGACAGAAGGAGGAGAGAAATATTTCTGAAGATGTGAAACTTGAAGATGGATGTGGATGGAATATTTGGATGGAGAGAATCCTGATGAGTTCTACTGGATGTCTGGTACTCACCATCAGTAGCAGAGGAAATGAAGCTTCTCATTGCAGTCTCTGTTCTCCCAAACGTCCGCGTCAGTGTTGTGAGCTCCGCAACGGAACTGTGGCGCAGGGCATGAGGGCGGCGAAACCAGGCTTCCCAGTGGTGTCCCACTCACACTGACCCACCGTCCATCCACGAAGTGCTCTCCAGTCCACACTCTCACTGTCTGGGTTTGCGATATTGCGTTTTTAGCCAGGATGCGTTGTTCAGGAGAAATCGGGCTGGCCAAGCCGGTGTAGAAACGTCTGCAGTAGTCAAGAGCTTCGTCCCACGTCTTCCTTTCCTTCACCACAACAAATCTCCAGGAGCAAACGAAAGGGAAAGGTTGGTTACAGTGCCTATTGCGCCAACCACTTGAAGTCACCATAACACAGTTTCTTATTCATATTATTATTGAATTAACAGATTGGCCAAGTGCCCAGTTAACAAAATGAGGTGGTTCCCCATCAGTCCACTGCCAGGTGTCTCCAGCTCTCATTCTGTACAAGCCAATCCAACTCGACGAAATGTTGAATGCAGCTGCAGAATCCAGCACTCTCTGGTTCTCCTCGTCAGTGGAGATGGTTGCCAGATCCATGAATTTTTCCCTGCAGTACTTCTGAGCAGAATTCCAGGTCATTGTTTCAGGTATGAAGATATATTCACTTCTCTGACAAACAGACGTGTTACAAAGCACGAGAACAACCACGAACAACGACTTCATGCCCTCTAATGTTGGTTCTGACCTGCAAAAACTTTCACTTACATCTCTGTGAACTCTGTTCAGACATCCTACAAGAACTTATTCAAAACACATGCAAAAAAAAAAAATTTTAATGAAAAGATCCTACTTCTTACATCGCCATGGAGAGATTTGCATGAATCTAGATGGGGCTTTAGATCTTTAATGACCATTATATACAAATATCAGTAAAAAAACACCCACATGACTATGAACTAATAGTAGCCAGTGGTGACTGCCAAGAAATCCAATGTAAGGTTAAAGTCGACCAACTTTGAACAACACGAAGGAGAAACCGGTAGCGGCAGGTGAGTCGCTCGGTGATGCAGTGGATTCTGGGAGTCGGGTGGAGTGTCACACCAGCTGAAAGATGAATTGCAATCTCAGGGGTATTAATGGTGGCAGCTTCGGTGTTCCCCAAAATATCGTCTCAGACAGACTAGCAGCCGACCTTCAAATGAAGTGATCAATGAAGTGATGTTCAATCACTGATATCAGAGCGAAGCAGAATTTTATTCGGTTGTTGGTTGTGTGTAAAATCTGATTTGTGCGCATTTTAATTTCTTTATCTCCTTTCGGGAAAATCTGAAATTATAATTTTTTTTTCAGATCACATCAATCGGACCATAAATTGTGTTTCATTTGAAAATGTGATATTGTGGGTGAGTTGTCTGTGTTCTTTTAAAACCAAAACTTCAACAGATGCAAATGTTCCAAAGCACAAATTCATGGCTGACCGACGCTAAAATAACATTCGCATCTCAAAACACACACATCCTTATTTTAAAGACTTTCAGTCCCTTTGGAGACTTTAGAATAAAAGCAGAAACTCTTTTACAAATTAAATCTTACTGCAATGATCCCTCACCACGACTTCGTGCATCAGTTTCTGTGGCTTCAGTGCATCGTGGGTTTTTCCAAAATATTTATCAAAAATAAAAAAAATGAGGAAATTAAGGAAAAATCGGGAAAAAGTTCAGGAAAATGCCACAAAACAAGGACAATTATGCAAAAAAAAAAAAAAAAACCCCAACCCCCCAACAAAACTACTGTACTTACATTTTTATGTGAGGTGTGTCTCTGTATGTGTGAGATTTCCTTTCGGCTTTTTCCCTTTATCAGGGGTCGCCACAGCGAATGATTTGGCGTAGGTTTTTACGTCGGATGCCCTTCCTGTCACAACCCTTTTTAGCAAGGGACAGAAACACGCTGACGGCTACGCAGCTCCTCTTTACGAAAGTCAGCAATGGTTCTTTTACATGAACCTCTCACCGGAGACAGTGAGAGACATGGCCCGCCTTTGATAACCCAGTTAGCTGCACGGGGGGACAGTGACAACCTTGTGGAGAGTGGGACTCGAACCCCCAACCTTAGAATCAGCAATCCAGCACCCTGACACTCCCCCGTGTCTGTATGTGTGTGTATTTATATTTTATTTACATATTATGCATTATTTTTAAATGTTTAATTGTTATTGTAAGCATTTATAGCATTGAATATGTATTTATTGATATTATATACACATATATATGTACGTATACGTCAGTCAGGGGGTTGATCTCATTTCACGGAAATCGGCGGTCACAGGGGTCTCGGTCCCCTTTTTTTTTTTTTGTGGAGTCCCCCCATCCAATTTTCACCCCAACTTAGTCATATTCAATTCCCACACATCTTGGTATTACCTTCCCTACCGCATGATCACCACCAACCAGGGAGGGGCTAAAGCATGTACACACCCCCTCCATACCATGTGGTGCTAGCCACCCGCCTCTTTTTTTTTGGAGGCTGTCTTAGTATCTAAGATTACTGATCTCAAGGTCTGCAGTTCAATCCCACCATCATCACTGTTGGGCCCTTGCCATCCCTCCCTCACGTGAGAGTTCAGCCAATTGGCTTCCATGGACTCCCGGTTACAAAAGGCTGTGGCATTAACCCGGGTTCAAACTTGTGATTCCTTGCAAACTTTATCGACCCAATACTGACATTCTTATTAATAAAATGTATTAATATTAATATTTACTCCCTTGAATTCTCAGAACCAGTGACATCATTTTATACCCCGAGAGGACCAATTAAAGGCGACTGTCATGAGAAAATCTATCATCTCAAAAGTCATCGTCTCAATCCTGACCGTGAAGCACGTCACGATTTTAAAACAATTTGCTGTCCTGTTCTCTCATTGGCTGGATGTGAGAATCCCAGTATTCCATCTTAGAAATATCCTTTTTAATGTCAAAGTGGACCCAATTGGTTATATATATATAATGTGTGTGGGTGTATATATATATATATATATATATATATATAAAATAAAAGCTGGCCAATGACAGCCTTCCATCCAAGGGCTTTCCCAATATCATCATATTGTAGGCCTCTTGATGAAACCTGCTATCTCCATTTTTGGTCAAAATGAGATGATTTGATTAATTATAAGACTTCAGGCATGTTTTGATTATAAATGACAATACAGTGGTACCTTGCTTATAAAATTAATCCATTTCGAGGGAAAGCTCATAAGTCAAAATATTCGTTAGATAAAACAAAAATTCCCATAGGAAATAATCTGTATGTTAAATGTCATATGTAATCATATTCACACTGACATGCTGACACACACACACACACACACACACACACACACACACACACATGTAAAGACACAAAGAGCATGCACATACATACACACACACACACTCATAGTACAGAGATGAGCTTCACACACACACACAAAAACAAGGCACGCGCGCACACACACACACGGTGTGGGGGGTGCAGTGTGATGCCAGGGGGTACGTATGACCTTGGGGGAACATGCTTTTTTGTCATACAGTACTAGAATTAAGTGTAATTGTGCATCCACTACAGTAGGTGGCAGTGGCACTCTCATTGTTGCGCAATGGAGTAGGGGAAAAAGTACCGAGTAAACGATATGAAGTGCAGTAAACACTATTTATAGTCGCGTGCAGGGGGCGTGAATTTTTTTTTTTTTTTTCTTCCTAGAGGGGGTGTCACAGAAAATAATTGAGAAGCTCTGCACATGGAGTTCTCAGAGCGTGGAGGAATACACGCGGAAGAATACGAGGCTAATCGGCCCGGAAAAGCCATTTCCCTAGCAGAGATTGTAAATCAAAATTTTGCTCATTGGATGGGGCGGCTTTTTGGTGGATCGGAGCTCATATCATGGAAAATTCGTTATAAAAGACACTCGTAACTCAAGGTACGACAGTACTGTATTTAGCTCACTAGTTAGCAAGTTAGCATCTTACGAGTCGACCTGATCTTGGAAATGTTTTGATGTTCAGAGTGTATGTATTTTCTCTCTTTTAAAAACCACACCACGTACAAATATTAGTGGAGAACAAGAATACACAATACAGTAAACTGGCGTAGATACGGACTGGACCGATTTGAGACAGTAACAATACTAACCACATACAAGTCATCTAACCATAATGGGAGAAGTCTCCAGTGTCAGGATTTCGCAGTGCTGTACGACTTCTTGGTTGCCACTGTCGTCTACAAAAACAAACAAACAAACCTCACGCATATACGTACATATCTTTAGTTAAAGATAGAATCTGACATGGGCCATAATGCATTCTTTAAATATGTATTTCTCCGCACATGGAGCTGATTTACAGGAAATGCTGCTACTGCACACGAGCTGTTTCCTGTTCCGAAAGAATGCATTGATATAAGGTATTTAAAAACCTGGCAGTGAAAACAACCACCTCCAGTCGCCTCTACAATAAAACACACACACCTTCAGACCTTTGTCAAGTATTAGCAGCAAGAAAGCAGGAACCATGTTGCTTTTAACTCTTCTTTGTGGATCGTTTCTTTTTACAGCCGGACAAGAGGGTAAGTACAACAATCCATATAATCTTACTCTGTTACTTTATAATGTCGTTGAAAAACATTCTATTTCAGGGTGTTGTACACACTAACTCACTCACATACTCGCTTGTCGGACCGCTTAATCCCATTAGGGTCGTAAGGCGGCTGGAGCCTATACCAGCCAACACTGGTCGAAAACGTTGTGCAACCTGAACGGCTCAACGACCAACACACGCAATAATTCCCACTGACTCTCGCAGCTAGAGGCAATTCGGAACAACCGACTTATCACTGTGCATGAGTGTTCGAGGAAACCAGGAGGTGCGAAGGAATCCCACACAAGCACGGGGAAAATCATGCAAACCCCACACACACACACACACACACACACACACACACACACACACACACTCGAGTTCTTGCTGCAAGCTGGATGTGCGATTCACTCCGCCACGGTACCACCACTGCCGCTACACAACAGAGTCGAAATAAAATGGCCGTCCCGTCAGTACCCATTTTTGCCTCGCTGTTCGTACCGCGTTGTCTCTTGCACTGTGGTTTCTTTTGTCGTCTCAAGTAAACGAGAGTCTGATCACATGACCCTGACTCAGAAAGTCAGCTTGGCTACAGCAGTGCAACCAGAAACGTGTGAGAAGAGCCAGACATTAATAATGACTTGAAGGGAAAATCAATCAAACAATGTAATTTACTTTATAATAAATATTATGTTTTCAGGTTTATAATTTTTTTATTTTAACATAAATGAAGCTTAAAATATGCTCTTGCTCATTGATTTTCATTTACCTTTTTCTTTAAATAAAGAAATACACACACAAACGTGCGCGCACACACATATACTGTATATTTATACACACATACACACACACACACATTATATATATACATATACACACACATTATATATATATATATATATATATATATATATACACACACACACACAATATATATATATATACACACACACACACACACACACATTATATATATATATATATATATATATATATATATATATATATACACACACACACATTATATATATACATATACACACATTATATATATATATATATATATATATATATATATATATATACACACACACACACAATATATATATATATATACACACACACACACACACACATTATATATATATATATATATATATATATATATATATATACACACACATTATATATATACATATACACACACATTATATATATATATATATATATATATATATATACACACACACACACAATATATATATATATACACACACACACACACACATTATATATATATATATATATATATATATATATATATATATATACACACACACACACATCCACACACACATTATATATATATATATATACACACACACACACATTATATATATATATATATATATATATATATATATATATATATATATACACACACACACACACACACACAATATATATATATATACACACACACACACACACACACACATTATATATATATATATATATATATACACACACACACACACACACACACACATTATATATAAAAATGTTGTGTATTTATTCTCGTGCTTTTTCAGGATCGGTATTGGATAACATTGTGGGATTTTCAGAAGACATGAACTCAAGTATGTAAAATAACTCTTTGATTCCTTTATCATTTTAAGCGAAAGTGAAAGATTGCTGAGAGAGAGACTGATTTTTGCTGCCATCTAACTTAAATTTTAATAAAATGCTTTATAACAATAAATAAACTAGCCAAACTATAAAGAAAAGCAGACACGTCCTTCTTTAAATACAAAAATATGTTAAAATTTTTCTGTGTTGTGTTTTTAAAACACTTGGTGAATCAGAAAAATCCACTTTTAATTTCCAACAATTTCACATTCCCAAGTGTTTTATTTTTAAATATTGAATTGCACTTCTTGTATTTATGTATTTTATTACGTCCACACCAACTGGAAGAATATTCGCATGTTCTGATTGGCTACTTTACTACTAAACCCGAAGTATTAGTAATAGAATAAATACGATTAATACTCAGCTCATGTTTACTGAGTGTAGAAAAACAAACATTTCTTTCCTTGAAAACAAATCTGAGAGTATCTGATGGTAAGAGTGTATTTTTATATACAGTACAGTATTTAAGAATTTTAAAGATTTTTTTTTTTTATATTGACAGTCCCCTCAACTTAAATTTTTTGAGTGCACGCAGTGTCACAACTCAAATGTTTACTGTTGCTACATTGACTGTGTTGATTCAGTAGAATGTCGGCAGGCGTCTCACTTGGCAGAACACTTTCCGACGGCTTTTCACTGAGTTTATTTATTTATTTTTTTACTCAACAATCTGCATTGTCTTTTTTACTGATAGTTCCCCTCCGAGATGGACAAAGACTTGAAAAACGCTATGTATTGATGTTGACATTGAGAGATTTGGGCTACAAATGAAATGCATTAAAAAATAGACGCCGACAGCTCAAAAAATGTTGGTGGACAGAATTGTGACTGTGAGGTTGTACACTAGGTTCATTTAACTGATAAGGCATGTAGCTTGCGAAGTGGAAATTATTTTGTACGATTAAAATTTGTGTAAAAACAGTACTATTGTAGTTTTTCATGGTCCAGGGGATGTGGATATAATAAAACGGGTATTGCATGCATTCATGCTGTGCACGGCTCATACAGCTCATGTACAACTTGAGTTTGTGAAGTAACTTTTAAACTAAATGCCCTGCGTATACACTAGTGCTGCACCTGAACAGAAACTGTGAGATAAGCAACCTTAAAAATTAATATATTTCATTTCATGATTTCAGTTTCATCCAAAAATAGTTGTATTTCTTGAAATACTCTACTGCAGAAATTTTACTTAGTTCATGACTTTTTAATGACCTTTTGTCTTTTTATGCTTTCCGCAGGTCTCTCCATTTCTCCAGTTGAATTTTTAGAATCGGAAAGTTCCAATTTCAGTATTTCATGTATGTTGGAAACTGTTTTTTTTTTTACTTTTTATATTTAATATTTTCCAATCCTGATTGAACAAATAGGACATTTAGATGTGTACGACAGTAGGATTCAACAGGGTAATCCAAATATATACATTCTTGCTACTTTATTCAGACCACTGCAGTCTGTTGCACTAGCACGACACCTGCTTGAAAATGCAATAAAAGTAACTAGAGAGTGCAAACCTCCACCAAGAAAGGAGAGGTTTTTTTTTAGTGCTTCACCAAAAACAAATCTTTGTTCCCTGACTCATTCGCCACCTTCCCTGAAAATATCAGGAAAATCCATTTATCACTTTTTTCACAAAGTTGCCCACAAACAGACAAACCAACAGACAATTGTTAGATCAGCCAGTCAGGCTTCTGTCAAGTAAAAATGCAAGTGGGCGTGCAGGCGCAAATTATTTTTCGAGTTGAAAGCACTAGAAGAAGTAAAGCGTAATCACAGATAATGGCATTTAAAAAAAAAAAAAATTCCAGTAAAGCCAGATTAGGGGAAGTGCTAAAGGGAATTAGTGTTACTATAAAGGTGGATTACACCCTGAACATGTCACCAGTTCATCACGGGCAACACACACACGCGCACGCACGCATTCACACCTTGGTGCAATTTGGAATTAGCCTCATGTGCATGTC
Source organism: Plotosus lineatus (assembly GCA_024760905.1). NCBI lineage: Eukaryota > Metazoa > Chordata > Actinopteri > Siluriformes > Plotosidae > Plotosus > Plotosus lineatus. The sequence continues at coordinate 31,461,528 of CM045746.1, read as the reverse complement.
CTTGGACTGTGGGAGGAAGCCAGTGGAAGAGATTTCATATTTCGGTTTGAGCCACAAATACGTCTTTAATCTCTGTAGATATTTTCATTGATGATGTAATGACTTCTGACATTTTAATTGTCTTTCTTCTGGTCTGTTGTTTAAAATGCTTCCGTCACAGTTCCCAACCCGACAACCGCCGCCGACTTGAATAATAACAGTACATCGATACGTATGTTGGAAATCTTTTTATTATATTAAGTAATTGTTTTGAAGTTTACATCAGTTTAACATTAAACACCAATGTTTCCTGTAGAGTACCCATATCATGTAGGGCTGCGAGTTTTTGTCAAATCTGCTCAGAACGTGGATTTTAATCTGGCCAACACCATCTTGCAGAAGGTCAGAAGCTTGAAATAATTTTTAATCAGTCTGAGTCTGAAATTTAAAGGGTCTATTGTTGTTGTTGTTGTTGTTGTTATTGTTGTCATTACGTATTATTATTATTATTATTATTATTATTATTAACAACAACAAAAACGACAATAATAACAATACTACTATTACTACTACTACTAACAATTATAACGAATCATAACAATAACAACAATAATAACAACAACAATAAAAATATATTATTTCAGTATTTGAAAAAAGTAATGTTAAATATAAGTTGATCACAACATGAATGGAACTTGGTTACGATGCTCCTCCTTAATGCTAACTTCTGATTTCATTTCATTTTTTTCTCTTTTTATTGAAATATAGTATTTAGGATTTCTCCCAGAAGATTTCACCGTAACAGGAAGAGTAACGAATATTAAGAAGGTCTGAAGCGCTGCAGCACAAGGATATTCTGGACATTTTTAAGGATTTGTCTTTTACTTGGAAAAAAAACAAAAAAAAAAACCACAATGATTTGTTGGTGTTTTGGGATTTTTATTAAGGTTTAGTGACACTTTCTGTCAGGAGGTTCAAAGCAATAAAGCATTACATGTGTCATAATATCTCCAATAATTATGATGTAATTTTTCTACATCGAATGTGTAAACAAATGTTTATTTGATTAAAATAATGAATAAATCTGAATAACTAATAATATCAATGGTTTCTTTGGTTTCTCATTTATTTCAACCAAAATACTACAACATTTACGGCGAGGTCGGGCAGTGGTGGTCTAGTGGTATAGGGCGCTGGATCACTGATCCAAAGGTTGGGGGTTCGAGTCCCACTCTCCACAAGGTTGTCACTGCCCCCCCCAGTGGAGCTAACTGGGTTATCAAAGGCCGGCCATGTCTCTCACTGTCTATGGTGTGAGGCATGTAAAAGAACCATTGCTGACTTTCGACAAGAGTAGGCTGCAAAGCCGTCAGCGTGTTTCCGCCCTGCGATGACCTGGCGAGCTGTCCAGGGTGTACTCTGCCCTCGCCCTGAGTTGGCTGGGATGGGCACCAGCCTCCCCGCGACCCAAATTAGGATTAAGCGGGTACAGAAAATGAACTGAACAGACATTATGATTCATGGAAAGTATTTTCTCATTTCTCATTGGTAGAAAGCTATTGAATAATTCTTGGTATTGCATTGTTGTTATGGGATAACTGAATTATTGCACTGTTGCTGTCTGATAAGTTGAATGATTATTGCATGATTTGATATATACATCATAGGAACCGAACTGTTCAATTTAGGCCTCAGCAGGTTATAAACAACCTCTTGCCCAAATAATTCTAAATAGCATACTCGGAATAATGATTGAATCAGATAAAAATATGCCCTAGAATCCTGAATTTTTCTTTCTCATGTTCACATGAAGTATGTATCTACTAAATCAGTCATTCACATCAGACTATGGGTGGATATGAGGTGATAATTATGTAGCGATATTCACCATGCGTTTGGCTTTTGGAAAAAAAATTGGGTTTAATTACCCAGAGATTTTAAATATCTCAAGTGAAAATAAACAGGAATTATATCTCACGAAGATATATGAAGTTTCACCCTGTAAATAGATAAATAAAAAGTGGTTTAACAGGCCAGTGAGTCATACAAGTTAATGCATTACACCATCTGTAATACTCGTGTAGGGTTTGCAAGAACAGCCAGTTTCACAGAAGCCCAGACAGAGGATTATAGTACTAGGTCTCGAATCGGCAGGTAAAAGGGAACTTGTCATCTTTTTGGTGACGCTGGATTATAACTTGTTACTCTATATTCCAGAGGTGTCAAACTAATTTTCACTGAGGGCCACATCACTAAAATTCTCGGTCATCAAGGCCCGAATAAATCACTGAACATCTATTCAAACAAGGAAACCATGACATCTGACAGTGAAAAGCCAGTGTACAATGTTTTGCTAGTACTGTAATCGATGACTAGCTTTTTACTTGAAATTGGTGGCTGCCATCTAGTGGATGGATGATGAATTACATTTCATGGTCATGCCTGATGCAAAAAACGTACAGTAATTATATTCTTTGAAACTTCCAGGTGGGCAACACAGAATGAGTTGACAGGCTGGATTTGGCCCACGGGGTATACGGTATACGGTACCCAGGCCAAAAAAACCCTTTAGCTTTGAATACAGTGTGAAATTTTCTTCGGATTGCTGCTTCAGTTGGTCAGGTTGAGACTCAGCAACATTAATGTGGCAATAAAAATGAAGACTTGAATGTACAGAATGACCGGTTTATCCCATCAATGCATGTTTTTCTCCCCTGATGCCACTGGGCAATCATGGCTCAAAGAGTGGTGATTTTAGAGTACAGTACTATGTTGGGGGTCCAGGCCTCCCTTAGTGCTTTCCTCCTCCCATATGTGGATTCTATAACATGTGATGGTTTGAGGTAGTTCCGATACATCGGCAGCAGATATAGTAGGTGATATATGACCGATTTAGAGTGAGTGGCCCCAGTGTGCACGTTCTTGGGGGCCCTCAATTGACCTGGGTCCCTGCCCCATCGCAGTTGATTCTGGATGAGGGCAGGGCACACCCTGAACAGCTCGCCAGGCCATTGCAGGGCCAGCACATATACAACTATTCACACTCTGATTTGCACCTAGGGGTGATTTGGAATAGCCAGTTCACCTAATGTAACTGTTTTTGGACTGTGGGAGGACACCGGAGTACCCACGAAAGCACATGCAAACTCCACACAGAAATGCCTTATGCAAGAGCCTGGGAGTCGAACCCAGTACCTTCTTGCTGTGGGGTGGATGTGCTAACCACTGCACTGCAATGATCATTTATAATTATAGTTATTTGTGATGCCTCTTTCTCATCCACTCTTACACGGGTGGTGTATAATAGCTGTAGTCAGGACTTAGAGGCTTATTTGTTCTAATCCCACTGTCCAGTAAACACAAAACATTCTTCTGTGGTGAGAAGCACAGAATGTGAGGAATAGCAAGCTGACACTGCTTTTGATTCACTGTGAGAGAGTACAATGGCGCAGTGGTTAGCCCGTCCGCCTCACAATATTCTGAGTTCGAGGCCCGGGCTTGGCAAAAGGCCTTCCGTGTAGGAGTTTTCATGTTCTCCCCGTGCTCGTGTCGGTGTCCTCTGGGTGCTCCGGATTCCTCCAACAGCCCAAAGATATGCACCTTAGATGAACTGGCTGTTGACTATTCCCCATAGATGTAGATGAGTGTCAGAATGGATGCATGTGTTGCCCTGTGAAGGTCTGGTGAACCATTCAGGGTGGCTCGCACTTTCGTCCAGTGTTGGCTGAGAGAGGCACCAGCCTCCCTTTGTCACTAATAATAGGATTAAGCGGTTTGGAAAATGAGTGTGTGAGTCTGATGTGGTGACTGGGTTTTGTTCACTGACTCAATCCCTAAAGATCTGAGAAGAAATCTGAGCCAGTTTATTATTGCTCCTTTTGTGCATATTCGCTGCCTTCCAGCAGGGGGAAGTGCACACTTATCTTTCATGGATGGCTTGATGGATTCCAGGAACATACCCTGAATATGATAAATTACTGGATACTTAATAACAACAAAAACAACAACAACAACAACAACAACAACATCTGCCATGACCATAAATTCATTGTAATTATACCAACAACTACAATGGTCAATTCTCGTTTCTGATTGGTTGAAAGGCACTTGACTTCTTATATTACACTACAGTATACAATTGTCTAATTGTTTAATTTTCATTGTTTAAATACAGTACCACATATGTTATGAGAACATGCCAAGAAATGTGCAATGATTAATCCATTTTACCATTATTTGTTTATTTTTTTCAATCACCATTATCCTCAGATGACCATACTGAGGGCAGGAAGCATTGCGGTGGCATGATTGTTGCCCCAATGGGATGCCATTGCCATTTATTTATGGTATCTGGCATTTTCATTTTATCTCAGTTATATACTTGTGTAGTTGAGGAGTCTTGGGCCACATTTGAGGGCCCAACGGTGGCAGGGTGGTAGTACTGGGTCTTGAAGAACCCCTGACCTTCTGATCAGTATCCCAGAGTCTTACAATTACAAGTCTACAATTTTTGTCCCGCGTGGCCTGGGGCAGTGGTGTCACCATGTTCCAGCTACTTTTGTTTCTCGGGCATTTAGAAAGTCC
>CM045746.1:31441965-31451965 GCA_024760905.1 Plotosus lineatus | reverse complement strand
ATGGACGCCAACCTCCCCTACGTCCATAATTAGGACTAAGCGGTTCAGAAAATGAATGAATGAATGATTCCGGAAAACTTTCCTGCATATGTTTGGATGGAACCTCGATTTTTAGTGATTGGTTGGATGGGAGCATGGTAATCAGAGATTGGTCAGAAGCTCAGGTCAGGCTGTGAGTTTAGCAAACCTGGTTTGTAAATTTGTGTAATAGTAGCTGAAATGCGAGCTTAGATTCACTAGATTTAAAAAAAGGCTGAAAAGGTACCAAAGAGCCCCGGAAATTGGCTATTGACAAACTTAAGGAGATCCATTCCTCCATTCTCTGAAAGGTTCCAGACTCTCCTGCTCTCTCAATTACACAACACTGGGCTTGAGTTTAAAAGTTTCAATCAAATGAATAATCCTATGCTAATGAGATTCTGGTTTAGAAATGCGAACTACTATCTTAAGTTAGACAGACACGTCCCACAAACTAATACTGTATATTATATAGTATTGTATATAACCCACAAACCTGCTCTTACCATTGAGCTGACCAAACCACTTTGGCCTCTTCTCCGTGGGCAGGTAGATGCAGAAGTAGTACACTGGTACCCCGGACAGTGCGATGGCTACTCCGATGAGTGAATTTATTGTGTCACTATACAGGGGCATGATGACCAAGAAAAGACTGCACAGGCAATAGATGACGGGAATGAATAGTGGAAGCTGGAAGAGAGAAGCCAGAAATAACAAAGAAAATGAGGTATAAAGTTCCTCATCAACATCAACATCAACAACGACAGATCCAACACTTTAGTCCAACCTTCACTGGTCTGGGTCTATCTGGTTGTGTGAAACGAAGGTAGATGAGTCCTGCCACAGATAATCCTACATACAACCAGTAGCTGAAGCTGAAGTAATTGATTAACAGGAATACATCTTCCACACACAAAAAGATCAGTCCCATAATACCCTGTAAACATAAACACAGGAGTTTCAGTAAGGAATCAAAATTTAGAATCACTTATCTAAAAGGTGTTCCTCTAGGTTTAAATTATATTTCCTGAAGGTAGTCAAGGTTTCTCCTCGAAGGACCTTGGTTTACAAACTTAAAGAGGGATATGGATGGGAAAGAATACTAATCCAAAAGGATGGATATTTAACCAAAACAGTGTTCCTTTGGGTTCCTCTAAGCTAGGACAGTGGAACCCTATTCTTAAAGATCTACCTTTCTGAAGGTTTTATCTTCAACCAATATCTAACACACCGGTTTTAAGATAACCAATAACCTCTTAAGGCAATAATGATTCAGTGGTTCAGGGGGGCATGGGATTGCAGCCAAAATGTTTTTTGTGTAAACCTTCAGGAACATGTCTGGTGACCACTGATCCATAAGGATCTCAATTTACAGGGTTGAGGAGTGATGTGTATGGGAAAGAATGCCTGTCCCACAGGGTGGCTAAAAAAAGGTGTTCCTCCAGGTTCTCCTATAATGGTGGTCATTAACCCTGTTTATGAAGCTCTACCTTTTTGCAGGTTTGATATTCCACCAAAACGCTCAACTTTTAGCAGGGGGCATGTGTGTGTGGCACGAATAGAGTTGGAGCCAAAGTATGCAGGGTGATGGATCACCAGGAACGGAGTTGGTGACCACTGACTTGGAGGGACATTGATTTACAAGGGCGAGGAGTGACATGAATTGGAGTAAATGGAAGACCAAACTAGTATTGTCAGGCTTCCAAGGACCATCATAATCATTTGTTACAGATGATCACAAATTGGACAATTTTGAACAGCTAGTTCATAAAGAAGAATGTATAAGTTCAAGTACAAAGAAATCTCACCCTATCTGTTACCTTCCAACTGTCATGTTTTAATATGACAAAATGGCGATTGTCACATTAGAATCTACATGAGAGCTTAGGGGTAGATGTCTCTGAGGTTTGACTGATTACTTGGATATAAGATGAAAATATTATGATTGCAAGAACTGAGGCCTATTTTTATAGATCAAGGCCCAAGACTTGTAGACCGTAGAGGGCGTCAACTCCTTATCCATGCTTACCTTAGTACTATGTACAGGCGCTCCCCGACTTACGTTCATCCAGTTTATGTTTTTTCGATTTTACGTTTTTTGGTCCCCCCCCCCAAAAAAAAGTCAAATTTGAGTGTAGATGTGCTGACAATGATGCTGCGTCCATTGTTTACAAGCGACAGACTGAACGTGCCCCTGCTTCTTCCCAGTTCAGTTTTTATATATATATTTATATATATATATATATATTTTTTAATTTATTTATTTTATTTAAGGGACAATGTACAGGAACATTAAGCTCATAGAGACAGAGATGTACTGTACCAGATTATAGCTTATAGCTAGTTTCCATCTGTAGTCCTTAATTTAGAACGGCCAATTAACCTACAGTGCATGTCTTTGGATTGTGGGAGGAAACCGGAGCACCCGGAGGAAACCCACACAAGCACGGGGAGAACATGCAAACTCCACACAGAAACACCCAGGCCGGGAATCGAACCCGGGCCTTCTTGCTGTGAGGCGGACGTGCTAACCACTACGCCACCGTGCCGCGTATATATATATATATATATATATATATATATATCGTTTTTACCCTTGTGTTAAGACATCGTCTCTGTGATCTTTGTGTTTACACTGTTTTGCGGACTTTTGTAACCCAAAGCAAATATGGTTGGTCAGAAGCGTAATCCTACTAGCATGGGTGCAAGTCTCATACACAGAGATGAATTAACTATCTGCTTATCGGCGCAATCTACCATGCATACTTGGTTAAGCAAAGAGAGTTGTAAAATGAATGAAAACCCGAATCCAGAAAAGAAACTCTCCGCTCTGCTAGTGATTCACATCAGTGCAAGCTGAGTTCTAAACTAGTTCAATGGCACCCTTGCTCACTTGAAAGACCGGAAGTCCGTATAACCCACAGCAAGTACACTACTTTTGCAAGTACACTACTTTCGGTTTTGAGCGCCTCACATATTGCAAGCGTTAATTAGCTGTTTTAAGCTTCATGTAAAGTGACTCAGTATAAATAAGTGACTTATTTGAAATTAATGTTGATATCATTTGATATATTTGATATTATTTTACAATATTATAAGCGTCATACGTCACACATCATACGTCACTGTAACAACTCGCGTTCACTTTCAACTTACGTTCGGCCGTCTGGAACCAATTAAAAACGTAAGTCGGGGAGCGTCTGTAAATAAACAAGAACCATTGCTTGTTCATAATTTAGTATCCACCAAAGAGGTAAACAACATGCAGATGAAGCATGTGGTCATTCTGTCATAACACCTTTACTTCAAGTACCGTGTAAAACCAGAGATCAGTATGGTACGAGTCTTACATTGAAGAGGAGTGCAGGAACAGGAGTGTAGCGTTCAGCATGGATCAGAGCCAGGCTCTCTGGAAGGTGACCTTCTCTCGCCCCCACAAAGAACAACCTGCAACAAGGAGGACACTTAACTACAACCACTATTTTCAGATTGACACCTGAAGGTTCTTGGGGATGTAGCTGCAATTATTGTTGTTTTACCAACAAGTCCAAGCAGACGCAATCACCTGGAGGCAGCAATGATGGAGGCGTTCAGACCTCCATAACAGGACATGGCTACAGCAATGGAAATGACCCAGCTAATGGGTCCTAGAACCTGATTCCCAAACGTCTGTAAGAAAAATGTAATTATTTACCTGGAGATGTACATTCAGAGCTAAATTTAATCCATCTATTCAACATCATCTTGTGTATTTATACCACAATTCATAGATCGTTTACTAAACAAATTATTAGGGATTATATTCATAAAAGGACATGTAAAGGTCTACCACCACGATGGTTTCTGGATGAACAAAAGAGAAATACAGTATTGTGCTTATTTTTGAACTTGTGTACAAAAACAAAATCCAATCCATTCATCAACCCATCCATCCATCCATTTCATTCATTCATCCAGCCGACCCACTCATCCAATTCAGTCATCCATCCAATCCATCAACCAATCATTCCATTCATACATCCACTCAGTTCATTCATGCATCTAATCCATCCATCCAACCACCTAATTTGTTTCATCTAATCTATCCACCCATCCACCCACCCAATTCATCCATCCACCCAATCCATTCAACAATCAAACCAATCCACTCACCCAATTCAGTCATCCATCCAATCCATCAATCATTCCATTCATCCATCCAACCACTAAATTTGTTCATCCAGCTAATCCATCCACCCAATTAATTTATCCAATTAATCCATCCACACATACATCGATCCATCCATATATCAATCCACACAATCCATCCACCCACCCACTAAGTCCATTCATCCATCCATCCCTCTTTCCACCTAATTCATTTATCTAATCCATCCATTATTCCATCCATCCACTAACAATTCATCCATCCATCCACCCAATCCACCCATACAATCCATTCATCCATCCAATCAAATCAATCAATCATTCCATTCATCCATCCATCCAACCACCAGATTTGTTCATCCAGCTAATCCATCCACCCAATTAATTTATCCAATTAATCCATCCACCCATACATCTATCCATCCATACATCAATCCACACAATCCATTCACCCACCCTCTAAGTCTATTCATCCATCCACCCACCCTCCCAATCCATCCATCCCTCTTTCCATCTAATTCATTCATCTACTCCATCCATTACTACATCCATCCGCTAACAATTAATTCATCCCTGCATCCATCCACCCACACAATCCATCCAATCCATCTGTACACCGACCCAATTGATTCATTCATCAATCCATCCACCCAAGCCATTCAACCATCCAACCATCCATCCCTTCCATTTTAATGAGATAAAAATGTAAGCTGCTCAGGTCAGGCGTGTCTGCCTTGAGAAATGTTAATTGCTTTTGGCTGTGGATTCATATATCAGAGAGAAAACAATCCGAAACAATCATCAAATGAAACAAGAAACCACAGTCTGGAACACTGTGAATGATTAACTGCCCAAGCCTGAGCCCAGATTTGAATTTCAACAAATCTAACCGATTCAGGGCTTGACTTGTCTTTTTCTGGTAAATTTTAACTTTTACATGTCAGTGATTTTTTTCAAAATTCTTTCATCAACTAACAAATAAAAATTGAGCTGCAGTAAAGTTTTCAAAAATATTTGTACTTCTTTTATACACAGCAGGTGGTATAATACATTTGTCTATTAATGACACAGGCAAAGTGAAAAAAGGAGTTCCGAGTTTTGAACTGGAACATACCACTGCGACTGCATCACTGGCCATGAAGGAAGGTATATCCAACACCAAGTAGTACGCCACATTTGTCAGAAGGTAGATGATGGTTACAATCGGCATGGAAATGGAAATGGCTAGGGGTAAATTTCTGCATGGAAAAAAAAAAAAAATCAACACAACTCATAAAATTACTGCTACATGGGGGCAGTGAGTGAGGTCGGTGGTGTCGTGCTTAGGGTGCTACACTCATGATCCGGAGGCTGTGTGTTCAAATCCCAGCTAGACCCCCACTGTGCTAAGACCCTGGGCAAGATCTTAACCACAAGTGTGCCTCTGTTCACCCAGCAGTATAAATGGGTACCAGTAAAAATATTAAAAATATACTGGGAAGGTAACCTGTGATGGACTAGCGCCCCATCCAGGAGGAGCTGAACTTCATGATCGCTTCACGCTATGGAAACCGGGGATAAGCACTGGTCCGATGAGCCACTAGGCTCGGGTATAAAAAGCCCAACGGACTTTGCCTACCTTTACATTGGGCAGTGATAGCCTGGTGGGAAGGTGCTGAAACACTGCTCCCAAGGTTGAGGGTTCAAGCCCCTTCATCAATGGTTTGTCACTGCTGTCCCCCCCAGTGCAGCTAACTGTGTTATCGAAGGCCGGCCATGTCTCTCACTGTCTGTAGTGAGATGTTCATTTAAAAGAACCATTGCAAACTTTTGTAAAAAGGAGCTGCCCGGCGATGGCTCGGCAAGCCGTACAGCAGCTGTACTTTGTCCTCACCCAGAGTCGGCAGAGATGGACACCAGCCATATGACCCTAATTAGGATTAAATGGTCCGGAAAATGAATGAATGATACATGTTGCTAAATTCTGCTAAGCACAAAGTGTGTGACTTTAACTAAAAAATAATTCATAACAAAAAAGACAATTTAAAATCAACCGAAGACCTTTCCGGATGCACAATCTCCTCGGTGACGAAGTTGAGTGTGTCCCAGCCAGCGTAGGAGAACAGAGCCGAGTAAAGCGCGAGGGCGATGCTCCCAGGCATCGTTGAGGAACTTTCAAACGGGTTGTCAAAGTTCTGAGTTTCTCCTGTGAAATGGGAGAGACCTTTAAGAGTCAAGAAATTCTGAAGACTTTTACAACAATGTAGGTAGAGGAGTTATCAGATACAATTCTGACACGAGAAGTGGACGCTGCTCAATAGAGACGCAAGAGTGTTCAAAGATGAGCAAGTTAATCTTTTGTCCATCCATTTTCTTCTGTTTATCCCAGGAATGGGTCGCAGAGGCAGCAGGTCACGGAGGGACACTCAGGCATTCCGCTCCCTAGTGACATTCTCTACATCCTCTCAGAGGCTCTCAAGGCATTCCCAGGCCAAACAGGATATGTAATCCCTACAGGGAGTTCTGGGTTTATGCGGGCTACCTATTTGCAGTGGCACAAATTCAACAGTCCAAAGTCTCAAAAGAAGGACCCAAGGATAAGCAATATGGTATGTATTGGGTGGATCCCCAAACCCTTAACCTGCATCTTCTGCATCTTCATTTCCTGCAAGAGTGTTCCATCCTTGTGTCCTAGCCCCTCCCACCGAGGAATCATGAAGAGACTTGGAGGAAACAATGTGATGAGCATAGAATTAAAAAAGTGCTTTAAACAAAATGAGATTCTCTGAAGCATCACATGGAGCAACGTCTACTTCTGATAACTAAACATAAACACAGTTGACCTGCTGCATAAAGATGGCGCAGGTTATTTATATGTTGGTTTGGAGTTCCACAGACTTGTATAATATAATCAGAGGTGAAAACAAAAGGTGTCCAATTTTCTCCTGTATCTACTTGGAGCAGTGCTTCTCAATTATTTTCTGTGGCGCCCCCTCTAGGAAGGAGAAAAAAAAAATTTCTTCACCCCCCCCCCCCAGCGACTACTATTGTAGTATTTCTCTATAAAATTATTAGTACACCGCTGCATAACAGTATATCTTTAATAAAGTTAAAAACAAAAAAAGAAAGAAATATAGTTCAGCTTACAATAAAGATAAACCTCATTAACATTGTTTTTTAATTTGTATCAGAAAAGACAAAGTGCACCAATGTGCCTGAAATAATAAAAAAAATACATTCTTTATTTAAACTCATTCAACTTATTTATGTCTCAATGTCTCCGTCTCTCTCCACCTTTCTCTTCGTTCCGGTTAGAAAATTTTCTGTGCTGTTTTTTTGAGGAGAGTTAATTGCACCTCGTATTGTTTGCTCAAGTGAAAAACCGCTACACCATAGCGCAACAATAGAGCGTCACTGCCAACTACTGGAGTAGAGGTGCAATTACACTTAATTCTTGTACACTATTACAGAAAAGCATGTTCCCCAGGGTCATAGGTGGCCCCCTAACACCCCCCGGCAGCATACTACGCCCCCTATTTGAGAAGCACCAACTTGGAGGCAAATATTGAAAGGCACCCCTTATGGTTTGTTAAATTAAAGAAAAAATATATTTACTTGTGCTAAACCTGGGTTTACACCGAAAACACAATTTCCATGATCTTCAGGATTTGAGAGAATGGGATAATCGTAGAGGTTGTTGGGGTGGAGTCATGATGGTTTCGGGTTAAGCCGGTGGAGTCGTTATGATGTAACAAATCCTAATAATCATGGCAAATTTTTTGACAATCAGAAATTATATTACAATTTACGATTGAATGTGCGAATCATAATAAGGTACAGTAAAGCTTAACACACTATAACAGACAAAGCAGAACTCGATGTACCATCATATGGGATTTTGAAGAACTTTGAAACATGATGCCGTTACGTTTCATCTCTTGGATGCGCCCTGCTTCCGTTTTATAGCCAGTTCATGCTGTAAACTTGGTCAATGTGGAGATCGAGGAGATCGTGGGCCCAGCGTAAACCCAGATTAACTAACTAACAGTAACAATAAAGCCTCAAATAATCTGAAATTTTAAAAAAATTTAATGTGGACAACCAAACATGTCTTGAATAATGACACTTGTTGAAAGTGGAAAATTGTGTATGTTACTTATTTTAAATTGAAAGTATGATATTTGGGATGTTTCACCCGAGTGACATACCTTGAACTATTTTAATAATACCGATTGCAATGATGAGGATGAGGGACAAGATCTTGGTGTAGGTAAGGATATCCTGGACCAGGGTTCCCCACTTCACATAGGCACAGTTTATAAAGATCAACACACCTATAATGGAAAACAAGACTTTTAAGTTGGAGTTTAGATTTTATAGAAGTGAAGATGATAGGTTAATGAAAAACTGGGGGCATGACGTAATTCTACAGTTTCACCTTTAATCTACAAAAAGCAGCATTTAAAGTGTGGTATGGTAAAATATATTATATTATACACACACACACACACACACACACACACACACACACACACACACACACACACACCTTTTCTGATAAAAACACTCAAACTAGCCTATCCTGTGCAAAGCTGCCCCCCCCACACACACACATTTTCTCCCCAATATTTTCGCATTCAATTCCCAGCCATCAGGGATCCCCTTCCCTATCACACCACCACCATCGACCGGAGAGGGGCGAAAGCATGCACATGCCCCCTCCGTGATATGCACTGCTGGCCAGCTCTTTTTGAACATTGGCGCCCAGCACATTTGGGTTCGATCTAATGCACTCCGAGGGAAGGCGCTGTCTGCTCCGTCCTATGAATGAGTTCACAGCCGCCCGCAATCGGCTGGTGATCGTTGTGAGTGACAGGGCAGTGAACATATGCCATCCCTCCCTCCTGTGAGAGCCCGGCCAATGATCTCCAGTGGACTCGAGGCTAATCACTGCATTCTGGCAATGTGTGGCATTCCTTACCAAGTCTCATTAAGAGAACCACAAAAACCAAACCCTTCAGTTTAACCGCACAGTCGTACTGTTCGAAACTCATTCAGTATTTATGCCCTCCTTACAGCAAGAAGAACGGGGTTCGATTCCTGGGCTCGTGACACTTCTGCGTGGAATTTGAATGTTTTTCCGTTGGTGTTCTCCGGGAACTCCAGCTTCCTTCCACGGTCCAAAACCATGCACAGTATGCTAACTGGCGGTTTCAAAACACCCTTAGGTGCGAGTGTGCACAGTACTGTAAGTGTGGCCCTGCGATGGCCTGGTGAGCTATCTGGCGGGGTGCACCACAGTCGGCTGAGATGGGCGCCAGCCTCCTGACGATTCTAGTTAGGACTATTTGGCTCACAAAATGAGTTGAATGAATGAATTTTGGCAACTGAATTTTTGGTTTAAAAAAAAAAAAAAAGTAGTGACATGGCTCCTGTCATGATGATGTCAAGATGACACAAAGTGCAAAGGGGAAAAACCTGTTTGTTCCGGTCTAGTTAGTTTACGTTTCTTAGAACAGCAATGTACACAATAATGGTAAGTGTTAGGAAGTGACCAGGGGAGGAACAGGGGATCTCCAAACATGTGAAACTGTCCACCACAACTATCTGAGTGACCAACAGAATGTATGAACTCGCCGAACCTTTACACCGTTTCCATTAGACTCATCCTTTCCTTTTCTCAACATTTACTCCTTGTATACACCACACGAATGAAATTTTACTCCAACGATGGTGCATTAGACTGGATTTGCTTTTTTTAGGTGAAAAAAAAAAGTACAACAAATATTTACTGAAATTCAAAATTATTATAATTAATATTATTATTATTATTATTATCATTTTACATTTGCTTATA
>CM045746.1:31389465-31429465 GCA_024760905.1 Plotosus lineatus | reverse complement strand
CAAGGCAGCATGAAAAAGATCAATAAAGTAGGCCACTGTATGGGGGCATGTAGCTGGATTTGAGAGGTCTTGAGAAGGCAGGACGAAAATAGACACGCTGCCTTGTGTCTGTTACAAAACAGAGTGCAGATTGCAATTCTAAGAAACGGCACTGCAAAGAAAAACAACAGGTCAGATATGGGTTGGGTTAGTTAAATAACACTGGATTTCAATATCTGTCTTAACAATTACCGAAATAAAAAAGGTCAATACTACTATTGATTCATCATCAACTTGACAGGGGAGGGTATGTATCTACCATCTCTGTTTGTTTTTCAGTAGGATTATTATTGAAATTACTGATTGATTTTTACCAAATGCGTGTGGGGGAGGGGATGTAGGCTATGGGCCTGACAGGAACCAGTAACATTTTGGAGCAGATCTATTTTATGTATTAGATTCAGGAACCCAACATTTTGGAGGTGATCCATGAATAGGACCATGCTGAAAAAAATAAAATATCAAAAAAACTAAGAAAATTCCCCCAAAACAAACCCTGATATTAAAAAAAAAAAAATCCCTTATGCCACCAGGTGGAGACATTTCATTGTAAATATGCCAAGTTATAATAATTAATTTGCAGTACCTCACACTCGGAGTCCCTTTTTCGTTCAGCTTGAATTTAATAATAGAAAAAATTAACATGGGACTCACCCAATGATAATTCCATTTGCAAGTAAAAACAAGTCCAGAACAAACCATATGCCTTAATCTTACTCTATATGGTGGCTCACTAACAAATTACAATCATGTTTCAAAGTCTTGGATGCCAATATTTCTATTCACAGCTTGTGAAAGTAAGTTCGTGTCAAATTGCCTGGACCCATGTTTTCCCAGAATGAGAAAAAGAGTGTCTGCTGCAAGGCAGATGTTTATATTAGTATGCTAGTCCTAATATGTTGTCATGGTAGCAGAAATTGCTAATATTTTCAGTTTTCTCTAGGGAAAAGATGTTTGTTTATCATTTATGAAAATAGTAAATTGTCAGTCATTAGAGGAAAAAAGGAAGGGGGGGGGAGAGAGAGAGAGAGAGAGAGAGAGAGAGAGAGAGACAGGTGGTTGATTACAAAGTGGTCTGTAGCTGTTATAATGCAAGATAAACAGGAAGTTATGAGTTTCATAGGCATTCAGAGGTAGAGAACTGTAATTAGATAAGTATTTTCATACCTTAGTTCACTGGTGTTCCATTTCACAGAGAGAATAGAAAAATCAACCGACCTATACATTAACAGTGAGATTTTTGTGTAATCACCACCAATCGGGAGTTTGTCCGTGGCCAGACTCCTCACCCCACCCATGTACAAATTTTCACCAAGCTTGGTGGACACACTACCATCCCCTAAACTCCAGAGAGGCTTTGATTACAACTTAAAAAAACTAAAGCGTTATCCCTTCTCTCTCTCTTTCTCTCTCTCTTTCTTGTGCGCTGCAAGCCACGCCCACAAGACGTGAATTCAAAGCGTATTCGCTGCTTGACCATTTACTGAATTAAAACAACTTAAAAAACTAAACTAAAAACTAAAGCGTTATTCCTTCTCTCTTTCTGTCTGTCTGTCTCTCTCTCTCTCTCGCGTGCGCGCTGCGGGCCACACCCATAAGACGTGAATTCAAAGCGCATTTCTTGCTTGACAAACTCAACTTTAATTTGATTCCTTGAGGGATCGGAATTCCAGATGAGCTCAAATGCACCCACATTTATTAAACATTTACTGAATTAAAACAACTTAAAAACTAAAAACTAAAGAATGAAGCTTCCTTCTGTCTCTATCTGGGAGGCCAGCAGGGCGGGATATTGAGAGACAGCCAATGAGAGAGCAACTGGCGCGTTTGAATTTTGAATTTCTTTTCGTAAGAGGGGGGTTGTTTTGTATCTCAGGGATGGAAACTCAAGAAAATATTTTTCGTAACCGGGGGATTTCGTACACAGGGGTCTTCGTAAGTTGGGGGCCGACTGCATTTGTAATGGGAAAAACGGATCGGGATTCTGAACAAATCGGAATCCGAGCAGCCGTCTGGAATGGATTAAGTTCGAGTACCGAGCCTCCACTGTATGGACTTTCAAATAAGCCCGTAACCTTTGACCTTGTGGCGCACGACATCACAAAGTCAATATTGAACATGGAGAGGCATAAAAATTCCATGTACTACCAAATTTCTATAC
The DNA here is from genome assembly GCA_024760905.1 of Plotosus lineatus. Taxonomy (NCBI): domain Eukaryota; kingdom Metazoa; phylum Chordata; class Actinopteri; order Siluriformes; family Plotosidae; genus Plotosus; species Plotosus lineatus. The sequence goes on along the minus strand of CM045746.1, from coordinate 31,427,265 downwards.
CTTCATCAAAATCTACAGACTCATGAACTCAGAGACTCGTTATATTACTGGAAGGTGAAAGTTTTGCTACTTACGGATGAAAGAGGGGCGCTCGTCAGGATTGGCGGTCCAGCCGCACGTCATGAGGTTGAGGAGCGTCTCTCTCCCGGGGATGTCCACCGGCAAGCTATCCAGTCCGATGTCGGGCCGAGCGCCGCGTAGGACGCTGAACATGATCTGCATGGGGTTTGTCGCATCTGACCCACAAAGATAAACAAAAGACTCAGTTTTACTTCCTCCTCCCTCCGTTTCTCATATTTGCTCTGAAATAAAGTGCTGAGTCAGGCTTGAACTCGGTCACAGTGATGAGATGATTGACTCACTGGATCAAAAAAATATTTCTACTTTACATGTTTAAAAGACTGCGATGGCCTGGCGAGCTGTCCAGGGTGTACTCTGCCCTCGCCCGAAGTTGGCTGGGATGGGCACCAGCCTCCCCGCGACCCAAATTATGATTAAGCGGGTACAGAAACTCATTTTCCTAAAATGTTTGTCTCTGGATACGAAACAAGTTCACGTTACAAAAGCACCATCTAAAAAAAAAAAAAATCAAACACGCAATTCAAACATTCAAACAATGCGCGAGTTGCTTTCCCATTGGTTGTCTCCCAATACCTCACCCCGCTGGCCTACCATTGGCTAGGGGGGAGCTGAATCTCCATAATACAGTACTGTACCCATAATGCTTTTCGTGTGCCTTCGACCCATTGTTTGTCACATACGTGAAGGAGAGTTGTACTGTTGGTTTGTGAGTTTTTTGAGTGTGCTTATTGCAGCATTATTTTTCGTTTATTAATCATGAGCCCCAAGAAAGTGATTCCTGGTGAGACTGAAAAGATGACGCGGGCTCCGTTATCAATAAAAGTAAAAGAGGAGATGATAAAAATATGAAAGTGGGATGCGGTTGAGTGAAATTGCGAAAGAGTATGGCCGAAACCCCTCTACAATCGGGACGATATTGAAGCAGAAGGAGGCATTAAAAGCGGAGATACAGCGACGGAGGCGATTTTTTCGGAAAAAGCAACCGCCATATTTAAGGACCTCGTGAAGGAGGGTAGGGGTGAGGGTTCTTCGGACCAGCAACCCCCAGACTTTAAAAGTGTCGCATGGGTGGTTCGAGAGATTTAAAAAAAAGGTAAATAATTTTCTTTTACCTTTAACACATTTTATACACATTTCATTCAAAATTGGTGTACAGTACTTTTATAACTTTTAAAGGGTTTATGGGGTAGTATTGGGAGCCTTGGAACGAATCACGTGTTTTACATGTAAAATGCGGTTCAACTTACGGAAAATGAAGGTTACGAAAAAGGTGCTGGAACGGATTAGTTTCGTAAGGTGAGGTACCACTGTATACTTTTTTGGCTTTTCCTCCATTTCCTCCCTAATTTGTCATATCCAGTTCCCACCGATCAAGTATTGCCTCCCCTATCACACGATCACCACCAACCAGGGAGGGACGAAAGCATGCACATGCCCCTGCCGCATATTTGGTTGCGATCTAATACATTCGGTGGGAAAACGCTATCAACCTCCTCGAACGAATGAGCTCCAGACATCCACGATTGGTTGGCAAGCGCTGCAAGTGACCAGGAAGTGAGCATACGTTGTTCCTTCCTCCTGTGAGAACTCAGCCACTTCGCTCTCATGGATTCCCGGTCAGGGATGGCTGCGTCATTAAACCGGATTCGAACTTGTGATCTCGTATTAAGTCTATACTAGAACTATGAAGTCATGCAGCTTGTCGGTGTGTCGTAAATGTTGAACTTTGAGCTGCATCTCCCAGTATACATTGGCTTATTAAGGTAAAAACTCCGAAAAAATCTGTCGTATGTCCTGGTGCTCGTTGCCTGTCTATAGGTTAATATATAGAGTCACTTGAATGTTGAGCAGCTGTACACATGTTCCTGTTAAAAGACCAAGTCACTACACAAATCTTCAATTCGCCAGACTGGACAATCAGTGCCAAAACCCCGTGTAGTTTTATTTTCCTGCAGCCAATCCGCTTCAGAGTTTGACATTTTGTGAAATGCTTTTCTGTTCACTGTGGTTATAGAAACATGCATTTCTCAGCGCGCTCATTTGGTTATGTAAATGCGATCAGGGGCCTTGAACCGTGCTTTAACCACAGCCTACCAAATTTCCCTTCATGAGAATATTAAAGTAATCCATCCATCTATTACTTGCATCACATTTCCCATCCATTCTGGGGTTTAATGCGAATATTATAGTAAAAATTCACCCCCAACCTCCAATTGTAGCACGAAAACCAAAATCTTTTTAAAGTGGGCAGAGTCCTGATAGGAAGGGCGTGGCACTGCTGTCACTCATGAGTCATATATCAAATCAACATATACAGTAGGCCCCTGCCCATTCGTGGTTCACCCATGGATTAGCGGCAGCCCCGGCAAATTACTGGCACGTGATTCAAATTTAGCCAATGGCTGAGAGCTTTTGTTTCTCCCTCCTGCTGATTGGTTGCAGATGATGTGTACACCTCTTTTTTTTTATCCTTCGCGCACATCAACGTGATTGCCTGAATTGCAAATTCACGTTTTTTTTTTTTATTGTGTTTCTAATGATGATTTAAGCGCTATGATGTCGCTCAAACGCCCTGCCGCTTCTCTCGCTTCTGGTAAGGACCCTGAGCGCTTTATTTATTCTTAAATATCATCACAGCCCAAAATTAAACAATTTTTACTTAATCATTACAACATGTAATTTTAGAGCATGTAATATCATACATAGGGTTTTAAAACCATGTCAATAATTCACAGATTTTCACGCTCTACGGGTAGGAGTGGCACGCAACCCCCGCGAATAGCACAGGCCTTCTGTATATACGAAAATGAGGAAGTCTTCACATTCTTTGTTTTTATTAACATGTCATGATGTTGAGACAGACCAAACTGGGATCTCAATACAAACACCCAGATTATGTTATACGCTCCTTTCAACCGAGAAAATGGATTTTAAAATTATTTATTTTAAGAAAAACCACCAGCATTGGTATGTTTCATCACAATACATTTTTAACATTATATACAGCTAAAATAACGATATCAACAACTCAGCAGTACGTCTTTGAATAAAGATCTGAGCCTGTATGTACTTACAGTACACATGCTGCTGTTAAATGATCGACTGACTGCAGGTGTACACATCAACGGGCAAGACAGCAAACATTTACACAATGGTACCTCTCCTTACGAAATTAATCCGTTCCAGAGCTTTTTTCGTAACCTGCATTTTTCGTAAGTTGAACCGCATTTTACATGTAAAACGCGTGATTTGTTCCAAGGCTCCCAATACTACCCACTAAACCCTTTAAAAATTATAAAAGCATACCGTTTAAGACCTACTTCTGCTTCAATATCGTACCGATGGTAGATGGGTTTGGCCATATTCCTTTGTGATATCACTCGAGCCCGTTTCTTCTTCTCACTGTGTGTGTGTGTGTGTGTGTGTGTGTGTGTGTGTGTGTGTGTGCGCGCGCGCGCGCGTGCGTTGGAGTTATAATCTTACAAATGTTTATGGAAGGTTAAAAGCCCTGAGTCAAGATATAAAGCATAAAACAACCGTAACTCTGTCCTTTACACGAAAAGCATCATGGTGGATTCAGCTCTATAATAGTCAATGGGAGGAAAATGCGTCATTCCTCCTAGGCAATGATGTCCAAGATGGCGTCAGGTCAAGATGGCGTCCATGTCCAAGATGGCGTCAGGTCAAGATGGCGTCAGGTCAAGATGGCGTCCATGTCCAAGATGGCGTCAGGTGAACCTGTCCAAGATGGTGAAGGCATCAGAAGTGAAGGGATCAGAGTGAAGATGACATGAACGACAGCTCAGTTGTTAGCCAATCTGAGGCCAGCGGGGCGGGATGTTTGAACGTCATTTCTGGGAGAGCAGCTCGTGCATTGTTTGAATGGCGCGTTTGAATGTTTAAGATGGCGCTTTCGTAACGTCAGTTTGTTTCATATCCTGAGACAAAAATTTTAGGAAAATGCTTTTCGTAACCCGAGTTTCTCGTTTGGTGAGAATTTTGTAAGGTGAGGTACCACTGTATTTTACATAAAAACTAAATGAATTCTAAAAACCAACAGTTGGAAAAATGGGTCAGTAGTGTCTCTCTCTCACACACACACACACACACACACACACACACACACACACACACACACACACTTTTCTGTTACCTTCATAAGGTATCCGTCGAGACAGCACTTCCCACATGATGATGGCATAACTGAAAGAGGAAGCAAAAGACATCGGGGTAAAGTAGTTGAACAGTTGCCTCACGGGAATCCCCTTAGAGGAATTAACTCTTTCTCTTCAGTCCAGTCTGATGATTTTAACTGCCCTCATCCCCCCTTTGGCTAATCTGGGACAAATCAGTGAGGAACTCAATAGTCATTCCGTTCAGAGGCCGAATGCTCATATTTGAGCTACAGCTTCCTGAAAGAAACCCGATGAGACACGGGGAAGCCCGCAAAGGCGTGTTGGTTACTGTGACATTGTTCATGGTTCTGTTCTGAGGAGGATCAGAGAGGACAGTGAGAATGTCTTCGTATCACAGATTTGCGACGCACCCAACTCGCTAAAGGCGGTAATAGATAAAACATGCTAGTGCATGTAGGAATGTAGACACCTTAAACACTTTTCACTTTTATTTCAAGTAAACACCTAAGGTAGCGATTAGCATGCCTGGCTTACAGCAGAAAGGTCCTGGGTTTGAGTCCCAGGATCCGCAAGGGCGTTTCCAAGTCAAGTTTGCACGTTCACTGTGCGCCAGTGTGGGTTTCCTCTGGGTACCCTGGATTCCTTTACAGTCCAATACCAGACTATGTGGCTGTACCAGATTTCCCCTAGGCATGAACAGGCAAGCTGTTCAGGGTGTACCCCTCCTTCTCCCGGAGTCGGCTGAGAGAAGCACCAACCTCCCTGCGACCCCAATAGCAAGAAATGGTTCAGCAAAATGAATGTCAATCAAGGGCTGGCGAAAAAAGCTCTCTTGTTCTTGAGCAACTCTGACATCGTTCCGGTCTCAGTCCCAGGCTCGGGCTTTTCCGTGTTTCCCCTGCGCATGCGTGGGTTTCCTCTGGGTAACTCTGGTTTCTTCCCACAGTCCAATAACATGCACAGTAGACCAAGTTCCAAATCGCCCCTAGGTGTAACTGTGAATACTTATGTGTTACCCTGTAATGGCCTAACGAGCTGTACAGGGTGTACCTTGTCCTCACCCAGAGTTGGATGACATGGGCACCAGCCTGCCTGTGACTCTGAGGGGACCATTTCAAAATAAACCAATATAGCACAAGCACAGCAGGATTAAAAGCCGCAGATTCAGGGTGCGGCAAGTGAATACCTGGAAACCTAACACTGTATCCAGTTTTGCCTCTGTGACCTTAAAAAGTAGGTCAAGGTCACTCACACACAAACTCATCCTAGCACTCATAGTAGTGAGCGACCATACCAAGTCTGAAAGCCCCAGTTTCAGCACGCGACAAGTAAATGTCCGAAAACTAAAGTCAGACGGACAGATGAAACTCATTCCTATCACGCCCCATAGATGGGAGCCAAAAATCCTCCACCCCGACAAAACGCGGTCACTGGAGAATCTTTCTAAAGTAAAATGCCAAGGAAATACTCTGACCCTGTTTTGGAAACAACAACATACAGAGATCTCTCACTTTCTGCAGTTAATTGGGACCGAGATCCCCACTAGAGCCCTGCACGGGGCGGATTTCAGCCTGCGGGCCCAAATTTAAAGTCAGACTTTTTAGTTTGCGGGGCGGGGCGGGTCAATTTGAAACTTATGTGGGGTGGGGTGGGTTGAGAATGATCCAAGTTTTGCGGGGCGGGCTGCGGGCTATGTCACGGATTCATGCGGGCTGTTGCGGGGCTAAAGAGCACTTCAACAAATTATACTGCTATATACAGACGCTCCCCGACTTATGTAGTTTGTAATTGTGAAATATTAGTTGCTGATTTTAATGTAACTTTTTATGGTTTGAGTGAATTAAAGGATGAATATTAATATGTAGTTGTGTTTACCGGGCTACAGGGCGGGTGCGGGCTCAGAATTAGAAACTCACTGCGGGGCGGGACGGGCTGAAGAATTTTGTGTGGGGCGGGCTGTGGGCCAGGTTAAAATTTCACTTGCGGGGCGGGGCGGGCTGACCTACAAGGGTAAATGTGTGGGGCGGGCTGCGGGCCACAATTCTAATTTGCGGGGCGGGCGCGGGCTTGTGATCTTGGCCCGCGCAGGGCTCTAATCCCCATGCGACCATCTAATCCCCATGCGCCCCCCCCCGACGTATGCGTACATGTATGAGTGTATATAATATCAATAAACACATATTCAATGCTATAAAACTTATAATAACAATTAAACATTAAAAAATAACATAAGATGTAAATAAAATATAAATACACACACATACAGATGGTATTGCATGCGAAGAAGACGACACACATACATACGCGCGTGCGCGGATGCGTTTGCACACACAGATGCAACAATGTAAGTAGTTTTGATGGGAGGTTTTGGGTTGTTTAGGTTTTTTACATAATTGGCATTTGTGGTATTTTCCCCTCACTTTTCACCTATTCTTCCTTAATTTCCTTATTTTTTAATTCGATGAATATATATATTTTTAAAAAAAAACTGCGATGCACTGAAGCCGCATGAATTGAAGCGCGAAGTTGCGAGGGATCCCTGTATTCCTAATTAAGATTTACAGTTACAGCATTTGGCAGACACTCTTATTCAGAGCAGCTGAATTTCAGATGAGTAACTCATTGCCTTAACCATTAAGCCACAACTGCCCCCTACATTTCTAAACCTCCCAGTCTTCTGACATATGATGGGATATGGTTTTAAAAGTGATGACATACAGAGCATTATACACTGCCTGCTACCCCCTCCCCCCCCACACACCCTAAAAAGATAAGTGCATTTATAAAATTTGTTGGGACACCTTTATTCTTGATTGAAGCCCATAACTTCTATGGCATTGTTGCTTCAGTTGGTCAGGTAGAGGCCCAGCAACACTATGTTGCGATAAAATAAATGTACCGAACTACCTTATCAATGGACTTGCTCTCCCCCTTATGGCACAGGTATACTGTAAAGTTAGGGATATAATGACCCCACACACACACACACACAGGTCGGGTATTGGGTGATAACATGAATCCAAGAATAGAATCAGACCTGTACATGTCTTGTTTGACATCCGCCCTCCGAGTCTTGTTGGGTTCGTATTCTTCAGGGGGCATATAGATGACGGTGCCGCCCATCTCAGCTGGTTTTGATCCGGAACCTTTGCTAATTGAGATCTGACGCCATTTTGACAACCCGAAGTCAGCTATCTGAGAAGGAACAACCCAAAAAAAAAAAAAAAAACAAAACAAACAAAAAAAAAAAAAACACAACCTTGTCAAAAGTCACTGCATGCCGCCAAGAAATAATATTTACATTATTAAGAGTCAGAGTTGTTCTGGTTTCTTGATATTGGTGCCGTGCCAGGAGGAAAAAAAAAATAGATTATGAAAAGGGTGCATGCCAGTCATTAATTTTTTTTTTTTGTATGGCGATAAGACCGGTTAATAATCAAGCTTCCTTCAGAGTATTTATAAGTAAATTTACTCAGTCGGCCTTAAGCCAGACTAGACCACGCGCTTCTAGAAGTGCACCCTGCACTATATTGACTCACATTCCAACGGCATACAGTAAGCACAAGTCGATTAAAAAAAGAAGAAGAAGAAGAGAAGAGAAACAGTTCAATGAAACAACGATTGTTAAGCCAGTTCCCTTCGACTGGCAAGTTGCGAAATTGAGGAAACTGTGGTGAAAAAAGGCAAAAGCCATTGGCAAGCTTCAGTCCTGTGGTTAAGACAAAGCATACAAACCTTCACGTGATACTCGCCATCTAGAAGAATGTTCTGCGTTTTCAAGTCATGATGGAGCAGCGGAGGAGTCATGTTATGAAGAAAGTTGACTCCCAGAGCAATTTCATAGAGAATACGCAGCCTGAGAGGCCACGCCACCGCCGGATACATGCTTTTCTGAAAGAACAGAGAGTGTGAAAAAGGGAACCAAAGTTACAACAAGCATAAGATAGAAAGTTATTAACTACAACAATACCTTCAGAAATATGAACCTTGAAAGCAGGCAGGGTTAAAGGAGTGACACCATCGCCTAAATATCATGAACGCTGCCATCAAATAAGAATTTATATACAAAGAAATTTGATTTATGACCAGTAGACATGAGTTTGGTTTTGGACTGCGATCTCAACTGTTCAACCCAATAGTTTATTTATTTTTTTTTTAATTAAACGCTGCAATCTGAAAGGCTGCTTAACAAAAGATAGACAATCATTTAGATTAAGTTTTAAGTCTAGGTTGCCAGGTCCTTCCCTAATCTACCTTTCTCAACCAGGCTCAGGTAGCCATAACCACATCTTTTCCCCCCATTCATCACACTCACATTTAGAGAAAACTATAATAGCCAAATTAGCCTCATCTGAAGGTCGCTGGGGCAGTGGTGGTCTAGTGGTATAAGGTGCCGGATCGCTGATCCAAAGGTTGGGAGTTCGAGTCCCACTCTCCACAAGGTTGTCACTGTCCTCCCAGTGCAGCTAACTGGGTTATCAAAGGCCGGCCATGTCTCTCACTGTCTATGGTGTGAGGCATGTAAAAGAACCATTGCTGACTTTCGACAAGAGTAGGCTGCAAAGCCGTCAGCGTGTTTCCGCCCTGCGATGGCCTGGCGAGCTGTCCATGGTGTACTCTTCCCTCGCCCTGCATTGGCTGGTATGGGCACCAGTCTCCCCGTGACCCTAATTAGGATGAAGCGGTTACAGAAAATGAACTGAAGGTCGGTGAACTTGTCTAAAAAAAACCTTACGCAGATTTTATCTTACGAGGACTTTCAACTGCTCCTGAGATGTTTGAAAGCACACCACATAAGAAGCTACTGGTATGACAGATTTGGACATTTACTTCACAATCCAGACCAACGTAGTTAAATCTTACTTAAACAACTGAGCAGTTGACGTTGAGAACCTTGCTCAATGGCCCAACAGTGGCAGCTTGCCCAACCGTCTAATCAGTAGCAGATGGCCATAACCACTGATCCACCACTAGACGAGACCAAAATCCCCAAACTACTCCAGTAGGAATTCCATCACGCCTCTGCTTTCTCATGTTAGGATTGCCCTCTAGTTTGGATGCTCCTTCAGGCGACTGAGGAATCTTTTTCTGGTCTAACAAGCTTCATCTTCAAGAGCTCGCTTCATGATCTCATCTAATCCAAGTCACGAATTGTTTAATCATATCTCGCAGAAGGGAAAATCTAGAACCTTGAAATCAAAATATATTAAAAAGAACCTGGAATGGCAAGATGGCTCACCAGTCCATTCCAAGCTCATATTCGGAGTCATCATACATGACTCAAGACCTTCTGGTCCAAGTGGTTTGGGTTAAGAACTTCCTATTCAGGATCCAGATAGAACCAGAAGCAGAAGTTCCTACCTCGTGTAGAAGCTCATCCAGAGAGCCATTGGTCATAAACTCTGTGACGATGCAGAAGAATTCAGGTTCGTTGCACACGCCAAAGATCTGGATGATGTGGTTGAACCTGGCCTTGTGAAGGACCTCGGCTTCTTTCAGTAAACAATTCCTTTCTCTGCAAAAGAAGTGTACAGTGATTAGGGCCGCTGGGATTCCCCTGTGGCTTGTGTGATGGCTAACCCATTAATCCAGATTGTACGAAAGTAGCAATGCTGCTTTTCGTTTCAGTTTTATTTCTCATCAATCTTTCAGTGGCTCAGATTTTCCACAACTGATATCAGAATTGAAACAAAACGTGCACAGGGTTTTATTCAGCTTCACAGCAGGACGTTCCTGGGTTTGATTCCCAGGATTCGCAAGGGTGTTTCTAAGTAAAGTCTGCATGTTTGAAGTGCTAACACCTACCAAAATTACCTAATAAACATCCCCTACAACAAGTATCACTTCGGAATGCTTATGCTAGCCAAAAACTAGCAACACTGATGCTCAAGACACAACTAACAAATATCTTCTGACCAACCAGGAGCAAGAACGTAAGATGTCATTCATGGACCAGAACCAAAACCAGACTCCAGTATTCAAAACAGAACCCATACTCTACACATGATAGAAAATGGATTAGCAATGAACATGGTCTTATCTGGATCAAGGGTATTTTACACCTCATATACAGTACAGTATATGGTAGTCCGAGCAAAAACGCATCATTCATGAAAACATGATCTCACTTCCTTCAGTGGTGGTGAAAGGTAAGAAGTTCAGTTTGTGAAAAGGTTCAGAAGCTCCACTTTCTTCCCAGGCAACATTCCATAAATTCCAGCTCCTCCCCCTCTCCTGAAGCTCCCATTACATTCCATGCTAACTATGTATTGATCATCCAACACCTCTTATACAGTGATGTTTACTGTTGAGGATCAAAGTTCTGGAATTCATCATTTTTGTAGTCAGGGACTGTTATCATAGAGTAATAAAGCCATGTGGGATTATCATCGTCCAGTCAATGGTCAAGCAACATCTCCCAAAAAAAAAAAAAAAAAAAAAAAATACTTGGATGGGATTGATATCACTGGTGTCAGAACCATGACACCATATGGATTGAAACTTTAGAGGGATACATCATAAAATATACAGGTTATAAAATTGTACGTGATTATTATCATAAACTCATACAACATATAAAGAGATATTTTATATATTAGACCTATATATCGCAATGGGGATGAATACAATGGTAAGGAATCATTGTAAAGCATTAAACTAGAAATTACAACCAGAAAATAAATCATAAAAGCAAACAGCAGGGAGGAAGAAAATAAAAAAGATACACATCAGATTAGAACTGGGGATTTGTTGTGATTAATATATATATATATATATATATATATATATATAAACACCGGGATTAGAGTCTTATATATATATATATAAACACCGGGATTAGAGTCTTATAAATATATATAAAACACCGGGATTAGAGTCTTATAAACACCGGGATTAGAGTCTTATAAACACCGGGATTAGAGTCTTATAAACACCGGGATTAGAGTCTTATAAACACCGGGATTAGAGTCTTATAAACACCGGGATTAGAGTCTTATAAACACCGGGATTAGAGTCTTATAAACACCGGGATTAGAGTCTTATAAACACCGGGATTAGAGTCTTATAAACACCGGGATTAGAGTCTTATAAACACCGGGATTAGAGTCTTATAAACACCGGGATTAGAGTCTTATAAACACCGGGATTAGAGTCTTATAAACACCGGGATTAGAGTCTTATAAACACCGGGATTAGAGTCTTATAAACACCGGGATTAGAGTCTTATAAACACCGGGATTAGAGTCTTATAAACACCGGGATTAGAGTCTTATAAACACCGGGATTAGAGTCTTATAAACACCGGGATTAGAGTCTTATAAACACCGGGATTAGAGTCTTATAAACACCGGGATTAGAGTCTTATAAACACCGGGATTAGAGTCTTATAAACACCGGGATTAGAGTCTTATAAACACCGGGATTAGAGTCTTATAAACACCGGGATTAGAGTCTTATAAACACCGGGATTAGAGTCTTATAAACACCGGGATTAGAGTCTTATAAACACCGGGATTAGAGTCTTATAAACACCGGGATTAGAGTCTTATAAACACCGGGATTAGAGTCTTATAAACACCGGGATTAGAGTCTTATAAACACCGGGATTAGAGTCTTATAAACACCGGGATTAGAGTCTTATAAACACCGGGATTAGAGTCTTATAAACACCGGGATTAGAGTCTTATAAACACCGGGATTAGAGTCTTATAAACACCGGGATTAGAGTCTTATAAACACCGGGATTAGAGTCTTATAAACACCGGGATTAGAGTCTTATAAACACCGGGATTAGAGTCTTATAAACACCGGGATTAGAGTCTTATAAACACCGGGATTAGAGTCTTATAAACACCGGGATTAGAGTCTTACAAACACCGGGATTAGAGTCTTACAAACACCGGGATTAGAGTCTTACAAACACCGGGATTAGAGTCTTACAAACACCGGGATTAGAGTCTTACAAACACCGGGATTAGAATTTTATAAACATACCGGGATTAGAATTTTATAAACATACCGGGATTAGAATTTTATAAACATATATACACCGGGATTAGAATTTTATAAACATATATACACCGGGATTACAGTTTTATATACATATATACACCGGGATTACAGTCTTATAAATATATAAAACACCGGGATTAGAATTTTATAAATATATAAAACACCTGGATTAGAATCTTATAAATATATAAAACACCGGATTAGAATCTTATAAATATATAAAACACCGGGATTAGAATTTTATAAATATATAAACACCTGGATTAGAATCTTAAAATCGTACAGGATTCAATAGTGCAGATTAAAATCGAGCTGGTTGTCGGGAAAATAATAATAATAATAATAATTAAAAGTGTAAAGTGGTGTTGAATCCTGATTCGAGTTCACAGCAGGAGGTCAAAATACAGATTTACACTGAGACTCATTTAATCCGGATCACTTTATCACTGATTTAAAAAAAAAACAAAAAAAAAAACAAAACAATCATGAACACACACACACACACACACGTGTAAAAGTTCGGTACCTTTCCCCAACAGGAGAGTCCAGTTTTAAGCACTTAATGGCGACGGTGGTGCGCCAGTCGCTGTGCTGCGCCCGGAACACGGTGCCGAAGCCGCCCTTGCTGATGTAGTGCAGGTCGGTGAGTTTTCGGTAAGGGATCACCGGTAGTGTGCTGGTCAGACTGCCGAGATTCACACAGCCCTGATCCATGATGATCGGTGCTCAGAGAGACACCGCCGGCATTCCGCCCGGAACACAAACCCTGAGTCACTCCGACACAGAGAGAGAGAAATAAACACTGTCCTCACACAATCAGCCCCAAAATAACTCTTCTCCACCCGGACTGTGAGTGATCTCACTCCTGTAACCACACCCTGATGGCACTGAGGCGCTCTCGAGAGAAACAGTTGCACAGAATCAGGGTTGAAAGGATTTTTCGCAGGTGCGCATTTACGTAGGAGACGCACCAGAGCCTGCTGCGTGCTTATTATTTCATATCCCACCCGTATTCCAGAAAAAGCCCCGCCCCTCTTGCCACGCGATTGGCTAGTAGTTTATCTAGAAGACCACCCCATTGCTCCAAAATCCCCTATTATTATTATTATTATTATTATTATTATTATTATTTAAACATATAAATAGAGATTAATTATTGGGCTATATTCGTCTATGATTAAATTAATTCAAACATGTCTAGAGACAAAGTACTCTTGCAGAGTCAATATAAACAACAAGTAATTTTTAACGTCATTCATTCATATTTTGGGTCACCTCTCGGCAGGCGCTCATCTCAGCTGACCTTTGCGAAGGCGGGCGTGTGTAGTACACCCATCACCTCCACCGTCTCCATACACATTTCTATTTACAAACATCATCTAGCAAACATAACCAATCTTTATTTAAAATAAAGTTATTATTTATGCAAAACTATATATTTATTAAACCTGTATATGCATTTCTACATGTATACTTCTTTATATTATAAATAAATAAATAAATAAATATAAATATATATATATATATATATATATATATATATATATATATATATATATATATAATTTCGAGTCTGTGTAGAATAGTAAACTATGACTGTAGAAGTTTAAATGATAACGGGTTCATTTTTTGGTTGCTCTGGTAATATGAATGACATATTTACCCGTCCAATCACTGATAAGGCGGGGTGATAGTGCTGGCCAATTAGAAAGCTGGAAGCGGAATCAATACTTCCGGGTTTAATAACCAAACGTGCCTATTTCGGAAAACATTAAAAAAAGATTGTAGGCATAAAAAACACTTTTAATAACTATTTATTCTTGGTTTAGGGAACTGCTTGGTTATGTTATTTTATTATTAGATTACTGTATAATATAATATAGCCTATAGTTTCAGTTCACAAGGCCTTTTTTTTAGATATTTAAAATAAACAAAGTTCTGGATATGAAAAGTCATTAGCCCACAGAGCTCAGGGTGTAATCACGTGTTAATCGACAGTTAAATCGCTCAATCCAGGCTTAGTGCCAAGAAGTCTGGGAATTTCCTTGGTGTCACTGGTTTAGGATGGGCTTCTGGGAAACTCTCAGACATAGCAGGTCTAATTTGATTTGGTACATTAGGTCCAGGAATCTAATAAATATTACACACCGAGTTTATGATTTCCTCGAAGAGTGTAACATACAGTAGATTACAGTATAGATTTTTTTAAATTATTACATTATTATTCTTTGTGTTTAATCTGTTCACTCAACATACAGCAAGTATATATAACTATTCACTTCACTTCACTTATCCCTTAACGTCCGGGGATCTTGTTGGGGCGCCTTCGTGGCAAGACTTGGGCTGATTTGGCCTGGCGGAGACCATCATCCCTCTCCAGGTCGGAAACACGCTGACGGCTTTGCAGCCTACTCTTGTCGAAAGTCAGCAATGGTTCTTTTACATGCCTCACACCATAGACAGTGAGAGACATGGCCCGCCTTTGATAACCCAGTTAGCTGCACTGGGGGGACAGTGACAACCCTGTGGGGACTCGAACTCCCAACCTTAGGACCAGCGATCCTGCACCCTAACCACTAGACCACCACTGCCCCCATAGTTTATAACTATAGGTGATAATTATTGACAAAAAAAATCTTGATATTATGCAGTGTATAGGGTCAAATAATAAATTATCATGCGCATGACTGATGATCAACACTGCAGCGTTTACAGCCTTGATGTATTTATGTATGTATGTATTGCTGAACTACTTAATCCTACAATGGTCACGGGGAGGATGTGAGAGAATTTGTCTGATGTTAATGTCTTTGGTCTTGTGGGAGAAACTAGATTACCCAGAGAAAACCCATGCAAGCATGGAGATAACATGCAAAGTCCCCACAGAACTGCTGTCACTCAAACCCAATACCTTGTTGCTGTGAGGCAGGTGTCCTAACCACTACAGTACTAGTATGTGATCATATCACCCTTATGTAAGACAACCCATTTTTCATTACTGATCAAAGATGAGTCTTAAAAAATTAGGATTTTGGGGAGGCAGGCCTATCTTAGCCAACTCTGACAGCAATCAGAGCACACCCTGGACAACTCAAACAAGCTGATGGCTATGCAGCTCCTCTTTAAGAAAAGTCAGCAATGGTTCTTTTACATGAACTCTCAGCACAGACAGTGATAGACAGGTCCGGACTTTGATATCCAGTAGGCAGCACTGGGTGGGGGGTGGGGGTGGGTGGTGGGTGTTCTGGTAATAGTCCTGGTAATTTCTGGTAATAGTGGACCTTCGGATCAGTCATCTATCCTGAACCTACTACAGGGCAACGGCTATCCCAGCCTCATGTTGTTCCAAAGGTAATCAGTAGGGGGAGTGATTGCAGCATTTTAAAATCTAACACACTAACTGGGGGGGGGTTACAGTACAACTTTCACAAAAAGTAATAAATGTAGTAAATTCTATTAGTCAATAGCTACCTTCAGTAATTTGTTGAAAATAATATACTAACACAAAAACATTAAACTTTTGATTAAATTATGTTATGCAACCTTTTGAAAACAAATTATGCTGGAAAATGTTTTAAATACATCAAGAATAGATTTTTAAAAATATATAGAATTCATAACTATATGGTAATATATAAGACAGACATCTTTATAAGGTAATTTCTTATCTTTAAAAGTATTTCTTATATGAGCTTAAATGCTATGACATACTTTTGTCTATCTATCTATCTATCTATCTATCTATCTATCTATCTTATGTGTGTGTGTGTGTGTGTGTGTGTGTATGATATTTGTTTGTCAAATCTCTTTATCTCGTTCATGCATATCTTCCGGCACGAGTGATCACGTGGGTAAACACAGTAGTTGTCACTGCTACCTCAATATGATTGGTTGAACTGACTGCCTGTCATACGGATGCTCCGCCTTTTGCTAAAAGAATTCTATCCAGTGGGTGAGGATGCTCCAACAGTCATCCTCTGATCTGATCTCAGACCAACCTCAACCTGCTTCTTCTTCTTCTTCTTCTTCTTGTTATTATTATTATTATTATTATTATTATTATTATTATTATTATTAAGGAATCATTTAATGCTTATTGCACCTGATTATCCTTGACTGCTGGTAAGTTTACATGCTGCACAGCTGTAATGTTGTTACTTATATTTTTTTAAAAGCATGTATTCTGTAAGTCATATTGATAAGATCTTACCTGATCTCTCTTTGGGTTCTTTAAGAAATAAATAGCCTACAAAGATCCTGACAATCCTCATCTCTCTCTCTCTCTCTCTCTCTCTCTCTCTCTCTCTCTCTGTTTAAATCATTTTCTTGTTTTAAACTGTAAGCTTTCATCCCATGGAGAGCTCTTTGTCCGGACAGTCGACCCGCTCACACAGGAGGACCTCATCCCTGGGTAGTGTTTCAGATCATGGCAGTAAAGAGAACGGGAAGAAAACCAGCACAGATGATAGACAGACTGTACCAACCTTGCTCGGTTATGAAATCATGGAGGAAAGAGCAAAGTTCACGGTACGCCTTTCAAAAAAAAAAAAAACCTCAGTTTAGTGCTCCGGTTTGATTGGTCAGAATACAGTACGTATATATAGAGCATATTATAGGATCATCTCAGATGCGGGCGGCCTGGTGGTATATAGTGGTTAACGTGTCTGCCTCACAGCCAGAAGATTCTGGGTTCGAGTCTTGGGCTTGGCGAGAGGGCCTGTGTGGAATTTGTATGTTCTCTCTATGCATGGTTGGGTTTTCTCCTGGTACTCTGGTTTCCTCTGACAGTCCAAAACACACAGAGGAAGCTAATTTTGAATTTGGCTGCAATGTGAGTGTGAATGGTTGTGTGTTTGTCCTACTCTGGACTGTCAAGCTGTTCAGGGTGCACCCCACCTACGCCCAGTGTCAGCTGAAACAGACGTATTAATGCTGTCTGGAAATTAGTGCTCATGGAGGATCAAGTATATGAGTAAAGAGGAATGAGTAATTTCTCACATGCTGAAGCTATCCTTTAAGTAATGGAATCATCTAGTAGTCACCAGCACATGATGATAAACGCTTGTAACTCTGGTTTAAAATCCAACATCCACTCAGGTCTACAAGATCTTGGTAAGGCGGGCGCCGGACGAGAGCTGGGTGATTTTTCGGCGTTACACGGATTTCACCAGACTCAATGACAAGGTTGGGAGGAACTGATTTGTATTAGGTGACTATAAAGTGAAACAGGCATTGTTGTGGTTTTATAAAGTTCCTCTGTTTTTGTTGTGTGTGTGTGTGTGTGTGTGTGTGTGTGTGTGTGTGTGTGTGTGTGTGTCTGTTTCAGCTTAAAGAGATGTTCCCCAAATTTAAACTCTCTCTGCCGCCCAAACGTCGCTTTAAAGACAACTATGACATGAACTTCCTGGAGGAAAGACAAGAGGGCTTGCAGGCCTTCCTTCAGAATCTTGTCGCCCAAAAAGACCTGACTAAGAGGTACTGTTCCAGGTGCTTCCACTAGGAGGCACTGTTCGATCTTTGTTTGACTTCTCTACAACCCTCGCCGATTTTCTGTTGAAATCATGCCCCAGGTTGCGGCAACGCAATGCTGGAGCTCGCACTACCGTTAAATCTGGCTCTCATGCTCACTTCTGTTCATAAAATAAAAAATGAGCTTTGTTTTAAGCACTACCTTATCTTGAAATATTTTATTTAATACAAAATGTTTCCTCAAAAACTCAACATGGTTCTCTGCTAAAGTGCGCTTAGTACACCCAGGGTGTTATTCAAGTAGTGGAAACCACAGAGAAGAGCCGAGAGGTGGGGCCGGTGGCGTAGTGGTTAGGGTGCTGCACTCATGATCGGGAGGTTGTGAGTTCAAATCCCGGTTAGACCCCCACTCTGCTAAGACCCCTGGGCAAGGTCTGAACCACAAGTGTGCCTCTGTGCACCCAGCAGTATAAATGGGAACCAGTAAAATAAACTGGGAAGGTAACCTGTGATGGATTAGCGTCCCATCCAGGAAGAGTTGTAGACTTGGTCGCTTCACGCTACGGAAACCGGGGATAAGCACCGGCCTGATGAGCCACTAGACCTGGGTATAAAACCGAATGTAATTGGACACAATGATACAATACTGATTACGCTGCTCTCTGATATGGGTGACGGTTCATTCTGTACAAGTTTTAAATTCAGAAATTGTTCTGGCGTTGTATCCGTAGCGAACACCACTGACAGCTTAGCGAACAACGTCTGTATTGTTCAGTCTTCCAAAGGAAGGTACAGGCTCTGTGTTGTATATATTACATGAAAATGGTGTGGCACGGTGGCGCAGTGGTTAGCAAGAAGGTCTTGAGTTCGATTCCCAACTCAGACGTCTCCATGTGGAGTTTGCTCGTTTTCCCAATGCTTGCGTGGGTTTCCTCTGATGGTCCAAAAAACATGCACAGTAGGTTAACTGGCTGTTCTAAAGAACCCCATGGCGAGAGTGTGAATGGTTGTGTGAGTGTTGGCCCTGTGATGACCTGGTAGGCTGTCCAAGGTGTACCCTGCCCTCTCCCAGGTTTGGCTGAGATGGGCACCAGCCTCCCGGCGACCCTATTTAGGATTAATCGGCTTAGAAAATGAATGAATGAATGAATGCATGGAAACGATGCAGTTTGATTGGTTGGTTATCTTGCGATAATCGTCACCTCACAACCTCGAGATAATGGTCAAATCAAAACGGTGGACAAGACCTCAGCGGTTTGATTTTGAAATATAAAGAAAGCAGCACAATTTGATGTTATAAAAGATCTTTAAAAATTATAGTATTAAGTTTAAAAATGGGCGGAACGGAGGTGTAGTGGTTGGCACATCCGCCTCACAGTGAGAAGTTCCTGGGTTGGAGTCCTGGGCTGGACGAGGGTGTTTCTGTGGGGGGTTTGTATGTTGTTCCGATGCTTTTGTGTGTTTCCTCTGAGGGCTCTGGGTTCTACCCACAATCCAAAGACAGGCACGTTGTGCAAACTGGTTGTTCCAAATTGCGTCTGAGGTGCGAAGGGGTTGCGTATGTGAATAGTCTTGGATTGAACTGGTGAGTTGTTCAGGGTGTACTCCACCTTCGCCCATATTTAGCTAAGCTACCCTAAGGAGATTAAGTGCTTCGGAAAACGAATCAAGTTAAAAATTATTATTATGGATGCTTGTATAGCGCATACGCCATACACGCGTATGCTCAATGCGCTCGTCGCCACCATGTGGCGCCAGTTATTGCGTTGTTCCATTCTTTTGATGCTGAGTGCCAAGCAGGAAGCAACAACTCCCACAATTTAACGTCTTATGGTATGACGCGGCCGGATTCGAACTCTGACCTCCCGGAGGATAAAGCGGACGCTCTACCAACTGAGCTCAATCCCCGGCAAATTTTAAATAATTTTAAATAATTTTAACGTTACGGCTAATGAAGCGCTGTGCAGCGTTAATCTGCGTAACTCATCCATACAAATATAGTGCGGTTTCATGAAAGAGAAAAAAGAAATGTATGTCTGAGAAGTTTGACTTGATCCTCTGCATTGATTCGTGCTTGCCGGATGAATAAATGGAGATGCACTGAACACTCGTTTTTGTTGTCCTAGTGATCTAGTGAGAGGGTTCCTGTGTTTGGATGATCCGCCCGGTCCCTTCGACAGTCTGGACGAGAGCAAGGTTAGAGCCGTTTCATCCTGTTATATCACTTTTTGTTCAGGTCTTGCATCATCGGGTTCTCACGGTCTGACCTCACACTACAGGCCTACTGCGAGACCCTGGAGGAGACGAATCATCGGCTGCAGAGGGAGCTGCTGGATAAGCAGCAGGAAATCCAGTCTCTTAGACGACTCTTGAAAGATCGAGAACTCCACATCAGCGGGTTGAAGAAAACCGAGAAGTAATGGCAATCACTGAGATCACGTGACTTTTATTATTATTACGCTAACTCGACCCCGATTCTGCTGTTTGCCGCCGATTCAAGAGAAGCTTATATTATTTTTTATTTTTTTTCCTCGCATTATTCCTGAAATCAGATGTATGCTCTTGTGGTTCACAGCAGCATCTGCACCAGGTTAAGCCAAGTCCACGCGGTAAAGCTAGATGCTCATACAGAGCCGGAAATTGAAGTCGTAAGGACAGACGACGCTAGCGGCCCGGACAGCAGGTGAACATTCTTTGGAATTTCTACTAATGCACACATTTGTAGCAGATAATTTCCACCAGAACACGATTAAATTCTCTATCTAAAAGGAGTGCTTGCTACACTGTTATCAACCGCCCCTCCCTTCATTGTGTAGGTAAGTCAATAAGTGATGATGTCACAGAGAGTGTAGGTCATGTGACAACCGGGCAGATCATCATGACAGATTAACATAGAGTCGGTCCATCCCCCAGTAGAGCAACGCTAACCCATTACATTCCACAACTCGAGCAATGATGAAGCAAAATGGACGACTTGCGGATTTCCATGCTATTCATATACACTGATCAATTTCAAATTTGTTCACAATGGATCAAAAAAAGTGATGTTTATTTGCCTTCCCAGTCTGGAGCTCCAGTTCGCCAAGAGAAGCCACACAGCTTGTTGGAGCGGTTCGGCATCAGAACACAGCGATTTTCAGAACTTCTCCCAATCACTACATCTCAAGGACCAGGTTTAAAAGCTTCCATCATCTACAAAGAAAGATATATCAGGATTCTTGGACTTGAGCTCGAAACACCCGGAGCACACAGGATCTCTGCTGATATTTAGAAGCACGACTGTGTATTTTTAATTTTCTCAGCATAAATATGGATAAGTAGTTTAACCTGCTGGTTTGAGAAAGATCAGAACTATTTACAAAACGGGATGTGATGGTGTTTGACAATACAAAATGCAGATCTGGGATGGAACAGTGACATCATTAAGAAGTGTGTTTATTATATTGTTTTGAGTCATTGGCTGGAGTTGGAGCGCTCGTGTGTGCACACTTATTGACCTAGTACAGTAAAAGTGTATAATAATAATAATAATTATTATTATTATTATTATCATTATTATTTTATTTTAAATCATTATTATTATTGTAATTGTTATTATTATTATTATTATTATAATAATAATTATTATTATTTTATTTTAAATTATTATTATTGTTATTGTAATTGTTATTATTATTATAATTATTATTATTATTTTATTTTAAATTATTATTCTTATTGTACTCATTATTATTATTATATTAATATTAATATTAATAATAACACATTGATCTATTGCAATAAAAGTGTATAATAATGATAATAATAATAATAATAACAATAATAATAATAATAATCATCATCATCATCATAATCATCATTCATTCATTTTTTGAGCTGTTTAATAATTAGGGTCACAGGGAGGCTGGCACCCATCTTAGCCAACTAGAGGCAATGGCAGGATACAGTCTGGACTCGTCTTCTTTTTATTATTATTATTATTATTATTTCTGTAACATCCGAATTAGGGTCGCGGGGAGGCTGGCGCCCATCCCAGCCGACTCCAGGCAAGGGCACAGTACATCCTGGACAGCTCGCCAGGCCATCGCAGGGCGGAAGCACGCTGACGGCTTTGCAGCTACTCTTGTGGAAAGTCAGCAATGGTTCTTTCACATGAACCTCTCACCATAGACAGTGAGAGACAGCCGGACTTTGATACAGTTATCTGCACTGGTAAAGGTAAAGTCCTTTTGGGCTTTTTTTTTAAACCCGAGCCTAGCGGCTCATCAGGTCGGTGCTTATCTCCGGTTTCCGTAGCGTGAAGCAACTCGGAGTTCAACTTCTCCTGGAGGGCATGCTAGTCCATTGCAGGTTACCTTCCCAGCTTGCCCACGGGTCTGAGCCCAGCGGGGGGGCTAAGTGGGATTTGAACAAACAACCTCCCGATCATGAGCGCAGCACTCTCACCACTACGCCACCGGCCCCACTATTAGCTGCACTGGGTGGGGGGGAGGGTGGTAATAGAATTAAAATGTTTCAATCTAACTTAATCTAATTTATTATATGCTATGTGATTATTGAATTTAACGAATTGCATACACGCATTTCTGCTAATAAACCAATTAATGTACTGTCATTAACATTTTCAGAACATAATTTTTGTTCTGGTACCAGAAACCGGATTTTTGTAATATGGACAATTTCTTTAGCATGCTCGCTTCAAAAAATAATAAACAAAAGTCTCAGAAATAAATAAAAAACAAGACAACTAAATGGCACCTGCCAAAGCAAAAGTCTCAACAGTCAGAATCGTGTATGGCCTCTGTTTGTGTTGATGCAGGCGGTGGTACATTCGATGATGCGAGTGGTGATACAGGCAGTGATACAGCACGATCAAACTAGACCCACAGGTGCTGCTGCCGGATGTAGCCATCCTGATCAGTCGGGTTTATCATGGTGGGTTGAGTTCAGCCCGTATGGCTCGCTGCCTCACTGTAGCTCAGCCCGTCATCAACCATACCAATTGACAGAGACGGTGTTCCTGTGACAGACATGGCACCATGACATGCACTAGACTAACAGCAGTGGATATTTTTGAACCTTTATATCGGTCACCAAACTGCTCCTCACATTGTGCAGATACACCGCATTTGGTCCTCTTTTACAAAGTGACCCACACATGTGTGACAAAATGAGAACTCATTACTTTCTCAAGTGCTCGATTACTATCATCAATGAAGCCGCAGGGTAAATGAACAAAATGGCTGCCGGGGGCCATCTGAAAAATTACTTTTTCTATGATTTGGGCTACAGTAGTGCTCAGCATATGCTTTTTGGAGGGTGTCAAGGAATTAATTAATTTTTGGTATTTTCCGAATGATTCGACCTAGTTTTGACTGAGGAATCCAAGATGGCTGCCGTTCGCCGTACTGAAAACCGAGGTCTCAATGGTGTTTCCTGTAATGCTGATCAATGCATGCTTTCTGGGATTTTGTTAGGTCAGAGAATTCCTATATGTGATAAATCTTATGATTAAATCTCATTATGACAAATAAACACATGATGGACGCCATCCACCAGTTTGATCGAGAAAACGTTTTAGTCTTCTTTTTCTTTCGACTGTTCCCTTCAGGGGTCGCCACAGCGAATCATCTGCTTCCATCTCACCCTTTCCCCTGCATCTTCTTTTCTTACTCCAACTACCTTCATGTCCTTTTTCACCACATCCATAAATCTTCTCTTTGGTCTTCCTCTAGGCCAGTGGTTTCCAACCTTTTTTTTTTTAACTCCTGCACCTCTAAAAAGATTTTGCTCTGACCTCACACCCCCTACATTTTATACTTTGTTCAAGGATAAAGGATGAGGAATCATACTAAATTTTATCAAAAGAAGATATTTATTTCAAAAGTTACAGCCCTGCTTCTCGCACCCCCTGAAATGATATCTCCCACCCTCAGGGGGTACGAGCACGCCTAGTTGGGAACCCCTGCTCTAGGCCTTCTGCCTGGTAGTTCACACATCAACATCCCACTTCCAAGTACATGTCCAAACCATCTCAATCTAGCCTCTCTGACTTTGTCTCCAAAACATGTTTCAGTGGTTTGGACTAAAATGAAGGGCAGCATATATTTTATTATTTGACATCAATTTTATGATCAGACCTCGTATGAATAGGTTATCTAAGATGACTGCCATCTGCAACATATATTAGCGCTTCACTGGCTTCAATGGCTCATTCCATCATGCTGGCCTTGCATTTTATGGATTATGAGTCTACACTTCTACCAATTTCTACAAATCAAAATGTTTGTACAGTGGTACCTCACCTTAAAATACAGGTTACGAAACACATTTTCCAAATTTTTTTGTCTCTGTATACGAAACAAGTTCTCCTTACAAAATGTGCTAAACCCGCCATTCAAACATTAAAACGCGCCATTCAAACATTCAGACAGTGCACAAGCTGCTCTCCCATCGACTATCTTCCAACATCCCGTCCCGCTGGCCTCCCATTGGCTAGGAGGGATCACACAGCTTCCTCCCATTGGCTATCGCCCAACATCCCGCCCCGCTGGCTTCCTTGTCTAGGAGGGATGTCGCAGCTCCGCACCCATAATGCTTTTCATGTAAAGGACAGTTACTGTTGTTTCATGAGTTTTTCGAGTGTGCTCATTGCATCGTTATTTTTTGGCTCAGGCTTTTAACCTTGCATAAACATTTGTAAGATTATAACTCTTAAGAAGACATGGTCAACACACACACACACACACACACACACACACACACACACACACACACACACAACACACACAGAAACGCGCATGTGATTTTCAGTGCAAGTGAAAAGAAGAAGCGGGCTCGTGGCATGCGGTTGAGTGATATCGCAAAGGAATATGGCCGAAACTCATCTACCATCGGTACGATATTGAAGCAGAAGGAGGCCTTAAAAGGTATACTTTTATAATTTTTAAAGGGTTTAGAGGGTAGTTTTGGGGGCCTTGGAACGAATCACACATTTTACATGTAAAATGCGGTTCAATTTACGAAAAATCCAGGTTCCGAAGAAGGCTCTGGAACTAATTAATTTCATAAGGTGAGGTACCACTGTATTTGAATACAGGAGATTATTGGAGTCAGCTGGTTAGAAATCATGTTGTAACTGAAGCATGCCTTGGAAATGATATCGTATCAAATTTCGTCACCTATTAGTCATAACCAGTTCCCTAATTTCACTTTCTTCATCATCACTGCTGCTCTCATCTTCTGCTATCGTCATCAGGTCAGTCAGGTTGTTTTAGGGTTTGTGGCAGGGCAAGACGGCTGTGATGTACTGATTTACATTTTCCATTTATGATTTTCCATCCATGATAAATGGGACAGGGATGCTCCACCAGATTATAATGGAGTGAGCTGGCAGTATGAGATGAAATTTGTCCTCATCTGGTGGAAGCTGGGCTGCTGTTTTTCTTTATTATCTTCAGATTTTAAGTCTGGTGCTTATTTACCAATGTTGCCGTGCACATGCAGATTCTGTGGTTCATTGTGTGGCACCTGTGCTCTGATTCATGTGGTTAATGGACCTGTGGAGACCTTAGCAGAGACTCAGTGGGGCATGAAACTAATGAGGTCTTTCTCTTATCACAAAATTGAGCATGAAGGAGGTGTAAACTAGGAAAGGACATACTTTATTTCGAAAACTGTGCTCACCATCTGAAAATAATTTTATATGATTTTATCTCCCAGGCATGCACTAAAGATTTTGATGCATTGATTCACAAATAAACTTGGACATGGAAATATTTATTCAAGTTTGAAGGTGGGTAGTTGGAAAATGTGCCAGTTTTGTGATCAGACCCATATGCATGGGAAAGCAGGTTATGACCAATCACCTGGTTCTTCTTCTGTGAGGTTTATCATGTACAACATTTGGCAGATACCCTTATCAAAATTGATATAAATATAATTTGTAAATACACACATGTATACAACTGAGCTGCTGAAAGTTAATGTTCTCTTTAAATAATAATGAACACACAACCCCAACTAACAAATTCAAGCAACAATCACAAAGCACATCAGAAAACATTTCAACATTACAACATCTTTCAACCTCAAGCTTTTCTTTAAATAACGTGTTTTTTTTTAAATTTGGGATCCGGAGCCAAATACATTAATACAACTCCTCCAAATCCACACATGACCTTGAGTTAAACTTCTTCATTGTGGTGATTGTTTCCAGTGCAGTGTGATCAAGCAGTTGATCTTTCAAACCCTTCTTCTTTTATCTGGAGATATTTGGCAGACACAGCTATCAAAGGGTTACAGTGTCAAGTGCTTGGGTCTCTGTGAATGTTTTTTTAAAATTACAATTTATTATAGATTTCCTTCATTTTTATTTCACTTCTTTGTTTTAAAAATATTTACTCCAGTAATTGTAACTGTAATTTTTATTGCAATTTTTATTCAGTCATTCATTTTTAAAGCCACTTAATCCTAATTAGGGTTGCAGGGAGGCATGTGCTCAGCTTAACCGACTATGGGCGAGGGCAGAGTACAACCTGGAAATTTCAACAAGCCACCGCAGAGCAGAAACACTCTCTGATGGCTATGCAGCTCCTCTTTATGAAAGTCAGCAATGGTTCTTTCACATGACCGTCTCATCACAGACAGTGAGAGACATGGATGGCCTTCGATAACCCAGTTAGCTGCAATGCGGGGACAGCACTGACAATCTGGTAATAGTGGGGCTTGAAACCCTGACCTTTCGTTGACTTATTGTTTATTCTTGTTTTATTATTATTTATTATTAATTATTTTTAATGTTAATGCACATGTATTATTATTA
The DNA here is from genome assembly GCA_024760905.1 of Plotosus lineatus. Classification (NCBI taxonomy): domain Eukaryota; kingdom Metazoa; phylum Chordata; class Actinopteri; order Siluriformes; family Plotosidae; genus Plotosus; species Plotosus lineatus. Next base: position 31,400,742 of record CM045746.1, on the reverse strand, counting down.
TTATTATTATTATTATTATTATTATTAATAATAACAATAATAATAATAATAATAATAATAACAAATATTTATTGTTTTTACATCTTTTCGTGTTAGTTTATGAGTTTGGGAGGGGGTTCGAATGGATTAATTGGTTTTCTATTATTTCATATATATATATATATATATATATATATATATATATATATATATATATATATATATAGAGAGAGAGAGAGAGAGAGCTCCTGGTTGTCTGGCTTCTGCCCATGGGCTCCCATGAACCTACCACCTATGGGAGGAGCTATAAGGGTTGGGTGCAGTGTGAGTTGGGTGGCAGCCGAAGGCATGGACTCTGTCGAACCGATCCTCAGCTACTGACTCTGACTCTTGTTGTTGTTATTATTAAATTCAAGCCTGGCATTCAATAAATAACCAGCGTGTATCTCTGACTTATTATTATTTATTCATTCATTTGTTAATGAAGTTTCTAAGCCGCTTAATCATAATTAGTTTTGTAGGGAGGTTGGCGCTCATTTCAACCGAGTCTGGGCGAGGGTGAGGTACACCATGGACAGTTTGCCAGGCCCTCACAGGGCCAACAGACACACAGATCCAAACACCCTCACATATTTATATAATTTTTACCAGATCAAGTTCCCCCATTAACATTCCATACAGTCTACAACATACAAGCTACTTTATCATAGAGTCTAATAATCCGATGCTGGGATTCAAGTCCAACTGGAATGAAATTTCTCCGAATTACAGCTTCATGAGACTAAAATAATAATACTTTGGGTTAATAAAATAAAAAAAATAAATAAAAAAAAAAAAAAGTCACCCCATTGGAAGTGAATGGAGAGTTGTGAGGCTGTATGTTCTTCCCCTGCTTGTGTAGGTTTGCTCTAGTTTCCTCCAACGGTCCAAAGACATGCACATTATGCTAACTGGCTGTTCCAAACTGACCCTAGGTGGGATTGTGGTCCTGTGATGGACTGGTGAGCTGTTCACGGTGCACACTCCCTTTGCCTTCCACTGACTGCTGACATAGGTTCCAGACCCCCCCCCCACCCCCCGCGCGACCCGAGTAGGATTAAGCAAATCAATGAATGAATGTTATCTGCTTGCTCACTCACCCGCCCGATGTCCAGCGACTCTAGGGGAAGGCGGTGTACACCCTGAACAGCTCTCAAGTCCATTACAGGACCAGCATTCAAACAACCATTAACACTCACCCTTTCATACACCCAGTTAGTCTAATGTGTATGTCTTTGGACTGTTGGAGGAAACTGGAGTATCTGGAGAGAAACCCACGCAAACTCAGAAACGCCCTCACAGAAGCTGTGACTTGAATCTAGGACCTTCTTGCTTCTTCTTCTTCTTCTTTTCCTTTCGGCTTTTCCCTTCAGGGGTCGCCACAGCGAATCATCTGCCTCCATCTCACCCTATCCTTTGCATCTTCTTCTCTTACACCAACGACCTTCATGTCCTCCTTCACCACATCCATGAATCGTCTCTTTGGTCTTCCTCTAGGCCTTTTGCCTGGTAGTTCCAGCCTCAGCATCCTACTACCAATATACTCACTATCCCTCCTCTGTACATGTCCAAACCATCTCAATCTAGCCTCTCTGACTTTGTCTCCAAAACATCTTACATGTGCTGTCCCTCTGATGTGCTCATTTCTGATCCTATCCATCCTCGTTACTCCCAAAGAGAACCTCAACATTTTCATCTCTGCTACCTCCAGCTCTGCCTCCTGTCTTTTCCCCAGGGCCACTGTTTCTAAACCATACAACATCGTTGGCCTCAACACCGTCTTGTACACTTTTCCTTTCATTCTTGCCGATACTCTCCTATCACACATCATACCGGACACTTTTCTCCAACCATTCCAACCTGCCTGCACACGCTTCTAGGACCTTCTTGCTGTGAGTGCTAATTACTATGTCACGCAGAGTGCTAAGATTTCCTGGCCAACTTCGCCAAGTAATGTTGTTGTTTCTGTAACTTGTGTTACATTACATTACAGATGACATTATTTATTGGGAATTTAACTCATACTGTCCCTTTAGAGGCAGAAAAAAAGTCCCTGGTTTATGAAGTGCTTTGTAGAAAACTATAGTAAACCATGAGGTCATTCAGAACCACTGCAGAACACATACATACATACATTTAACAGGCTTGCGCAAAGTCCTGATGGTGGAGTTTCAGAATCCTTAGCCTTGTAGTTAGTAACCCTGAACCTTTAATCACGCCACCACTGACCTGAACCATCCGTCCATCATTTACCTCGCTCTTATCCGGTGTGTTTTAGCGCATACCTAACTAAACGCAGAATCATGGACCGTGTTTGTCTGTTTCCTGGGCAAAAACAGCTGTGAGTCAAATCAGTAAAATAAGGGGTTGAGAGCTGCTTGTTTTTTTTTTTTTTTGTTCCAGGACACCAACAATAATGGGTTCCAGTCTGTTGCTTGCAGATCTTGCAGTCATTTACTCAACGTGTAACCAATTTTTTTCGATAACACAAAAGCCAGAAAGCACCACATACCCAGGCTTCCATTACAAACTATAACACATGGATGATTAAAACTCTATTGACCAACCAGTACTAGGGCAATAAATACGATGTCCATTACAAAAATCTACATTTTTTTAAGCAGTTATTGACGTTACCTTAACTTATGATGTAAGTTTAGACATAAACAAATTTTGTTTATATTGCTATTTATATTTTTCTCTTATTTATTTGGCATTTCATACCTTCTTGCTTGCTCTCTATATAAACTGAAAAATAAAATACCAACCAGAGAGAGCAAAAAGAATCACTTTGGATTGTTGTTAATTTAGATATAAACAATATACCGCAGGACGTAATAAGCACCCTGCTCCAATAAGCGCCCTACCCCGTTTTTGATCTTGTGTCTAATAACCGCCCATGTGTACTGGGAACAAAATCATAAATCAAACTTACCAATTTTATTGGATCAGTCTCTGTAACAACAATATGAGGCGTTCACTGCCTGTAAAAGTGAGTTTACACGGTATTTCAAGACCCCCTGCTACTGGGGAATGTCTATAATGGTCCTCAGTAACAACACATTTGATTGTTCCGCCAAAACAGGAAAATATTTTGCTGTGTTCTCTTGGTAAATGTCCAACAACCGATGAACCATTAGAAACTGCTACAGCAAAACTATGGGATGCTCTGAATGAATGGAGCGATGAGCCAGATATGGACCTATCAGAAAGTGATGAGGAGGATTTTTCACCAGATTCTCCTGCTCACTAAATTCATAAATTTAAAGACCCATGTGCTTTTCAACTTGCCATGTGCTAAAGTTGACCTTTGTGTTGATTGGTTCAACTAAAGTTGACATTCGTGTTGATTGGCTCGATTTTACATGGTGGGGGATATTTAAAGGAACAGCATCTTGAGGCAAAATTAAAGGTTTTTTAAATTATGCTGTTTTCTGTTTATTTTCAGCTTTCATGTAAGTAATTTGGTTGATACCATGCAATGAATAACACAAATACCAGTAATTATTCATGTTTTACACCTCTATGGTAATAAGCATTTACCGTTCTACTCTGCTGGTTAATCATTTTAATAAGCGCCCACCTACTCCAATTTTTTAAAGCGCCCTGGGCGCTTATCACGTCGTGTATGGTAATAGAGGATTCAAAGAGTTCAAAGTACCTCTGCCAAGCACAAATAAATTATTATCACATTCAACTGTAGACTAAGGATTGATTGTCAACAGCAATAAATATGACTTTAAGTACAGTTCCTGTACATTATACATTTCATATCTACTATTAGTACCAATTTATTAATTCTTGTGGTGACTTTTCCATGTGATGATTCCAAGGGTGGACAGGTCCCTCCTCTGAACCTTTCTATGTTGTAAAGTCTAGAGCTACACCGCCCAGCCAAAGGAAAAAAGTTGCACATTGTAATTTTCTCATGGAGCGCATTTATCCTTGATCACAGCATGTAATCTCTATGGTATTGTTGCTCCAGTTGGTCCGGTCAACGCTCAGCAATATTAATGTGGCAATAAAATGAAGCAGCTTCTGAGCTGAATGTACTGAATGAGCAGGTGATCACCTCAATAAACCTTTCTTCCGAGATTTCTTCAACTGGTATAAAATGGGGACTGAAAAAATGAAAGAGTGATTCGGGAAATGGACTGTCAAGATGTCCATGGTGTACCCCACCTTCGCCTGGAGTTGCCTGAGATGGGTTCCAGCTTGTCTTTATAGATACAAGGTCAAAAGATACCATGGGTGTAAATTTCACAATTTGAGTGTCCCAAGAGAGGTTCACCGTCCGCTGCTTTTTAATTCCTGTAGTATGCCATTACTATAGACCAACTATTACTTTTAATATCCAGTGGAGATCAGAGATTTCTCTCCAAGCTCCTGTCTGTCATCCAGATCACACCGACCACAAGAACCAAAGCAACCTATTTGGTTAAATTCAAACCATCTACGCTTCAGCTCATGATCTTGGGACAACCTTTGATGTTTATCCATAAATTGTTGTTTTTGGCACAGCATCATTACTGGATGTAGTCTCTTCAATTGCTTCTCATATTTGGAATTGTCTTTTCACAGAACATCACTGACACATAATGTGTATTCATTTTTTATTTTTGAACCATCCACATGACTATGACTGTTTCTGATTTTCAGTAATAATAGTGTTATTTTCCGTGAAATCTATGCCTGGTCCACACTACATCCTTCATATTATGTAGTCGTCAAACCTACTCAACCACCACTATTTAAATCAAATGAAACACCACACACTTTAAATCCTGTTCGTGAATCATGGCTATTAAAACCTGGGAACGCTTTCTTGTGCACTATCGGCACTTCAGATCAAAACAAACTTGACAGCACGACTGGCGTTGATTATTGGTCCGTGAGGCAGTATGGCAAACATGTTCCGTATTAAATATCGTGGGCTAATATTTCATTTTTTTATTTTAAAATCATCTCCAAAGACAATCATTGACGTCCACGATCGAAACCTTTTAGAAATTAAGGATGCCAGTATGAAAGTTGGAGCTTGGGAAGCAATAGATGATCAAGTTGGACTGTTGAAAGTACTAAAGAGTTTAAGCATTATATGGAGTATCACCTTTGAAGCTAACACAAAGTCAAAGGTAATAGTCTAAATTTAACATCCACATATGGATTCCTATTAGTGTTCCATTGTAACAGCATGTCGATAGGTCTTCATTTTGAAGTTTCTCTGATCTACCTCCAAAATCCTGTGAACCTGCTCTGACCTTGACCGCTGACCTAAACGATCCAAAATCAACAAATCTCAAGAGCTCTGGTAGGGTAATGGTTCCACCAAGTTTGGTGAAAATCCGTGCATGGATGTGGTCAGGATTCTGTTTCGCAAACTCACATCCTCAATCAAACAGAACCAGAGGGAGGTCGATGGGTTTGATTAAATGGGTTGTACATTTGCTGTGCAGGAGTTGAAGTTAAAACGTGAACAAAAAGACATTGATTCGGATTGTTTTTTTTGTTTTTTTTTTTTTTTCTCTTTCTCCCCTCGCATCTTGGAACACTTTAATTCTCTAGAAGATTAGACCACTACAAAAGCACCTGAGGTCAATCAAGAGCAAGCAAAGTTGATTCAAGGCTTGGGAAATAGGACGCTAAGCTGATTGTAGGGGATTATGACACGAAGCTCGTGTTTGAATTTGTGCTCTGAGAGCTGCTTGGGATTTCTGAAACAAATTACCCTTATATAGTCTCCAGAGTTTTAAGTTGGTGATTAGAGTGAAACAATAATTCTTATTCTTCATCAGCATTATATTTTATTAGAATGAAGGAGTGATATAACACAAGGTCAAAGATAATTATCTAAATTGAGAGTCCTATATACATGTAAGAGGTTTTGGAGACAAAGTCAGAGAGGCTAGATTGAGATGGTTTGGACATGTACAGAGGAGGGATAGTGAGTATATTGTTAGTAGGATGCTGAGGTTGGAACTACCAGGCAGAAGGCCTAGAGGAAGACCAAAGAAAAGATTTATGGATGTGGTGAAGGAGGACATGAAGGTAGTTGGTGGAAGAGAAGAAGATGCAGAGGACAGGGTGAGATGATTTGCTGTGGCGACCCCTGAAGAGAACAACCGAAAGGAAAAGAAGACGAAGAAGAGATATATGGTTTCCTATTCTTGTCCCATAGTAACAGCATTCCTATCAACGTTCGTTTCAAAGTTTCTCTAATGAGTGAGATATGAGAGATTTCCTTTTGGCTTTCTCCCTTTATCAGGGGTCGCAACAACGAATGATTCGCACGTTTGATTTGGCGTAGGTTTTTACGTCGGATGCCCTGCTTGACACAACCCTTTAGCAAGGGACAGAAACACGCTGACGGCTTCGCAGCTCCTCTTTACGAAAGTCAGCAATGGTTCTTTTACATCAACCTTTCACCATAGACAGTGAGAGACATGGCCTGCCTTTGGTAACCCAGTTAGCTGCACTGGGGGGGACAGTGACAACCTTGTGGAGAGTGGGACTCGAACCCCCAACCTTAGGATCAGCGATCAAGCGTCCAATACCACTAGACCTCCACTGCCCCGTTCAACATTTCTCTAATATACCTCCAAAACGGAGGTCCTGTTTTTATAAAAAATGTGTTCAGGAAAGCACAGCAGTTATACAGGAGATCAACATTTACAACATACAAAACCCCCTGAAAGACGTCCATCTGAGTGATGCTGCTGTTAATGACATTTTTGAATATTTTCGTACTGCTATTATTTGAGTTGAGAATCAACCACATACTGCATCAACTCGAGCAGATAAATGTAAAGGTTCAACAATGAGGCACCCATACAAGTTTCAACAACAACAACAACAACAACAGGATCAGTCTGAACATGACATTCATAGTACAGCAGAAGACCCTTCAGGGCATCATACTCAAGCGAAAAGCTATTTGTTATAAATTGTCTTTGCACTGTTTATTGATACAAGATGGCCTTGTTTACCTGACGTTTTAACAGGCCCACCTATTGCTTTTTCATTTCCTTCTCCAGACGAAATCTGTTCAGGTGGGAAAAAAGTGATAAGACTTAAACACACGAATCTGCAGGGTGCATATCCAGCTTTCTCAGCTCTCCACAATTCAGAGAATTCCACTTCAGACCCATGATCTCACTTGGATAGAACAAGTGTACCAAATTCTCCTGAATTCCAGCTGCCCAACTTTTTAATTAATTTCAGATCCTTTATTTAATTATTCATTCACTCATTTTCTGAACCGGAGGCTGGAACCCATCTCAGCTGACTCTGGGTGAAGGCAAAGTACAACCTGGACAGCTTGCCAAGCCATCACAGGGCAGAAACACGCTGACAGCTATGCAGATACTCTCACACCATAGGCAGTGAGAGACATGGCCGGCCTTTGATAACCCAGTTAGCTGCACTGGGGATGGGGGGGGACGGACGGACTGACAGGCAGATGGGGGGGGGGGGGGGTTGTTAGTGACAACCCATTGAGAATGGGGCTTGAACCCACAACCTTGTGATCAGTGATCCAGCACCTTACCTCCAGGCCACCACTGACCTTTATTTATTTTAATTCATTTATGTATCTATTCATTCATTCATTTATGTTTATATATTAATGTCTTAAAGTGTTCACATTTATCAAGGAAGTAGAACATACTGAACAACATACATAGCCATTGCATAGCCAACACACACACACACACACCAAGCCTGGGACTCAAACCAAAGACCTCCTTGCTGTGAGACGGACCTATGGGGAAATGTCGCACTGCACAGGAATCATTGCAGCAAACTTATTTGGGGGATTTTTGTTCACAGATAATAAAAACAAAACCTTAAAATGACAGTCAAGTTAACTTTGTTTAAAATTAATGTTTGACCGCATATATTATCAAAATGTTTGGTAATTTTTAATGTATATTTTTATATTATATTTTATGTTCTGTAATTTTTATGCAAATCTGTACATGATATCGTCCAAATAAATATTCACTATGAGAAAATGACTGATGTGTTTAAGTTCATTCAATTTTTTTTTGACGGAATTTATTTTCTTCATTATTTTATTCACCAACCTTTTCGAAACTGTGAGCTATTTCTCGGGACCAATTAATGCGATGGGCTACCAGGTCAATACACACGCCTGAAATAACAAATTTGCTCAATTTACCTTTAATTATATGTTATTATTAATAGTTAATTAAACGTGGGGCCGGTGGTGTAGTGGTTAGGGTGCTGCGTCCATGATCAGGAGGTTGTGTGTTCCAATCCCAATTAGGAACCCCCCCATCCCACACACACTGTGCTAAGACCACGTTAAGGTCTCAATCACAAGTGTGCCTCTGTTCACCCAGCAGTATAAATGGGTACCAGTAAAAATATACTGGGAAGGTGACCTGCGATGGACTAGCGTCCCATCCAGGAGGAGTTGTACTGCTGATTGCTTCACGCTACAGAATCCAGGAATAAGCAGCAGCCTGATGAGCCACTATGGCTCGGGTGTAAAAAACCCAACTGACTTTACCTGTTAATGATATTCATCTATGTCAAGATATTGATTTGATTAAAGCAAAAAAAATAAAATAGATGCAGCTCAATGGAGAGTGGTGCTATGGAGCCACAGGCCTATTCTAAAAATACAGTGGAACCTCAACTTACGAAAGCCCCAACAAACAAGAAATCCAGGTTACAAAAAAGATTTTCCTAAAATTTTTGTCTCTGGATACGAAACAAGTTCACGTTACGAAAGCACCATCTCAAAAAATTCAAACAATGCGCAAGTTGCTCTCCCAACATGCTCTCCCATGTTAATCTCCCAACATCCCGCCTCGCTGGCCTCCCATTGGCTATCTCCCAACATCCCGCCCCACTGGCCTCCCATTGGCTAGGAGGGATGATGTAGCTACCTCCCATTGGCTATTATGGAGCACCCACAATACTTTTCGTGTAAAGGACAGAGTTACTGTTGTTTTATGAGTTTTTTGAGTGTTCTCATTGTAACTTTATTTTTTTGTCTCAGGCTTTTAACCCTGCATAAACATTTGTAAGATTATAACTCTGCTAAGAAGATGGTCAGCACACACGCACACACACGCGCATGCGTGTGATTCCCAGTGTGAGTGAAAAGAAGAAGCGGGCTCATGGCATGCGGTTGAGTGATATCGCAAAGGAATATGGCCGAAACCCGTCTACCATCGGTCTACAGTGTACGCAGCTGGGGATTTAGCTCAGTTGGTAGAGCGTCTGCTTTATCCTCCCGAAGGTTGGTGTTCAAATCTGGCTGCGTCATACCATAAGACGTTAAAATTTGGGAGTTGTTGCTTCCTGCTTGGCACTCAAAATCAAAAGGATAGAACAACACAATAACTGGTGCTGCACAGTGACGACGGGAGGGTTCCGGGGAGCACTTTGAGCGTGCTATTCAGTGTGGATGGAGCGCAATATAAATACAATATGATATTGAAGCAGAAGGAGGCCTTAAAAAGTATAATTTTTAAAGGGTTTAGAGGGTAGTATTGGGAGCCTTGGAACGAATCAGACGTTTTACATGTAAAATGTGGTTCAATTTACGAAAAATCCAGGTTATGAAACTACTTCCAGAATGGATTAATTTTGTAAATTGAGGTACCACTGTAGCAGTGAACAGACCCATGGGCCACTCATCTTGTCCTTGTGGGCGAACTGGTGCCCGTGGGCACCATGTTGATGACCCCCTGGTCTATACTATAAGCATTTTCGCTAAATGTAGCATGAATCGCATGGAATGCAGAAACACTCTAGTTCTTGTTCTTAAATCTGGTTGTAAAACACTCAAAGAAGTGCATTCGTGCTTTTATATCGCGTATTAAAGTCAGTTCCGACCGTTCTATCAACCGAAGGTCAAAGCCGGGACATGAATCCAGGCCTTCGCCTCTGGTCCATAAAACAAATATGAAAACGGTGTTTTGGTGTGGAGCTGAGAGGGTGTTTGGTCCCTGATGACCGTTCTGTTGTTGACTTGCTGAATGACTGAGATGTAGAGCAGAAGTGCAGGATGACGGAGATCCCGGCAGATGATTCCAAGATGGCTGTGAAAGCTGTTTCGAATCAAGAAATCGACTGTAATAAAAAGTTATACGTAGAGCGGCTTCATGCTTGATCTAATGTCAAAGTGTACGCTTTAAAGAGAAATGACTCAAACTTTCAAACATCTCACAAGGAGCTAAACTGATCCAAACAGATTCCGAAACAGGTTTAATGGTTAAAAAATAAAAGAAAGGTTGTCTGAAATCCTCTGTTCTTATCACTCAGGGTTATATTATATTATTAAAAAAAAAAAAAAAAAAAAAAAAAAACTGTTTCAGTGTTTTCATGGGTTTGCAGTACAGAAAATATCTGTTTTTTTTTTTTTTTTTCCTTTATATTATGCCACAATGCGTCTCTAGGGCCTATTATTATATTCTGGTTTTTATCTTGCTTGATTTCGAATAATTGGATCTGATCTCAAGGAAACAAACAAGGATAAACTGTTACGCCTTCCAGCACTCTCTTAGACTCTTTCTTTCTTTGTTCACTCTTTACTGCTGTAAAAGAAAAAGAAAGTAAAGGAATGGCAGGAAGCAAACATGATTATCCAGTGAACAAAACTGACAGAAGCTTCTTTTTTGGTTACAACGACAAATACTTAATCCTAATCAGGGTCACGGAGAGGCTATTGCCCATCTCAGCCGACTCTGTGCAAGGGCAGGGTACACCCTGGACTGCTTGCCAGGCCAACACTCACACAACCATTCATACTTCCATTCAAACCAAACGGAGATTTGATTTGGAAAAGCCAGTCAACATACTGGACATGTTTTTGGACTGTGGGAGGAAACCGGGGTCACCTGGAGGAAACCAACACAAGCACAGGGAGAACATGCAAACTCCACACAGAAATACTTGATCTAGGAATCGAACCCAAGACCTTCTTCCTGTGAGGCAGACACGCTAACAACCACACCACCACGCCTACTGTGCTGCTATCAATGTGATAAAAAGCCAGGCAGGTTAATTAGTGAAAGATGCTGTTACACACACACACACACACACACACACACACACACACACACACACACACACACACACACACACACACACACACACACACACACACACACACACACACACACACACACACACACATCCCCCAAAACATTATGAACCAATTAATTCAGCGTGGTTCCTAATAACAGCCTAAAGTATCGTTCTAGGAAAATAATGAGCTCCAGA